>JAPDVU010000017.1:1271057-1618036 GCA_026230045.1 Corynorhinus townsendii
CCTGAAAAGTTCACAGACATTGTACGAGCCTCACGGCGTCCACAGGCGGTTTGAGCCATTTCGCGGATCAAGAAGTCGAGGCTGAGGTGGGTACATGAACTGGCCGCCTACACCTGGAACCGAAGCCTGCTCCGTGGGGTTGCCAAGACCGCGTTCTGAGCCACTCGGCCAGGCCTGCCGAAACCTTTTGAAAAATGTGGTTTGATGGACATGCACAGATCGGCGTTCGTCTGTTTAAAACATGTTTGCTGCTGTTGTTGATTTCAGAGAAGAAGGAGGAGGGAGAGAGAGAGAGAGAGAGAGAGAGACATCGATGATGAGAGAACCATCGCCCGGCTGCCTCCTGCAGGTCCCCTACTGGGCACGGTGCCTGCCACCCGGGCATGTGCCCTGACCACGAATGGAACCGCGACCTCCCGGTTCACAGGTCGACGCTCCCTCCCTCCCTCCCCCGGGCCACACCGACGACGGCCAGTTTCATATCTTTTTGCACGGCTACCCAGTTTCCCCAGCACCGTTTCTCGTCCCCTTCTACACTCTTGGCTCTCCCCTTCCTTCTTGAAATACATGTTCTGCTGGCGAGGACTTAGCGGTGCACAATTGGATGTTTCCTTGGGGCGCTTGAAGGCTATTCCCTCCATTGCATTTCAGCCAGAAGGCATACTTCCCCTTGTTCTGGATGTAATGTTCCCCACGCCGCTGCTTTGGAGCTTGTCTCTCCTCTCCTCCCCCGCCCCCACCCCCCATTCTCGGTTCATAATAGGCCTGGGTGTGGGTTCCTTTTATTTATCCTGGTAGGCGTTGATTGAGCTGATTGGATGTAGAGGTTAATGCATTTCACCACGTTCGCAAAAAAAAAAAAAAAATTAATAATAATCCTCCGCCATTATCTTGTCAGATAATTTCTCGGTATTATTCGCGCCGCTGTCACTCCGGCTCTCTGATTACACACACATTAAAATCATTTCCACGGTGCCCGGCGGGGTCGCGAACGCGCTTTTCACGTTCTCGGTTTCGCTGCTTTTCGCGAACCTGTCTCTCTGCCCGCTGACCCTTTGTTCCGAGGCGTAGTCCGTCTGCTAGGGAGCCCATTGGGGGGGAATTAATTCGTTTGGAAATTGTGTTTTTCCCCTCAGACGTATCCACTCCTCGACATGGCTCCCCATCTTTTTATATATATATATTTTATTGATTTTTTACAGAGAGGCAGGGAGAGAGAGTGAGAAACATCGATGAGAGAGAAACATCGATGAGCTGCCTCCTGCACACCTCCTCCTGGGGATGTGCCCGCCACCAAGGTACATGCCCTTGACCGGAACCGAACCCGGGACCCTTGAGTCCGCAGGCCGACGCTCTATCCACGGAGCCACACCGGCCAGGGCCCCGTCCTTTTTCTTACCGAAGCGTCTCCTTTGTTCGTGGAGGTTCTCTACCCATTTCTCTCTGTCCTTGAACGTACTGACCAGCCCGGGGGGTGACAGTCTCCCCTCCTCCAGTGCACACATCTGCATCATCTCCGAGCCTTCCTCTGGGGTGCTCGCCTCCTTCCTTGTCCGCAGGTCACGTTTTTCTGCTGCTGCCCACGTTGCTGAAAAAAATTTTTTTCATTGTGTGTGAGACAAGACGTTTTAAAAAATTAAAAGACGGGCCCTGACCGGCGTGGCTCAGTGGCTAGAGCGTCGGCCTGTGGACTGAAGGGTCCTGGGTTCGATTCCGGTCAAGGGCATTGACCTTGGTTGCGGGCACATCCCCAGGAGGGGGGTGTGCAGGAGGCCGCTGATCGATGTTTCTCTCTCATCGATGTTTCTCACTCTCTATCCCTCTCCCTTCCTCTCTGTAAAAAAAAAATCAATAAAATATTTTTTTTTAAAAAAAGAAGCAACCAATGAATACATAAATAAGTGGAGCTACAAACTGATGTTTCTCTCTGTGTGTCTCTTCCTCTCTCTCAAATCAATAAATGAAATTTTAAAAAAATTAAAGACTGTTTAGTGGTTGAGCGTCAACCTGTGAACATGGAAGTCACTATTGGATTCCCGGTCGGGGCACAGGCCCGGGTTGCGGGCTCGGTCCCCAGTCGGGGGCGTGCAGGAGGCAGCCGATCTGTGATTCTCATCACTGATATTTCCTTCCCTCTCCCTTCCTCTCTCTGAAATCAATACACGTATTTTAAAACCATTAAAGACTGACGTATAGAAGAGTTGCTCCCAGAAAAAAACGCATGCTCTCCCCACTGTGCGAGCACTAGTGTGCGGTTTCCAAGGACCCGACACCCAGTTAAGTGGGATCTGGCTGACGAATTCTACAAGTAGACTTGGATTCACGGCCCCCGTGGTGGTTTCGTATCCATCTGTTCTTCAGGGTGCGATGAAGATATTCCTTTCTTTCTCCTTCTTTGTTAAAAACCCTCACCCCAGAACATGTTTTTTTTATTGGTTTTAGAGAGAGAGAGGGAGCGAGGAGGGGAGTGAGAGAGAGAGAACCATTGATCGGTTGCCTTCCGAACGCCTCCCAAGCAGGTGGGGCGGAGAAGAGGTACAGAGATAAGCAGATGACTGTTGATATCTGTTCAGGGGTTCGAAGAGGCCGACACCTCGAATTCGTTCCGCTCTTTCTAATTTATTTTTTTTCAGTCCTCCCCGGAGAATATTTTTCCCGCCGATGTTTATTTTTTTTTAGATTTATTTATTTATTCTTGTTAATCCTCACCCGAGGACATATGTCCATTGGCTTTTAGGGAGAGGGGGAGAGAGAGGGAGAGACAGAGAGGAACGCGGATGTGGGAGAGACACATCGACGGGTTGCCTCCTGCATGAGCCCCACCAACCAGGGTCCCGGGCCGGGGAGGAGCCTGCAACGGAAGTACGTGCCCTTGACCAGAATCGAACCCGGGGCCCTTTGGTCCGCAGGCTGACGCTCTATCCACTGAGCCACACCAGCCGGGGTCCATTCATTTTTTAGAGAGAGTGAAAGGGAGAGAGAGGAGGGAGGGTTGAGAGAGAGAGAGAGAGAAAAAATTGCTGTGTGAGAGAGACACATCGATGGGTTGCCCACCCCCTCCCCCAACACGTCCCAACTGGGGACTGGAATCGAACCCTCCACCCGTTGGTCCCAGTGTGGACGCTCTAACCATTGAGCAACACCGGCCAGGGCTGGTTCACCTTTTTGATCCTGGTCATCCCAGGAGCTGCCCCGGCCCCTGAGGTCCCTCTGTGTGTGTGTGTGTGTTTTAATATAAATATATTTTTATTAATTTCAGAGAGGAAGGGAAAGGGAGAGAGAGAAACACCCATGAGGAGAGAGCATCATGGATCGGCCGCCTCCTGCACGCCCCCTACTGGGGATCGACCCCGCAACCCGGGCCTGTGCCCTTGACCGGGAATGGAACCCTGACCTCCTGGTTCCTAGGTCCACATGCAACCACTGAGGCACACCGGCCGGGCCCTGCTGTGTCCTTGTCCTTGCTCTGAGCATTTGACGTAAAAGGATGCAGGGAGGGTCCTGGGTTCGATGTGGATTCCGGCCAAGGGCACAGGCCCGGGTTGCAGGCTCGATCCCCAGTAGGGGGCGTGCAGGAGGCGGCCGATCCATGATTCTCTTTCTCTCTCTCTCTCTCTCTCCCTCTCCCTCTCTGAAATCAATAAAAACATAGTTTAAAGATAAAATAAAATTTGAAAAAAAAATAGTAAAAGGAAGCCGGTAAGGGAAAGTGCAAGCCGACCTTTCCTTAGGGCCGGGGGGTGGAATGCGGCCGCGAGGCTGATACACCAAATATGCAGCCTGCACTTTCTCAGGGAAAAAGAGTGGTTGGGTGTTGCTGGCGGGTCAGCCCGACCATCATGCTGAAACCGCAAATCCCCTTAATTAACTCTGGCCTTCGTGGGCGCCTTTTGTTTGTTTGTTTGTTTCTGCCTGGAATCAGGTTCCCGCTTGATATTTCTTAGATCCCTGCTAATCCTTTAAGTAGCCGCTTAAATCTCACCTTTTCCAGAAAACGCTTTTGTACGCCGGGGGTCCGTTCCCCTGGCCACCCTTCTCTGTCACGTGAACCATGTAATTTCTTTTGTTTTTCTAAAAAAAAAAAAAAAATCATCATGGATTGATGGGATGGATGGATGGTTATTTTTTTTATTTATTTAATCCTCACCTGAAGATATATTTTTTTCCATTTGGGTTTTTTTTGTTGTTGTTTTTTTAGGGAGAGTGGAAGAGAAAGGGAAAGACAGAGAGAAACACCTGGATGGGTTGCTTCCTGACCAGGGGCCCCGGGCTGGGGAGGAGCCTGCAACCCAGGTGCATGCCCTTGACTGGAATCGAACCCGGGACCTTTCAGGCCACAGGGCCCAAGCTCTATCCACTGAGCCACGCCGGCCAGGGCCGACAAGTGATTGCTCTCATTTCCTTACCCGGAGGCGTACTTTCCGTGGGGGCGGACCAGGGCGACGGCCTTCTCCGTAAACCCGGCCTGGGGCCGTTTTGGACTGAGTCGCTGACCTGTACCCGGCACTCGTGTGGCCATGTGCAAGGGTAATAGTCTCCGTTAAATCGATACATAAGCACACACGCCTGCACGTCAAATTGCACAAGTTGTGAGATTTTACTTTATTTGTCAAGACCTTTATTGTTGCAAGTGTTACATATGCCCCCTTTTCTTCCCCCCTTTGACCCCTTCTAGCCTGCCCGCCCCCCTCAAGCCTCCATCACCCCCCACCCCAGGCCCCCACCACCCTATTGTCTGCGTCCGTGGGTCGTGCATCCATGCATACCCGTTCCTACCCGCCCCCCTCCGCACCCCCGCCTTCCTCCTGCAATTCCACCGTCTGTTCCACGCTCCCACTTCTCTGGGTCTCTTTTGCTCATCAGTTAATTTTGTCCATTCCATTCCACGTACGAGCGAGACCCCGTGACACTTCTCTTTTTTCTGACTGGCTTGTTTCGCTCAGCGTATCTACAGCTCCGTCCATGCTGTTGCAACGTATTTTGTTTTTTAAAAATATGTTTTTTATTGATTTCAGAGAAAGGATCGGCTGCCCCCCCCCACCACCACCTCCCCCCTCCCCGGCATGTTCCCCCGCCCCCTCTCCTCCCTGGGGATTGAGCCTGAAACCCAAGGATGTGCCCTGATCGGGACTCGAACCCGTGACCTCTTGGTGTATGGGACGATGCTCAGTCCCCTGAGCCACACCAGCTGGGCTGCAGTATTTCTCCTTTAAAAAAAAAAAAAGACCTCAACACCTGTTCGAATGGGTATTATATATTAAAAAAAAAAATTAAAAACAAAACCAAACCATATTGTCCAGCAGTTCTGGACACCTTTCCAAAGGGAACAAAATTATGATTTCAGAAAGATAGCTGTAGTCCTTCTGCACTCCACGCAGCATTCTTGCTCACAGCCAAGACACAGAAACAGCCTTAACGTTTGTTGGTAGATGAGTGGGTAGAATAATGTGGAGAGAGATATGTGTATAATTCAGCCACAGACAAGGCAATCTTGCCACGTGTGACAACGTGGATGGAATGGGAGGGCGCTGTGCTAAGTAAAATACGTCAGACAGACAGGGTATCCTCTTGCTTCTAAGTGGAATGAAAAACAAACACGTAGGCCCTGGCCGGTGTTGCTCAGTGGTTAGAGCGTTGCCCCAGGCACTGAATGGTCGTGGGTTTGATTCCCGGTCAAGGGCACGTACCCGGGTTGCAGGTTTGATCCCTGCCTCCGGTCATGGCACTTGGCGGGGGGCGGGGGAGGGGGGCAACAGATCCATGTGGGTGATGTTTCTCTATCCTTTCTCCCTCCCCCTCCCCCTCTCCCTCCCTCCCTCCCTCCTTTCCACGCTCTCTATAAAAGCAATGGAAAAATATCCTCCGGTGAGGATGAATAAAACAAAGAACTCATAGATACACAGAGCATCACCTTTTGGGAAATATTTGCCAAAACCTCCAACCTTTGAATGGAGCCTCACATGAAAATCTGACAGGAGGAAGAGGAGGAGGGGGAGGAAGAGGAGGAGGAGGAGGAGGAGGGGGAGGGGAAAGAGGGAGGAGGAGAAGGAGGAGGAGGAGGAGGAGGAAGAGGAGGAGGAGGAGGAGGGGGAGGGGAAAGAGGGAGGAGGAGAAGGAGGAGAAGGAGGAGGAGGAAGAGGAGGAGGGGGAGGAGAAGAAGGAGGAGGAGGAGGAGAAGAGAAGGAGGAGGAGGAGAGGAGGAAGAGGAGGAGGAGGAGAGGAGGAAGAGGAGGAGGAGGAAGAGGAGAAGAGGAGGAAGAGGAGGAGGAGGAAGAGGAGAAGAGGAGGAGGAGGAGGAGAGGAGGAAGAGGGGGAGGAGGAGAGGAGGAAGAGGAGGAAGAGGAAGAGGAGAAGAGGAGGAGGAGGAGGAAGAGGAGAAGAGGAGGAGGAGGAGGAGAGGAGGAGGAGGAGGAGGGGAGGAAGGAGAAAAAATCGGAGATGCCATTGACTGTTCTTCTTTCTGAGCCCCAAGCTGCTGACCCCGCAGGGCCAGGGGTCAGAAGCGAAGTCGCTGCGCACCTGGGAAGTGTCTCGCCGTGGAGGACACGAGCCGGGCCGCCCTGCCCATGTGACTTCCTGGGGTCAGCTCCTCGGTTCTCCCGGCCCCGTCCTTCTCCGGCGGGTCTGCCCTCTGCGGTGTGGCTCCTGTCCCTGTGTCCACGAGCTTGGGGCAGCCTTGGAGTTCTCGCTGCCTCTCAGCGCGTGGCATAGATGAGCGTGAGTCCAAACACAGGGCGTCCATGGGGGAGGTGAGGGGCCTGCCCGCCCAGCGACTGGGTTGGGAGGGGACACCTGCACGAGGAACCAAGGATGAGGGCATTCGGAAACACGGCCAGCATGCCGCCGGGTAGGAGTGCCAGCCCTGGTCCTGCCCCAGGCATGGAGCCTCCTGGACAGCGCTGTCATTTTAAATTCCAAGGAGCAATGCACTTTGATTCTTTGGAAGTTTCTTTTTTTGGGGGGGTGGGGGGGAGGAGAGGGTTAGGGAAAACATTTTTTTAAATATATTTTTAAAATTGATTTCAGAGAGGAAGGAAGAGGGAGAATCAGAAACATCCATGATGAGAGAGAGAATCAGGGATCGGCTGCCTCCTGCACGCCCCACACTGGGGAGCCAGCCCGCCGCCCGGGCACGTCCCCTGACTGGGAATTGAACTGTGACCTCCGGGTTCAATAGGTCAGCGCTCAGCCACTGAGCCACGCTGGCCGGGCAGGGTAAAAATATTTTTTCACAATGCTAACATTCCCACACACTCCCCTTGGCTCTGGGTGAGAGGGGGCATCCACATCAGGTCACTGCTGCTGAAATGCGCCCCCCTCCACCCCGGGAGCCGTCACAGGGAGGCCACAGGGAGTCCGCCTTTAGCACCTGCACTCATTCACCTGTGGGGTATCGCCCTGAAGGGTTGGGAATCCTAGCTCCCAGAGCAGGACAGAAGCCCCTCACCCCAATATAACTTCCTGTTTATAGTCTTTTTAGGGGTGATGCATTCCTCTCATTGTCTATGCCCCCCCACCCCCCCCCAAAAAAACCGGCTTTGACCAGATATTAACAGCTGCTACTTCTACGGGCTGTGAGTATGAGCATTTGTGCTTTATTTATACCTTTTTCTGTATCGGTGGACGCGCTGAGCACGCGAGACGACGCCTTTAAAAACAAATAAAACTGTGAAATTCACGCGTTTACGGGTGGTGACTGTCCCACCCCACGGAGTGCTTGTAGCTTGTACGCTTCCTACACCGTCTTTTCCAACCTTCTGAAGGGTGAAGGATCTCTGGTCTGCTCCAAGGCCCGTTCCTCTCTCCCCCACCCGCTCGCAAGACTGAAATCTCCCTGGGTTTATCTCCCACCCCACCCTCACCCTCACCGCCCCATTCCACCCTCCGAGGACTCCCTAGGGGCGCTTTGCAATTCAAGAGCTGCTGGGCCACAGATGTCCGAAGAGGCCACTGTCTGCCCCCAAACCCCCACCACCCCCGGGGAATCCCAAGCGTGTTCTTCTGGCTCCTCCACTTCAGCCCTTCCAGGGAGGGCCACGTTTCAAATCTTGGCTTCACGGCTAAGCCGGAGTGCGACGTGATTAGGCCCATTCATCTCCCTGGAACCAAGTTTCTTAATTTGTACAACCCGAATAGGATTGCTTTCTCTAGAAGATTAATGGGAGGGTCCCTTAGCCGTGTGCATGTGTGTGTGTGTGTGTGTGTGTGTGTGTGTGTGTGTGTGTGTACACCCATCTGGGGTAGGGAACTAAGAGTAGAGAGACTCTTACCGTGAAATGTTTAAAGAAATAAACTGAAAGGGGTGGGGAAGGGGGCAGCTGTAGGCAGGCAGGTGGGGAAAAGCGGAGGCTCGGGTCTCCTCCGGTGTGGGTTCGAACCCCAGCCCCTCCTCTCATTAAACTTGATGATCTCGGGCGAGTTAAATGCCGGCTTTGTTCCTGACCTTCCTGCCCGGCGCAAAAGGCTGCTGTGAGGGTTAAGTTAAAAAAAAAGAAAAAGCAAGTGCTGTTTCAGTGACCACAAACAGGGAAATGATCCTCCATACTTAATCATCGCTACTTCTCCGGACTTTGATGAGGAGCCTTGGTGCTGCTCTCTTTATATAACCTTTCAGGATTGGCCGAAGGGCTGAACGTGTGCGTTGCATGAAAAAACAAACTTATAAAAGTTCACACTGTGTATGAGTCACCGTGAGTCGTGATTGTCCCACCACCCCCCCACGGAAATAGCTGTCATTTGCTCCCCCTTGTAAACGTCCCCGTTTCCCCAACCAGCCCCACCCAACCCGCATGCAGGCGGGCCGCGGCGGAAAAGATAAAAGCACGCTTTTCTCCAGAGATGACCGTATCACAAGAACTTTACTGTTGTTTTTTTTTAAAGTTTACTCAGGGGCAGGGGTTTGTAACTCGGGTTTTAGTAAACAACGGTGCCAAGGGCCACATTGAGACGAGACCAGTCCAGTCCAGTCCACGCCACGCCACACGGACGCCGCCTGTGCCCACAGCAAGGTCACCAGCTGAAGGGGGAACCTTGACTTTCTCTCTCTCTTGGCTTCGAAAAGGCCAGCTTTTTCTTCTTTTTTTTGCGGGTGGAGTCCTTCTCATCAATCAAAACTCTCCTGGGGCACAGTCCACCCCTATGCACATCATGTCCTCCGTCCCATAGAAAGAGAATGAAGGTGGAAAACTTCTCAATGTGTGTTGTTGTTTGTTTTGTTGTTTTTTTTTTTCTTTTTAGCACGTCTCTGGTACAAAAGGGGGAAAAAAATATTCAAGAAAGGCAGCACAGAAGCCGAAAGCACCAACAGAGAGGTTACTTATAAAACAGACATGCAGGGGAAACCTCCTACCCACTACCTTCTCAGAAGAGGACCGAAAGGAATACAACATGGCATTAATAAAAGGTGTATAAAAGCACGGGTGCTGAGAACTTAAAACGTGGAGCACGTGAAATACTGCACTGGAACCCCCCTTAAGACGCTACAGGCCCCTCGCCGCACCTCCCCACCAGCCTGGTGAAGAGGGTCAGACACCGGGAGGGGACTCCCCGCCTTCCTCCGAGGACCCAGCTAGTCCTCGGAGAAGCTGTTGCGGGGGCAGGGGGTCGGGGGCGCGGCCGCCCGCCGGGCTCGGGCCTCCTCCAGGGCCTCCCTGTAGCGGGAAGGCCAGGCCTGGGGGTCTTTCTTGAAGACCCGGGCCAGGTACTCCATGATCTGCAGCTTGGTGATCTCGCGGGTGGCGCGGGGGCCCCAGAAGAACTCGAACTCGGGGGGCTCCACGTGGGGCACGCGCTGGTACTTGAGGTAGTTCTGCTGCACGAACTCCTCGGTGAGGAGCTTCCGCACGTCGCCGAAGGTGGAATGCTTCTTCCAGGGCCGCAGCCCCAGGATGCGCAGCACGTTCCACACGGCGCTCTCGCGGGCGCCGCGCCCCTTGACATAGATGAGGCTGAGGATCATGAGCAGCAGGCCCATCATGGGCATGCGGCCGCTCAGCGCCACCCTGTCCAGCTCGGCGGGCTCCAGCGCCTTGACCAGCGAGAACTCCATGGTGTGCAGGCTGGTCAGCCGCAGGTGCAGCCCGAAGACGCGGGCCAGGATGAGGCTGGTGCGCCGCAGGATGCTGCGGCACCACTTCTTGTAGCTGCCGATGACATCCTTCACCATGTCGGGGAACCAGATGATCATCCTCCTCTGGTCCTTCATCAGCACGTACCACATCAGCTCGTGCGCCTTCTGCACCAGCTGCGCCGCGGTGGGCGGCGCGGGGCCCGGCTGGGCCGCGCTGGGGGCCTGGTGGGCGCACCCCTCCTCCGCGGCCTGCAGCAGGGCCTTCGGGTCTTCCTCATCGCTCCAGGCCTCGGGCGGCGGCGGCGGCGGAGGCGGCGAGGCTGCAGGGGCGTCTCCGGGACCTAAGGGAGAGCTGTCGGGCCCCGCCAGGGTCGCCGCGGCCTGGGACGCGGACGCGACCGCGGGGGGCTCCCCGGGAACCCCAGGGCCGCCGCACGCCTCGGCGCTGGCGGCCTCGGCTGCAAAGTTGGGGTCGCACCCCTGCTTACTTGCTTCGGACATGTCTGCTCCGGGCGACAAGGGCAGGGCCTCCGCGTCCAGCAGCTCGTCGAGCCTTTGCGCTTCCTTCGCAGACGGACGCCTGGAGAGGAAGTGCGCGTCGCTGAGCGCGCGGCGCCTTCCGTAGCAGCGGGCGGGCGGGGGGCGGGGCCAGCGGCCAGGCGACCACTGCGCATGCGCGTCCGCGAGCCTAGCCCTTCCAGCTGCCGAAGGGGGCGTGGCGCGGCGCCCGACGGGGCGGGAGCTTGGGCAGGCGGGACACTGCGCATGCGCGACCGCGATCCCGCCTTTCCAGCTGCGGAGGGGGGAGGGGCGGGGCGTCGCGCCCGACGGGTCGGGAACGTGGCGAGGCCCCCCAAGAAGGTACAGACCCCCCCCTCTGGAATGGATAGCAGCCATGACCCCCCCCCTTCCCCCGCAAGTGTCCCGTGTGCCCTAAGCGGGTCGTGGGGAGATAGGGAGGAAGGAGGCTGCGCGCTGCCGAAGTTGGACAGGGAAGAGGTAAGGTGTTCCCTGACGAGGGAAATGCGTTTCTGAGGAAAATGCGGTGCTGAGGACACATGGCCGTAGTTTCACGCAGAACCCCCTTAGAGAGGCGTGCACCCCCCCCCCCCCAGGAAGACCCAGGCCGGGGTGCCAGCCCGTGGTGTCCGGACCCTGAGGGTGCGAGGTGACGCCGAGCAAAGGTGTCTCCGCATGGCGAGGCGGCGGAGGTCGGTGCGACGCGGGAACCCAGAGGCAGGCGCCCCGCCCGAAGCAGAGAGAGGGGGGGCAGGAGGAGCGAGCAGAGGCGATGCAGTAAAGAATTAGAAACAAAACCCCCCCCAAAAAAGAAAAAAAACGACAGCCCGGGCCGCGCCGCTCGTCCGGCTGCGCCATTGGTTGCGGGTTCGAGCCCAGGTCCAGGGCGCAGGCACCAATCCAGCAAGGGATGCAACCGTACGTGCAAACCACTAACCTCTCTCCCTTGGCGCCCTCTCACATCAATCAGCCAATAAAAACCAAAAAAAAAAAGAGAGAAATACCGAATGTCATCCCCCCCCCCCGCCTCCCCATGGGCAAAGGGGACTTGCCCCGGGTGACACGGGTAGCGTGTTCATCGACATGGATTCTATTTTTATTTTTTAACGTGCTTTATTTAACCCGACCATTGATTTAAAAAAATATATATATATGTAATGTTTATTTTTTTTATTGGGTTGGCTTTCATCGTCACCCGGCGATCTTTCCCCGCGGACGTTTAAAGAGAGTGGAAGGAAGGGGGGGGGGGGCGCGGAGAGAGAGAGAGAGAGAGGAACATGGATTGCTGCCTCCCAGCATGCACCGGGCCTCGAGCCTGCACCCCTCGTAGGTGTCCGCCTCCAAAAGGGAACCCGCGACCCTTGGGTCCTCCCCCGCCCAACCACACACACACACACACGCTAACCACTGAGCAGCCCGGCCAGGGGACTTCGCCCTGGACCGTTGTTTCCCACGCCCCCCGGGGGCATTTTGATTTGATTTCATTCCCCCCCCCCCCATTAAAGTGCCCATCCCTTCCAAGATCGCCATGGGTACTCCCCGAAACTTGGGCACGATACCTTTCCCCGCCCCCCACCCCCGTTTTGCCCAGCACCCTTCCTCCCCCCGCCACTGCTGCCTGCGACCTCGGCTCCGGGTTCACGGGGAAATGTCACCTCCACCTTCCACAGCGCCGGGCCGGTTCCAACTTGCCAGCCCCGCCCGGAACTTGTTTTCCAACCCGGTGGCAGAGATGGTATCTGGCGCTCTCGCTCACAGGATGGGCCGGAGAGGCAACATGGGGGTGGCTGTATTTTTTTTCTAATTTTTTTTTTTTTGGTATTTTCTAATTTTTGAAAACATAAACATTTTTTTTTTTGGTATTTTCTAACTTTTGAAAACATTTTTTTCGTATTTTTCTAATTTTTGAAAACATTTTTTCGTTTTTTTCTAATTTTTGAAAACGTTCTTTTGGTATTTTTCTGACTTTTGAAAACATTTTTTTCGTATTTTTCTAATTTTTGAAAACATTTTTTTTTGGTATTTTCTAATTTTTGAAAACTTTTTTTGGTATTTTCTAATTTTTGAAAACATTTTTTTGGTATTTTCTAATTTTTGAAAACATTTTTTTGGTATTTTCTAATTTTTGAAAACATTTTTTTTTTGGTATTTTCTAATTTTTGAAAACATTTTTTTGGTATTTTCTAATTTCTGAAAACAAGTGTGCCATGGGCAAAACAAACCTGACACCCCCCGCCCCCCTCGGCCCCCCCCCATCCCCCCGCCCCCATAGGGAAGCCTTCCCGGCGTGATCCAGTGTGGGCCTTCAGTCCTTCCTGGGCTTCCTCAAGCTGAAAGTTTCCTCTTCTTCTTCTTCTTCTTTTTTTTTAAATGTATTTTTTATTGATTTCAGGGAGGGACAGAGCGAGAAACATCCACGATGAGAGAGAATCTAATTGGCTGACTCCTGCATGCCCCCGCCTGAGGATCGAGCCTGCAACCCTAGCATGTGCCCTGGACCGGGAATCGAACCAGGGGGACCTTTCCGGCCGCAGGCTGACGCTCTATCCACTGGGCCGGTTACATAGGCCACCTTGTCCCCACTCCCCCAGTAGCTCAGCGGTGGAGGGTCGACCCAGGAACCAAGAGGCTTGATTCCTGGCCAGGGCACATGCCCGGGTTGAAGGCTCAGTTCCCTGGGGAGGGGGGCATGCAGGAGGCGGCCAATCAATGATGATGTTTCTATCTCTCTATACCTCTCCCTTCCGCTCTCCCCCTCCCCCCCAAAAAAATCAATATGCCACCCAAACGAAGAAAAAAAAAGGAAAAAAAATAAACATGCCATCTTGTGTCTGGTTATTGTCCCTGGAAACCCAAAGCTTATATCCAATATTGTCTGGGCACTTCTAGCACTCTATTTCTTGTGTCCCATTTCTCATGTCTCTATTTTTTCTCTCCAGTAGGTTGACTTGGAAGGATTTTCCTGCTTGTATCACTTTCAGGGGGATTCTCCCCACCCCAGTCCCTCCGATAGGATTTCCTGACATTTCCCTTGACAAGGTTAATTCCTACATATCGTTCAGCTATATCTCAGTTGGATTGTTCCATCTTTCATGTTCTTCTGTAACTTGTAGATTTCCGTTTTTCTCAGTACATCTGACAGAGTGCTTTTAGTTATGTTAGTTTTTATTATTTAAGAAGGGCTCGGCATCAGCTTATTGCCCGCATGCTTCTTTAAGATCATCCTCACTTCTTGCATTTTATATCCATTCATTCCCTTTTTTTTTTTTCCTTCTGTTCACCTTGGGTATTTATTATTTTCTAGTGATTCTCGTTAGTTCATAGAAGATATTTATTTTTCCCCCCTCTAATGAAAACGTTTGAGCCAATTATTTAAATCTCAGCTCAGCGGGGGCCACGGGCCATCATTTTTTTTTGCCATTGTAAGGTTATTAAAATCGCATCCTCCTACTTTTTCCTGCCCGGATTTAATGGATTCACGACATCACACTTCACACTTGGGCACAGCCATGGTGAAAGCACGAACACTGTTGTGTGTATTAAAAAAAAAAAAAGTGTCAATGCGGTTATCATCAAAACAGTTCCGAAGTTATAAAAGCTCCACTGTGAGGCATTGTGCTCAGAGGGTTTGAGGCAGGGGTGGGGAACGTCCGTCCCGTGGGCCATAGGAGGCCCTCGAAATCATTTGGTCTGGCCCTGCCAAGGCATGAGGGGCGAGTTAATGAGATGTTTGACCAAATAGAGGAGGCTAATTTTTCCCCCTCATTAAAAAAAATATATATATTTTTTAAAAATATATTTTATTGATTTTTTACAGAGAGGAAGAAGAGGGACAGAGAGCTAGAAACATCGATGAGAGAGAAACATCGATCAGCTGCCTCCTGCACACCCCCTACTGGGGATGTGCCCACAACCAAGGTGCATGCCCTTGACCGGAATCGAACCCAGGATCCTTCAGTCCGCACGCCGACGCTCTATCCACTGAGCCAAACCAGATTCGGCAAAAATACATATATTTTTTATTGTTGATAGCATTACAGGTATCTCCCTGTTCCCCCTCCTCCCGGCCCCTACCTGCCCCCTCCCCCTCAGGTCTTCACTACCCTATTGCCCGGGTCCACATGTCCACGGGCTATGCGTGTACATATCTAAGTTCTTCGGTTTACCTCCCAACCCCACACCGAGGTATGTCAGCCTGTTCCATGCCTCCCTGCTTCGGGTTTTATTTGATTGGTCCGTTCCTTTTGCCCAGGAGATTCCACAAACCAGTGAGGCCGTTTGTCTTTCTCAGTCTGGCTCATTTCCCTCAGCGTGATAGTTCCCAGGCGCACCCATGCTGTCCCCAAAGGGTACGAGATCCCTCCTTTTTACAGCTGCGTAGTATTCCAGAGTGTAAATGTCCCACAGAATTTTTACCCATTTACCTGCTGACCTGGATAAATGGATCCCTGGGTACCGGGGCTGTTTCCAGATCTTAGCTATGGTAAATAACGTGATCAGGCTAATACGGAAGCGGATAACTTTGGTATGGCCCTCGAAAGGTGTTACCGATAATCCAGATGGCCCTTGGTAGAAAAAGGTTCCCCACCCCTGGTCTGAAAGCAGTGGGACTGACGCCCAAGTCTGGAACCACGTACAAGGTAGACCCCTCGTGTGGCCCATCCTTGGAGCCCAGCTGTATGTCTGATCCGGTGACATCCTTTCTACCCAGGGAAAGGTCTGTTGGTGAGGCGGCATGTCCCACCAGGGAGAAAATTCGTGGAGAGGGGCACGGTGGGGGAAAGGCCAAGCTTGGGAAAGGCTTCAAGCAGAGAAAGAATCCTTTGGGTGGGCGGGGGAGAGGTTAGCAGCTTCCTTGCTCTCGAATGAGGTGCCCGCCCATAAAACAGAGATGCAGACCTTCTCACCGGACGGATGGCACTGTGGGGAAGAAGGCAGTCACAACTTGCCGGAAAAAAAAATTCTGTGGGACATTTACACTATGGAATACTATGCAGCTGTAAAAAAAAATTTTTTTTGTTTGTTTTGAGAGCGAGGGAAAGATGAAATTGCTGTCCCGCTTCGTTGTGCGTTCCTTCGTGGATTCTCGTACCTGCCCTGACCCCGGGATCGGAACGGCAGCCTCGGTGTATCTGGACCACGCGCTCACCCACGGAGCCACCCGGCCAGGGCCTTTCTAGGACTGGTCTCATTCAAGGTCAGGATTGGGGTCTGGAGCTCCCGTGATAAATGGGGTTGGCTGGGTCCTCCCAGGCTGACCCCATTCGATAGGGAAAAATAGGTCATCTCAGGGGCCAGCAGCGGCTTGGAAACGAAAGCCCGGAGTTTGCAGAAACACCTGCCCATCAAACCCGGGCAAAGGGGTTACTCCTCACGTGGAGAGTCTGTCCGTCAAGCTCCGGGGATGCAGGAAGGACATGGAGACATTGTAATGAAGTCTTCCGGGGCCAGGACGGTTTTGGGGGGTGGGTCGCCTCAAACTGTCATGTGAAACAGATTACACAGCTGTGGATAGGCTGCTTTTTTATTTTTGGCAGGCTGGGGACTAGGAGAAGCCTTGTCCCAGCGCTGGTTTCCATAGTGACCAGGGGGACAGGGGGGTCTTCCCCAGAGACTCCAGTGGACAGTGCGCATGCTCCCAGCACAGAGGCCCAGGCTCCCCCCCCCCCCGCCCCCGCCCTTCCCCTATCCCGCATGAAATGTGATTCCTTCTGGCTCCAGCCTCAGCCTCGGAGCCCCCATCCTGGCCCCAATGACAGGCCAAAGGATTGAGAAAGAGCACTCGCAGGAATGTGCTTAGCAACTATTGAGCAATGTCCTATCATGTGCCTGGAAGAAGTTCATGTTTTAAAAAATATATATATATATTTTTTATTGATTTCAGACAGGAAGGGAGAAGGAAAGAGAGACATCAATGATGAGAGAGAATCATCGATCGGCTGCCTCCTGCACGTTCCACACGGGATATCGATCCCGTGGGTGGGAATCCAACCGTGACCTCCTGGTTCATACCCGGGTCGGTGTTCCACCACCGAGCCACACCAGCAGGGCTGGGAGGAGTTCATGTGAGAGGAGTAGCTGTTTGGCAGCTGGGGGGCCCCCTTTTTGCTAGAAAAGAAGAAGTGAGGCCAGGGACAGCTGCTTTTCACAGCTGGGCGGGGAGGGGACGCGACCTCGGCCCCGCGGCCTCTCCAGTATCCCTAAGGGGGAGGGTGCAGGGGGACATTGCTCATGCCTGGCCAGCTGAGGCCCAAGGCCTGAAACGCCCAGCTCCACAAGGCAGCCAGCCGGTCTGCCGGCACGGAGGCCCTGCTCTTTAGAAAGGTCACCTGGGAATCAGAGATAAGATGGCAGGTGGATAAGAGACCTTTCCCCGGACTCCACGGAGCTGAAGGAAAAACAGCTGGCTCTCATCTTCACGCCGCAGCCATTAGTGGCACGGGCGGCTGCCGTTGTTCCTGGCACGTCAGGAGGAGGGCGGTGGTCTCTGCCATCCATAGTGAGGGGGAGTGGTGGGAGGAAAGGGGCCTGCGCCAACCAGCAAATGAGCCGTCACATCATTGCATTCGGTCCCTAAGTGGACTGAGCCCAGCTGGGGTGGCTCGGGGGTCGAGCTTCGACCTACGAACCGGGAGACCAGGTTCGATTCCCAGTCAGGGCACATGCCTGGGTTGTGAGTTCCAACCCCAAGTGGGGCTTGTGCAGGAGGCAGCCCGTCCACGATTCTTTCTCATCATTGATGTTTCTCTCTGTCCTTCTCCCTTCCTCTCTGAAACAGATAAAAATATAAGAAGAAAAATACACTTCAAAAAGAAAAAAAAAGACATGGAACATTCTTTTTTTTTTTTTTTAATTCTTTACGGCTGGAAGTATGACATGTCTCCCAGAAATGGGATCGTCTTTAAAAAATAATTTGTCCGCAATGCATACTGCGAAGGAGACAGCGTGTTGTGGCAGAGCATGGAGGGAATCAGCGTTTGGGAGGTGAAGAGAGTAAACCACAGCACCCAGAGAGAGTGCCTAGAGGGGGGCCTTCGAAGGGAGCCCCTCCTGGCACGAGGGTGGGATAATTTTTCATGGTGTCAAAGTGTGACGCGCACACCATAGAGCTGAATACCTCTGTGCCCGTAAACTCGTATAAATGCCCCCCCAGACACGGAGGAAACCAACATACGGTGGAAGAAAAGCCAGAAGGTGACCCTCTCCCCACACTACTGGAGACCCATTGGGAAAAAAACCCAACACAACGAAGCAGAGACGACCAACAGGCCCAGGCCGCCTTGCGCCCGTTACCAGAGGGCCGTAGGACTTTCCGTATCTATCGGTGCGACGTATCCACATAGGTGGTTTCAAATCTTCCATGCTCTTCTGGAAGTTAAGTCCTGTCCGTGCAGGCCCGGGGTTCGAGTTTGGGATGCACACTCATTACTATCTTTTCCCGTGTCGTTGGAATTTGCTGATATCTTGTTGAGGGTTCCGCCCCACGGTTGTCCGTCTTGGCGCCAGTACCATCCTGTTCCGGTGATGATGGCTTTGTCGTAGAGGTTGAAATCAGAAAGCATGATATATACACCCAACCTTGGTCCTTCTTCCTCAAGATGGCTTCGGCAGTTCAGGGTCTTTTTTTTGCTTCCATATACATTTTAGGATTTTTTTTTTTTAAATTCTGAGAGCATGCCATTGGCATTTCAATAGGAATTGCATCGAATCTGTAGATTGTTTGGGGGCAGTATGGACATTTTAATGACGTTCGGTCTCTTCCAGTCCATGGACTATCCCCTCCAGTTACTTGTGCTCACTTCACTGTCCGTGTCTTGCCGTTTCCAGAATACAGCTATTTCACCTCCTTGGTTACATTTATTCTTTTTGATGCCCTCGTAAATGGGAGTGTTTTCTCTATGGTGTCTCCTGATTAGTCCTGATTCATGTATAGAAACACGCTTGATTTCTGTATATTAATTTGGTACCCCGGCTACTTGGCTGAGTTCATTTATTAACCATATTAAACTTCCTTTTGCCTGATGACTGTGGCTGAGGCTCTCAACACTGTGTGGAATGATAGTAGTGACGGCGGGCACCCTTGTCTCACAAGAACAGCTCTCAGCTTTTCACCCTGGAGTATGCTGTCCGCTGTGGGCTTGTCGTAGGTAACCTGTATCATTTCGAGGTAAATCCCTTCCCTATCCACGTCGCTGGAAGCTTTGATGGTCGACGGAGGTGGGATGTGTCACGTGCCTCTTCTGCATCGACGGAGATGATCCCCCGATTTCTCATCCTTGGTGTGGTGGGCGGTAGGCATCCCAGGAACTGTTCTGCACGCCGTGAGCGGTCCCCCCACCTCAGTTTCTTAGGGCTGTTGTAACAAACCACCAGTGCATGCTCTCCTCCTTCTGTCAGGATCACTCGGACGGAGACCAAGGTGTCGGCGTGGCCACGCTCCCACTGAGGGCTTTAGGGGAGAACCCTTCTTGGCCTCTCCCAGAGCCTGGAGAAATTCTTTGGCGCGTGGCCAAATAACGCCAATCGCTACCTCCATCTTTACTTGGGTATTTCCATGCCTGTCCCCCGCCTGCCCCCGGCCTCGCCCTGAGTCTGTGTAGCGGGCATAGCCTTCTCCTTTCTCCGGTAGACACACGTCAGTCGTTAGACTGAGGGTACGATTTACTTATGCATGTCCTACGGTATATTTTTTTATTGAGTCCAGAGAGGAAGGCAGAGGGAGAGAGAAATAGGAACTTCATGAGGATGCTTCTTCGCCTTCCCGTTCAAGGTGGGGGAAGGAAAACCAGTGTCCGCTTCTGCCCCGCCCAGGAACTGCATGGCAGGTCAGAAATGCGCCATGACCTTTCCCTTTAGAAACGAAGTTCCTGTTTCTGCCCCGAGCGCCGTGCTGCGGTAGGAACAGGATCCTCGTGACAGCTGGCAAATGGGTCAGCGGAAAGGTCAGAACGCGAGCCAGATGTTGTATTTCGTGTTTTCTCTGGAGAGATGACCTTGCCCCAGGTACGTGACAGTTGTGACCCTGAAGGCGGAATCCGGGTAAGGGCCACTGTCATCCTAAGAAGGTATAAAACTACATCCCGTGCCCTCGCCACCGTTCGGCTCAGTGATAGCGTGTCGTCTTGCCTACTAAGGGGTCCCGGGTTCGATTCCAGTCAGAGACACATACGATCCATAGGAGTGGGCGTGCAGGAGGCAGCCGATCAGTGATTCTCTCTCTCTCCCTTCCCTCTCCCATCCTCTCGGAAACCAATAAAAATATATTTTTTTAAAAAAGAAGTTATTGTCTAGTCTCTTACTGTTTGCTCCATACTGATTCCTCCGTGTGGAAACTCAGAAAAAGGAAGGCATTGTCAGCGGACTTGCTAGGGTCTGCCTCCTTCATTTCCAGGGGGTGCAAACGATACTATGTTTTCTCATCAACATTGCAGTATTTATGTTTTCATCCCCGACGATTGGCTATATGGGAGTGGTATGTCGCTCCGAATGTGTTTAATTATTTGGACGGTCAGACAATTGTCTTATATTTATTTATATTTCTAATTTCTCTGTCTTCGCCCATTTTAGGTGTGTATGGTTTAGTTTTTCCAAGTACAATATTGTTTCATACTTACAAATTTAAGATGTATTGGCCCTGGCCGGGTAGCTCAGTTGGGTAGATGGGAGAGGGATCGTCCTGATACTCCAAGGTTTCGGATTCGATCTCTAGTCAGGGCACATACAAGAGTCAACCAATGAATGCATCAATAAGTAGAATAACAAATCTCTCTCTCTCTCAAAAAAAAATCAATAAATAATAAATAAACAAAAATTTAAAATATATTAAAGTGTAACTTATAATGACAACATAGATGTGTGTAAAGAGAAAACACTCCAGCAATTCCATATTTCGTTATAACCACAATTTAGTTTATATATTTGCAATGGTGTTGCACAGGTATATGCTGTAGAAAAAAAATGGAATAATATATATGGAGTAATATATATGTCTACTTGTAATGTTGAAAATGTATTTTCCATGCCAATACCTTTTTAAGGAATGCTCAACGTTTTATTATGTTCACTAGGCATATAATATTTAAAGCATTTTTTATAGATAGACATTTAGGAATATTTTTCCATTTTTTACTAGTATTAATTGACACAGTAGACATCCTCATTTTTGAATATTTAACTTACATATTTCTGGAAATGGGATTGCTGTATTAAAGATTATAAATTATATTTTATTTGTTCGTATATTGCCCAGCTGCCTTCATATACATTTCCCAACTTTGGAGTCCACCAGTATGCCCTTAATGTGGATTTCTCTCACATACATTAACACGGTCTACTGGTAACTCATCTTCTAAAGATAAATGTATTTCATACCAAGGAGGCTAGCCACCTTACAATGGATGTCTCTCTGAGTTAACAGTTGCTTCTCTAAATTACTTTGAAAAGGGATGTTCTTGTTGTTTTTTTTTTTTTTAATTTGCCTTTTACTTATCGATAAGGTCAGGATCTGAACTACCTGTTGACCGCATAGAGGGCAGATAATCTCTCATTACTTTTGTTTTTTTGCTTGTTAACCGTATCACTGCTTCTTATTTTTTTTTTTAATTTAACAAAAATGTTTTTAAATTCTTTTTTTTTCTTCACTGCTTCTTATTTAGCACAGTAGTTGTAAATCAAAAATCGGTCTCCTGTTGTGATTTCTCCTCCTGGTTGGCCTTCCCTGTGCTGTACTCTCCACTTGGATGTAGGATTAAACCCGTAATGCACACGGTGAGCCATAGTCCAGCCTTGAGAGGCGTTGTCCTGGGGAAAGGACCTTGGCTACGCACGAGAAGATTAAAAGAACAAACACCTGAGCAGAGGACGCTGTGACAAGATGATCAATTCAAGGACACAGGTGGAGTCCCGGCTTCTCCTGGAGACCAAGTCAGAGCTTCCAAGTCGGTCCCAGGGCGAGGCCAGGAAAGGTAGCAAATCAGTTCCTTGTTTTTTGGTTTTTTTAAAATATATATATATATATATATTTCTTTATTGATTTCAGAGAGGAAGGAAGAGGGAGAGAGAGAGAGAAACATCCATGATGAGAGAGAATCATGGATTGGCTGCCTCCTGCACGCCCCCTCCTGGGGATCGAGCCCACAACCCGGGCCTGTGCCCTTGGCCGCAATCGAACCCGGGACCCTTCAGTCCGCAGGCCGACGCTCTATCCACTGAGCCACACCGGCCAGGGCAGCTCCTTGGGTTTTAAGTCCCTTTTATATCTAGTGTAGATTTTTACTGTGAGATCTGCATTAACCCGGAGCAGAAACAAAGCATTCTTATAATCCAAGGGCCCTAATGCAGCCGCTTTGAATTGGGGAACGTTCCCCCGGGGCCATCTTCGTCCTGCGTGCTTGGGGGGCGAGTTGTATTCCTCTTTCTGTCTCTTCCCTCTGACGGTGCGCAGCACATGTCTCACTGCCATGCAGCTCCTCTGTCCTGTGCTCTTCTTCCGTTGGCCTTGTCAGCACGTGCCCAGGGTCTGTTCTCTCTGCTGCCAGTGTCTCCCAAGGTAGGAAGCACAAGGAGGGCCAGGGACTTGTGCTTCTCCCCTTCCTGTGGAAAAGAGACCATATATCATATATATATATATATATATATATATATAAATATATATATATATATACACACACACACACACACACACACACATACACACACACACACATACACACACACACATATGTGTGTGTATATATATATATATATATCCTACGTAATAAAGATGTAATATGCATATGGTCGTTACACCGTTGAAGTGTAATGACCGACCACTGTAACGACCGGATCACGGATCAGCAGGAGGGTGGGGCAGCGAGCTATGAGGAGGGGGGCCGAGGGGGGGTGCAGAGGGAGCTATAGGAGGGCGAGGCAGCGGGCAGAGAGCTCCTGGAGGGTGGCAGTGAGCTGGCGAGCTACTGGTGCACGGATTCATGCGCAGGGCTACTACTATATATATATATATATATATATATATATATATATATATATATATTATTGATTTCAGAGAGGAAGGGATATGGAGAGAGAGAGATAGAAATATCACCTATGAGAGAGAATCATCGATCGGCTGCCTCCTGCACACCCCACCCTGGGGATCGACCCCACAACCCGGACGTGTGCCCTGACTGGGAATTGGACCCTGACCTCCTGGTTCATAGGTTGATGCTCAACCACGGAGCCCCACCAACAGACCACATTTTGATAGTCCCTTAGACCCACCACCAGCTCCTCCGACTTCTCAGCCCCCCCCTCGCCCACCCCCCAACAAATATTTGAAGGGTGAACCTGACTCCCCTTTTCTGTTTTACTCCGAATAACGGGGGAGGCAATTCCTAAGTCTTCATTCTGTACACCTGTTAACTGTTCACCTTGCCCAGAGAGGCAAACACTGCAAAACCCCATCACCAGAAGAGCAAAGTGACTAGCATGAAGAGGATCAAGGATTCTAGAAATATGGTGAAGAAGAAGAAAACGGAAGAGGAGGAGGAGGAAGAGGAGGAGGAAGAGGAGAAAGGAGGAGAAAAAGGGAGAAGAGGGAAAGGGAGGGAGGGAGGGAGGGAGGAAGGAAGGGAAGACGGAAGGAAGGGAGGGAGGGAGGGAGGGAGGAAGGAAGGAAGGAAGGAAGGAAGGAAGGAAGGAAGGAAGGAAGGAAGGAAGGAAGGAATGGAATGAAGGAAGGAAGGAATGGAATGAAGGAAGGAAGGAATGGAGGGAGGGAGGGAGGGAGGAATGGAATGAAGGAAGGAAGGGAGGGAGGGAGGAAGGAAGGAAGGAAGGAAGGAAGGAAGGAAGGAAGGAAGGAAGGAAGGGAATGAAGGAAGGAAGGAAGGAATGGAGGGAGGGAGGAAGGAAGGAATGGAATGAAGGAAGGAAGGGAGAGAGGGAGGAAGGAAGGAAGGAAGGAAGCAAGGAAGGAAGGAAGTTGTAGACGGTCAGGCTTGGTCCAGGTCTGTATATCCCACCATCCTTGTCCAGGCACTGAGCATGTAGTTGAGGGTCTAAGTTATGGTGCGATATCTGGTAGGAATGATGTAGATCTCCCACTCACTGGCTACGCTACGCAGCACAAGACACTTAGCTCTCTCCGCCTTCATCATCTCCTCTTGAAAATCACGACAGTGATGGGAACAGCCTCATCGGCCGCAGAAGAGGATGGCGAGAGGCAATGGCCATCGCTGATGAAGTAATTAACGAACGCTACTTGCTGTCACCGTTTTAATGTATTCTAACCGTCAGAAGGGCCGTGGGACATTTTTTTCTCTCTGTGTGTTTTTTCTTGAAGAGAAATCATCCGTCCTAATTTCTGATACGGGTTTTCTTTGACAAAAAAGAATGGCCTTGCTATTTCCTTTTTCTTTTTTTTTTTTTTTTTTAAATCTCCACAGCCTCTGCCTTGGTGTAGAACTCCATCAATTCCCATTTACACGATTCCAGCCTAGTAACCGGTCTCCTTGGCAACGGTTTCCACTCCACTCATCGCCTCAGTCTCGTTCCCTCCCCGTTATTCCATCTCCCTCCTCAAATGAATGCTAATGCCACACTCCTAATACATGTTGTAATAGTGCGTGTGCGCCCGGTTAGTCCTTTCTGCATATGGGAAAAAAAATGTCTTTCAAGTGGTTGAAATGATTACTCTCTACCATTTATCTGCTGATTTTCACCTAGCAATAATTTCGCAAGCCTTTTCCCAAGTGCTGGAGAGC
Source organism: Corynorhinus townsendii (assembly GCA_026230045.1). Lineage (NCBI taxonomy): Eukaryota > Metazoa > Chordata > Mammalia > Chiroptera > Vespertilionidae > Corynorhinus > Corynorhinus townsendii. The sequence goes on from JAPDVU010000017.1 coordinate 1,295,388, forward strand.
CCTAATCATTCTTTTTTTTCCCTACACCACACGGTCTCCATTATTCAATTAATTGTTATATCCTGTGGTTAGAAATTCAGGTTGCTTCCCGTGCTTCGGGGTTGTTTTAAGGGATGTGGAAGGTCTGGGCCTGAGTTGGTATCCCGTTTACCCCCATTGTTGACCGATTTTATTCCCGGATAAACTTTATGGGACAGTGTCGGTGGAGAAAAGAGCGAAAATACTCGTATGGCGTGTGAGGACCGTGTCCTCTGCTTTCCAAATGCAATGGCTCCATCCCCACTGACACGTGTTGTGTATGATTGCACCGTTCTCGAGACATGATTGCATCGTCGTTGTGTAATACATCGTTATTGTGTATCATCGCGTCATAATCAAGACATGAGACCCTGCCAAAACCGGTGTGGCTCAGTGGATAGAGCGTTGGCCTGTGGACTGAAGGGTCCCAGGTTCGATTCCGGTCAAGGGCATGGACCTGGGTTGCGGGCACATCCCCAGTGGGGGGCGTGCAGGAGGCAGCTGACCGATGTTTCTCTCTCATCGAGGTTTCTGACTCTCTCTCTCTCTCTCTCTTCCTCTCTGTAAAAAATCAATAAAATATATTAAAAAAAAAAAAAAGACACGAGAACCCCTGACAGCGACTTGAGCTCATGTTCCATTTAAGGGATAAACACGGCCCTTAAAAATGGACGAGGATAAAGTAGCATCTTCGCTTTCCTTTAATAACCAACCGGGTTCTACTTATCTCCATGTTTTACTGTGTGTGTACGTAATTTGGGAGCAAACCCACTCATATCCTGTGACTAGACATTGCTTATTTGTTCTTATAGTCCCGGGGAACACTGGGTAACTGGACACAGCGACAATGTAGATTTCCTACCCTGTTCCTTTTAGCATTTGTTGTCGTGCTGTTGTTGGCAGGGGCGGAGGGAGTTCTTTGGTTTCCCTCCCTATAGAAGGCTTTCATGCTATTTAGTGTCCTCAGGCTCCCCTCCCGCCCCCCCAACTTTTCCAGGCTATTTATCATAGTGGCCAACAATTGCAACGTAGAAGCTTCCAGACATTGTCTTCGAGATAGGACTCTTGCACGGAGACCCAAGAAGTATCCATGGAGTTCCTACGGCTGCATCCTCATATTCTTATGCCCTTTTCTTGGTTATTGTTTTTTTAATATATATTTTTTTATTGATTTCAGAGAGGAAGGGAGCGGGAGATAGAAACATCAGTGATGAGAGGGAATCACTGATGGGCTGCCTCCTTCATGCCCCTTAGTGGGGATGGAGCCCACAACTGGATATGTGCCCTTGACCAGAATTGAACCCAAGACCCGTGAGTCCCCAGGCTGATGCCACTGAGCCAAACCAGCGAGGGCTTATGTCCTTTTCTTGGTTAAAGTTTCCCTACAATCATAAAAAAATGTTTTTACATATTCTATCTTATTTTTTTTAAAATGTCTTTTCTATTTCAGTTGACATTCAATATTATATTAGTTTCGGGTGTACACAGTGGTTAGACATTTATATAACTGGTGATGTGATCCACCCAAGAAGTCTACCTGCTCTCCACCGTACATAGTTATTAATATATACATAAAACACTGTGTATGTATTTTTATTATCTTCTCTGTGCTGTACTTTATTCCCTGTGGCTATGTTTTAACTATCAATCTGTACTTCTTAATTAATCCCTTCACCTTTTTTCACCCAGCCAACCCCACACCCCTCCCACCTGGAAACCATTAATCCGTTTGATTGGAGCATGTAATTACATTCAAAGTAATTACTGATAGGTATGTGGTTTTTTTTTTGCCATTTTATTATTCATATTCAAAAAAATTTCCCCCTTCCTTCTTCTTAAAGAAATCCCTTTAACATTTCCTGTAATATTGGTTTGATGGTGATGAACTCCATTCGCTTTTTCTTGTTTGGGAAGTTCATTCCTCTTTCCATTCTAAATTACAGCTTTCCTGGGTGGAGTAATCTTGGTTGCTAGGTCCTTGCTTTTCATCAATCCCTTCTGGCCTGCCAAGTTTCTGTTGAGAAATCAGCTGACAGTCATATGGGAGCTCCCTTGTACAAAACGAACAGCTTTTCTCTTGCTACTTTTAAGATTCTCTCTTTGTCTTTAACCTTTGGCCTGTTAATTATAATGTGTCTGTGTGGGCCTCTTTGGGTTCATTTTATTTGGGACTCCCTGTGCTTCCTGGACTTGTCTATTTCCTTTGCCAGGATAGGGAGATTTTTCCATCATTATTTCTTCAAATAGGTTTTCAATTCCTTGTTCTTTTTCTTCTCCTTCTGGCATCCCTGTGATGTGAATGTTGGCATACTTATGTTGTCCCAGAGGTCCCTTAAATTATCCTCTCTCTCTCCTTCTCTCTCTCTCTCTCTCTCTCTCTCTCTCTCTCTCTCTCTCTCTCTCTCTCTCTCTTTTTTTGAGATTGTGTGAGCCCTCCTGATGGAGGTGAGCCTTGATTTCTGTTGGCAGGTCTGTGGGTTGGGAATTGACCCCCAAGCTGACAGGCTGTGAGGACTGGCTCTGATTACAGAGGGTGAGGTGTTATGAAGGGGATGACCGCATGGACTAGGATTCGCTGTAAACCCTCTGGGTGTGTCATTTTCGAGCTAATGGAGTGGGGCTCTATGGTCTGAAGCCCATCACCAGGTGTGTTGGTTCTGGGCCTCTTGGGTGAGGCTCTGGTGGAGGCCCAGGTCAGCTGCTGCCTATCCCCAGCCTGGAGCCACTTAGCAAGAGGTACTAGGCACCCTGAAGCCAGATGCTGCTCATTTGGGGCTTTTTTTAGACCTTTCAGAGATTTTGAGGAAGCCTACAGCGTGGGCGAGAAGGCCAGCCACTCGTGAGCAACACCCACTGAAAATGGTTCGGGCCCGTGCGAGCGGTGAGAATGTCAAAATGACTCCTTGATCTATGGGCGGTGGAAAGGATGTTGTATTAGCAGGCGTGAGAAAAAAAAATGTGTAATCTTGTTGTACATGTTGATCAGAGCTCTTGGGCTGGGGAGGGCCGTGCAATGGTAAATGAGCAATCACATGTCGAAAGGAATCCTATTTTCTGAGTAGTAGCTCCCCAAATCAGGCTTACAATGTTCAGTAAACCCTGTTGCAAACAGGTGTGTTGTCATCCAGACTTCGTTGTTTGGTTTGTGGAGCACAGGCAGAATACAATGAGCCTAATTCGTGTTTCTCTCCCCCACCCCCACCCCCAGTTACAGTTTACATTCAATATTGTTGTGTATCCCGTCTCAGGTGTACAGTACAGCAGTTCGACAATCTTCTATTGTACAGAGTGTTCCTTCTGCTATTTCAAGTACCCTCATAGATATTACAATATTATTACAGCTTACTTTTAATTCTCACCCGAGGATATTTTTCCATTGATTTTTTAGAGAGAGTGGAAGAGAGAGAGAGAAAGACACTGAGGAATATCGATGTGAGAGGAGCACATCCATTGGTTGCCTCCTGCACACACCAGGGCCCGGGCCGGGGAGAAGCCTACAACCAAGGTACATACCCTTGGCCAGAATCGAACCCGCGACCCTTTGGTCTACAGGCCGATGCTTTATCCACTGAGCTAAACCAGGTAGGGCACAATTTTTTATTTTATATGTGTTTTTTTTTAAAAAAAACATTTTTCTTGATTTCAGAGAGGAAGGGAGAGAGAGAAACATCCATGATGAGAGAGAATCATTGATCAGCTGCCTCCTGCACACCCCCTCCCGGGGATCAAGTCTACACCCCGGGCCTGGGAATGAAACCCTGAGTGGGAATCACACCGTGACCTCCGGGTTCACAGGTCTACGCTCAGCCATTGAGACACAACGGCAGGGCGAAAACCTGTTGCTTAGGAGCAGCTGGCTTCCTGGAGTATCTCCGCTTCATCTCCGGGGCACGTGGCTGGAGCTCCTACAGCAGCACCTGCTTGCTCCCTCCCCCTGGCACTTCACGGAGACGGCTCCTTTCTGCCAACCTCACGCGCCAACTCCTGTCGCTTCCGACGTTTCTTCTGCAGCTTCCTCGCCCCTCTCCTTCACGGGACAGGACGGAAGAGAGCGGGGGCCTTGCCCCGGCTCAGGCTCCGGCTTACGGGGATGCTGTGGTTGTCTCCATCTTCCATCCAGACCACTAACACTTTCTCCGCCAAGAGCTGCTTCCCTTCTCTCTCACGTAGGTGCTTCTCCGTTTCCCTTCCCTTCCATTAAAATATTTATTTTTCTTTTAATCTTCATTGTTGAAAATATTACCTAGGTCCTCCTCCCCCGCTCCCCGCCCCATTAGTCTCTTCCAGCCCTCTCCTGTCCTCCCCACCCACAAAATATTTTTTAAACTTGATTCTTATGATAGTACAGATGTCCCCATTCCCCACCCCCACCCCCACTCCTGCTTTGGCCCACCTCAACCCAGCCCCTTCCCTCTGGGCATTACCACACTGTTGTCAGTATCCATGGGTGATGGATATATATATATTCTTTGGCTCATCCCCTCACCTCCTCTCATCCAGTCCCCCTTGCCTCTCCCCTCTGACAGCTGTCAGTCTGTCCCATGTATCCATGCCTCTGTTTCTATTTCGTTTGTCGGTTTATTTTCATGATTAGATGCCTATTTACAGTGGCCAAGATCGGGAAACAACCCAAGAGCCCATCGGTAGAGAAGTGGATTAACAAATCTGTGGGTACGTTTACACAGTGGGATACTACACATCTGTAAAAAAGAAGGAAACCTTACCTTTTGCGACAGCCTAGATGGACCGGGAGATCGGCATGCTAAGCAAAATAAGCCAATCAGAGAAAGAAAGAAAAAAATCACATGATCTCGCGTATATGTGGAATCAGCTGTCACTTCTTTTGTCATCCTCCTTGTCTTTCACGTCACCTTCGGGGACTCCCAAGATGTACGGGTTAGATCTCCTATTATAGAGCCATACGTCTCTGAGGCTCTGTTTATTTTTTAAAGTCTATTTGCTCTCTGTGGTTAGACTGGATAATTTCTATCGTTCTGTCATTAAGTTCCTGGGTAAATTTTTCTCTATTCTGTCCATTCTATTGAATTCATCCCGTGAATCCTGTGTTGTACAACTTTGCTAAATTCACTTGTTATTTATAAGTAGTTTTTATCACTTCTCAGCCTTTTGGCTAAAATCAAGTGTAGTATAAGTAGTTTCCGTAAGACTGGCTACATATATGATCATGTTGTCTGTGAGTAAATACAGCTTTATTCCTTTATATATATATATAATACATGTCGGGTATATATATATATATATATATATATATATATATATATATATATGAATAAATAAATATTCCTTCCTAATATGTAAAGGAATACAAATAGATTTTTAAAAATTCTGACCTATTGCCAGAGCTAGAACTTCCAGTATAATATTGAATAGAAATGGTGAAAAAATGGACTTCCTGGTCTTATTCTTGAAAGTATTAAAAGAGCATTCAATCTTTTATCATTAAGTATAATTCGAGCTGTAGGTTTATCTTAGACGCCTTTTATTAGTTTGAGGGAGTCCTTTTTTCCATTCCGAGTTTGATGAGAAATTTTATCAAGCCAGGATGGTTGAATTTTGCCAAATGACCTTTCTACATCTCTTGAGATGATTATATAATCCCTTCCCTTTAGTCTGTAAATATGATGAATTATATGGATTGACTTTTTAATATTAAACCTAACTTGCAAAATCCTCACTAGATCCTCATTTATTATATTTTGTACAGTTGCTGGATTTATTATGCTAATATTTTATTAAGTTTTATATCTGTGCTCATGAGGAAATTAGTTTGAAGTTCCCCTGTAATGCCTGTCTTTCATATTGTTATCAGGATAATAATCCTAATACAAAAATGTAAGTTGGAAGGTGTTCCATCCTTCCTTTATAATGAGAATTTTGGTAGGGCTGATATAAAAATCTTCCTTAAGTTTTACAAAACTCACCAGTGAAGCTACATGGGTGGGATCTTTTCTTTTTCTTGGTGGGATGGTGTATTCTGAATTGTTTAGGAAGATCTATGAAGTTGGCAAACTTACAACTAATCCAGTGAATTTAAGAAGATACACAAATGAGAAATTTCAGACATGCAAAGATGATGCATCACCAGGTATCCTGCAAACAAACAAGAAAACGATAAGACACGCCCAGTTGGCCTGACTCGGTGTTTGAGCATCGACCTATGAACCAGGAGGTCATGGTTCAATTGTCCATCCCCAGGGTGGGGGCATGCAGGAGGCAGCTGATCCATGATGCTCTCTCATCATTGTTGTTTATACCTCTCCCTCTCCCTTCCTCTCTGAGATCAATAAAAAAATACGTTTTTTTAGAGAAGATTGCAGAAACAACAGACATTTGTCCCTTTATCGTTCTGGAGGGCAACCATCCCAAATCAAGGTGCCAGCAGGCTTGTGTCCCCCCGAAGGCTGTGGGGGAGACCTGTCTCCAAGCCTTTCTCCCGACTTCCGGTCACGGTGGGCAATCCGTGCATTTCCTTGGCCGGCGCCTGTAGCTCCCCGGCCTCTGCTTTTTCTCCGCACATTCCCGGGTCTGGAATCTCTGTCACATCCCTCACAGAAGCACACAAGTAATTGGAATCCAGGAGCACTCTTAAACCCAGGATTATCTGAACCCAAATACTGAATTTGACCTCATCGGCAAAAACCCCTATTTTTAATAAGTAAGGTCACGCCGTGTTCTGTGTCCAGGGCTTGGGTATATTTTTAGGAGGCAGACACGATTCCATTCAGGACCCAGGCTCTCCCATGAAAGCTGGTATGCAAGGCCGTCTGTGAAATCCGCGTTGCTGGGGCCCAAGTGGGACGGAGCGGATGGAATGTGAGAAGAAACAGCACCATGTGCAGGGAGGGTGGGCCAGGAATCTGGAGCCGGAGGCATGCATGGCCTCCAAGCGATGGGGCCCCCTCTCTGGGTTTGGTTTTTGCCAGCGGACGTCGCTGACAAAGTAGTGTTCCATGGGATTCGATCCCTGCCTGGTGATTCCTTTCTCTGACTTGTCAAAATCTTCCTAGGGTTAGTTCCCACCATGAGGGCTAAGGTTTTACTTATTTTTTTTGGGGGGGGGGCCCCCTTTGTGGACAGTGGGAAAAAAATATTTGAGGTTCATTTGTTGCTGTTCTTCCAGGGTGAGGTAACTTGGCACTTTTGTCAGAGGTCAATTGACCAGAGAAGAGTAGGTTTATTGCTGGACTTCTTTTTTTAATCTATTTTTTTTATTGATTTTTAAATTGATTTATAGAGGACACGAGAGGAGAGGAGAGAGAAGGAGAGAAAGAGAGAAACATGAAGGATGAGAGCGAATCATTGATCGGCTGCCTCCTGCACGGCCCACGTTGGGGATCGGGCCCGCCACCCGGGCACGTGGCCTGAACTGGGAATCGCACGGTGACCGCCTGGTTTATAGGTCAATGGCCGGATTTATTTTTCTCATCCATTCGTCCATCTCCATGTCTATCCTGAGGCAAGGAACCAACTCTTTCACTGCGGCTTTCCTGTATCTCTCGTTTTGTAAGAAAATGGCCAATAGGAAAAATATTTGCCTCCTTCACCTAGATTAGTGTTTCCGTGTACATTTTAGAATGGGCGTGGTAATGTCTACCAAAACAAAACAGGAAACCCTACTGGGATTTATTCTGTCTTTCGTTGAAACTGTAGATCTGTTTCAGAGAACTGACACCTCAGTCAAAGTGAGTCTCCAGTGTATGAACTTAGCGAGGTTGTCTTTTCTTTTCAATATTTTTTTTATTGATTTTTTTTTTTTTTTTTTTTAGGGAGAGAGAAGGGAGAGGGAGATGGAAACGTCGATCGGCTGCCTCCTGCACCCCTCCTCCTGGGGACTGAGCCCGCAACCTGGTCGTGGACGCTGACTGGGAATCACACATGACCTCTTGGGTGTTCATGGGTTGACGCTCAACCACTGAGCCCTACCCGCTAGGCTAGGTTAAGTCATCTTTAACTTATTCTAGCAATGAGGTGTCATTTTTAATGTAGAGCTACTAGTAGCACACACTTTGTTAAACTTATTAACTGTTCGGTCTAATTAGCATATTATAAACTGTTGGGTCTAATTAGCATATTATAAACTGGTTTAATTAGCATATTAGCTCTTTATTGTATAGGATTATATATATTTCTGGCACCAGCTTGAGAACGAGGTTTATAAAATGAGTCCCTCAGGCCCAGTGATTAACTAAACCGACTCACAGGGCTCAGGCAGGCTGTTTACTCACAATGTTATTTGTTACAGTCAAATACAATGTTAAAAATCTAAAAAAAAAGAAAGAAAGAAAGGGTGATGTCCCATAGACACCAGGTGCACGTTTTCAGTTATCTTGAATAACACACACAGACATACACAATACGTGGCATTTAAAATAATATATATTTAACATATATTTAAATGGCACTCTAAATGCCATGTTAAATTATACTTTCCAACTGTCAGTGGTATAGCTATAAAATTGATTTTTGCATATATATTCTTTAAAACATGTTTTTATTGATTTTAGAGAGAGAGAGCCTGCAACCTGGGCATGTGCCCTGACCAGGAATCGAACCGGCAACCTCTTGGTGCATGGATGACTCCCCACCAACTGAGCTACACCAGCCAGGCGATTTTTGTATATTTTTTAACTAGTGGCCTGGTGCACGAATTTGTGCACATTGAAAAAAAATAACTAGAAGAAATATTTTAATATTGCTATTTGCCCTTTCTCCCTCAGCGCCTGGGAGCTGGGCGGCGGCCCCGCCCTCTGCTGCCCCCACCGCCGTCACCATCTGCGTGGCGATCGGTGGGGCAGTTGACCCCCATCACTCACCTGCTCCACCATCCCTCCCTGGTCCTGCTCTCATGGGGGCCGGCAGCACCTCTGCAGTTGCCGCCCCCTGGTGGTCAGCGCCCATCATAGCAAGTGAGCGAGCGGTCGAACTCCCGGTCTCCCAGTCGAACTCCCAGTCAAGGGGACCATTTGCATATTAGGCTTTTATGATATAGGATCTTGCAATCTTGCTATACTCATTACTAAATCTGGTAGTTTCTTTTTAAAAAGTATTTCTTAGAATAAGTTTCTTCACAGAGATACATGTTTAATCTACACGTAAAGGAAGTTTTTGCCTGTTATATGCTAACTGGTCCGGATTTTTATTAGTTTTTCTTGCTTGATTGCAGTGACTAGAAACCGGGATACAACAATTGTCTAAGAAGTGGTGACAGAGGATGTCCGGTGCTGTGTTTCTCTTCTTCAGCAGAATGCATCCAACATTTCCTCCAGTAAGTTTGATGCTATTTGTAGTTGTTTCATAGATTTTTTTTTAAAAAAAAATCAGCTTGAAGACCTCTCTTCTAATCATATATATATATTTTGACAAATCTTATCATAAATGGCTGTGATTTAGTTACATGAATTTTCTGCACTTACTAAGATGGTCGTATGATTTTTCTCACTTATTATATAAATATGGTGAATTACATTGGTTAATTTTTAAAATATTTTTATTGATGTCAGAGAGGAAGGGAGAGGGGGGGAGAGAGAGAAACATCAGTGATGACAGAAAATCATTGATCGGCTGCCTCCTGCACGCCCTACGAGGGACTTAAGCCCGCAACCTGGGCATGTGCCCTTGCCAGAATCGAACCCGGGATCCTTCAGTCCAAAAGCCAATGCCCTACCCACTGAGCCAAACCAGCGAAGGCTACATTGGTTTATTTTAAGTGTGCAACCAACCTTATACTTCAGGGAGGAATCCTATTTGGTCCTCAAGGATTAGACATTGAAAATATTTTGGGGCTCAATTTACTCATGGTTTGTTAAATATTTTTGCCGCTGTGTTCATGGGGAAAATTGGTGTTCCATCTTGGCCTTTTAATTTCTGAAAGTTCCTTTTTTTAAAAAAAAAAATGCAGGTAATGATGGATTCATACCATTGGAGAGGGGATGTGCAGGAAAGGGTTAACCCAGCAGGCCACAGTTGCTCAACCCTGACTATTTCAAAAAAAAAAAAAAAACACACACACAAAAAAAACCCCCACACATGTCTTCAGGGCCCATCCTTGGCCCAGTCTTGGGAGATAATCTCTTAAAACCCTTGGAATATCCTGTCTTGATAAGCAGTGGTTTTGCAGGGAGGCCTTGGGCCCCATCATACCACTCTGATAAGCTAGTTTATTCTAACAATGTGATTTATGGTAAACGGCTTAGTGTGCTCTGCAGGGCTGGCGTTTGCAGGGCTGTTGGTTAGTTATGAGGATGGGGCACCCATGAGTGCTCCTCAGGACCCGCCCCCCCGCCCCCCACACACAAAGGTTCCCACGAGATAGGAGTTACCACCTGTTCTCACATGCTGCTGCCTCGGGAAACGGGCACATCCTTATGGCTCCCCTGGGAGAGGACCACTGAAAGCTTGCTGGTGATTGCTCTTGGACTTCGCCCAGGCACCCTTTTTTTTTTTTTTTTTTTACTTCTTGTGGTTGTAATCATTAATTGTCCAGTGGAACCTTGTTTCTCAAACTTCATGGATTCCGGAAGGCTGTTCGAAAACCGAATCATCTTGTCCCGCTAGAGAGAATGTAAATGGATTGAGTCCGTTCTAAGCCCCCAAATGATTCCCTGTGATAACCTTTCTTCTTTTTTTAAATATATTTTATTGATTTTTTACAGAGAGGAAGGGAGAGGGAGAGGGATAGAGAGTTAGATGAGAGAGAAACATCGATCAGCTGCCTCCTGCACACCTCCTGCTGGGGATGTGCCCGCAACCAAGGCACATGCCCTTGACCGGAATCGAACCTGGGACCTTTCCGTCCGACGCAGGCCGACGCTCTATCCACGGAGCCACACTGGTTAGGGCTGTGATAACCTTTCTTATAGACAGTGCATGTCTATGGTACTCTTCCATCGAGACGTGAACACTTTAAAAAGCAAGGAGGACGTGAAATGTAAATGAACATTTGACAGAAAGGAAAGGAAAGGTATATAAAAAAATTAACAATCATTACAAGCAGCAACCAAAGCACCCACCCCCCCAAAAAAACAACAACAACCCATGAAAATACTCACAGCACGATATCCTGAGCTTTGAACAGTGGGGAACTGACTCGGAGTTGTGAATCCTCGCCTTTGTTTGTCGCCTGAGAGATGCCTGCCTGATCGTATGGGCGTGAAAGGGTGGTCAGACTGAGAAGCGCATTCATTGTCCAAGATGGGAGGCATTGAAGAAACGAGGTGCTGCCGTGTTGGGGGTGACATTGGTTAATACCATGATATGTGTCAGCCTACAATTCCGTGATGTGTCACCGATACATGGCAGTGTGCGCCCACCACCCAGAGTCTCATCTCCTGGCACCATGTCTGTGACCCTTGGACGCTGTTCATCCTTCCTCACCCCCTTTCCCTCCGGGAAACCACCATTCTGTTGTCTGTGCCTATGTGTTTGTTTGTTTGTTATCATCTGCGGCTCCCTGTTTCACGTCCCGCATAGGAGTGGCGTCGTATGCTGCTTATCTTTTTCCATCTGGCTTCTTCCGCGGAGCATGCCATGCTCAAGAGTCATCCCTGGTGTCTCAGATGGAGGTCGCACATCCTTTTGTACGGCTGAGTAGTATTCCGCGGTGTACAGCAGGTGCCACACCTTCTTCCTCCGGGCGCCCACCCATGCCTCTGGGCTCTTCTGATCCACGCTCTGATATAAGTTGGAAAGCACCTGGAAATCGCCGTGGCGCAGAACTGGGATTTATGGCAAAACCTATGGGGGTCACCCCACTGTGATTGCTGAGGTTTTGGAACCAGAAAATTCCCAGACACGGCCGTACCTTAAAACCATCGGAGAGACAATGGTTGGCTTCCTGTTGGCATAACTACAACCGTCCCTTATGACCAAAAAGGCATCAGATAAAACTTGAAACCTGAAATACCCAGCGTAACGTGTGTAACGGCAACCTCCAGTCTGTTCTCTGGTGTGTGTTTAGTCTCATTGATTCTTTCTCTCTCTATCTTTTATGATTTTTACTTTCCAGTTACAGTTGACATTCGGTATTATGGCGTGTTAGCTTCAGGCGCACAGCATAAGTGGTTAGCTAATCAGATACTTTACAGACTGGTCCCCCCTCAACCCCCCCGATATTTCCAGCACCCGCCCGACACCTTGCAGAGTTGTCACAATGTGGGTGACTCTCTTCCCTGTGCTGCACTTTCACCCCCATGACTATTCTGTAACTACCAATCTGTACTTCTCAGTCCCTCCGCCTTTCTCACCCAGTCCCCCAACCCCGGTCCCCTCTGACAACCCTCAGTCTCTTCCCTAGAGTTAGGAGTTCTGTTTCTGTTTGGTTTTATTTGCATATGGTATTTTTTTTCTTTCTTCATCTGACTGATTTCACCTAGCCTACTACCCTCTAGGTCCATCCAGGTTGTCTCAAATGGTAAGACTTCATTCTTTTTTTATGGTTGAGTAACATTCCGTTAACACACACACACACACACACACACACTTAAATTTCTTTGGATTCCACGTGTCGGTGGGATCATACAGCCCTTGTCTTTCTCTGGCTGAGTCGCTTCACTTAGCATGTGCCCTCAAGGTTTATCCTCCAGGTTGCCATAAACAACAGGCGTTTTATTCTTTTTATGGCTGAGGAGTATTCCTGGGTGTGACCAGGCACCTCCTGCTTTTCGAAAGCTGGCAGACGCCACTTCCCTTCTCCAGAAAGGGTAAAAAAAAAAAAAAAAAAAAAAGCAAACAGAGTGTCCAGTGCTGTTTTGCAGCCACAAAAGGAGGCAGGGAGAATGGCCGAGGCCGGCCCCTTCCCAGGGCCGGATGCCGCGTCCAAGGAGGAGGCTGCCATCACTGCTCTCAGGACTGCGCCTGAACATCTGGGCGTTATCTTGGTTTACGCTGTGCATTCCTGCTCGTGCTCCGTGTTGCTGTGATGGCAGATTTTATGTGATACGTGGTGTGGCGTGGTGGGTTATTTTCGGAGTCTGGGAACACTGACCGTTTTTTCCCCTCATGGAAATCCATCGTTTCTCATGGAAATCCACAGTTCCTCCGATACACGAATAAATAGCTCAGGTGGTCAGAGCCTCCTCCTGATACACCAGGGTTGTGGGTGCGATCTCTTAGTCGGGGCACATGCAGGAAGCAACCCATGAATGCATTACCGAGTGGAACAACTAACGGATGTTTCTCTCTCGTTCTCTCTTTCAAATCAATTTTAAAAAATCCCTAGTTATTGCTTCTTCATTTTATGCCATTTCTGTTTATCTGCTTATTAAAACATTTTTAAACTTTAAATATTTTTATTGATTTCAGAGAGGAAGGGGGAGAGAGAGAGAGAGAGAGAAGAGAGAGAGAGAGAGAAACATCCATGATGAGAGAGAATCATTGATCGGCTGCCTCTGGCACGCCCCACACTGGGGACTGAGCCAGCAACCCAAGCATGTGCCCTGACCGGGAGTCAAACCCTGACCTCGTGGTGCAGAGGATGGCGCTCAACCACTGAGCCACGCCGACCAGGCTCCGCTGATTTTTAGAGAGAGTGGAAGGGAGGGGGAGAGACAGAGAGAGACACACATCGATGTAGGAGAGACACATTGGTTGGTTGCCTCCAGTATGTGCTCTGACTAGGGCCAGGGATCCAGCCTGTAATCGAGGCGCATGCCCTTGACTGGAATCAACCTGGGGCCCTTCAGTCCCTGGGCCGGCGCTCTATCCACTGAGCCACACCAGCTAGGACTACGACATATGTGATATTTCACGGTAGTTTTAACTTGCATTTTTCTGATGACTAGTGATGGTAGGCAGCTTTTCCTGTACCTATTGGCCATATCAACATCTTTCTTAGAAAAATGTCTATGCAGGTCCTTTGCCCATTTATTCACATTAGATTTTTTTTTTTAAATTACATTTGATGGGGTGACATCGGTTAATAAGATGATACAGGCGTCCAGCATCCATTTCTCTGATACATCATCTGTCCCTGTATCTTGTGGAAATTCTCGGCACATCAGACGCCACCAGTAAATATTTTTCCTCATTCCATCGGTTATCTTCTCAGCCACAGTTCCCGAACTCCCTGTTTACTTTTGAATCTCTATTCCTGTGTTTGCATAGTTTACTCTTGCAATATCTTACATTTTTCTCACTCCCCTGCAGCATTTAATCTTTGGCCTGTCCGATGCATGGTTCCCTTCAGCTGTTGATACTGCCCAGCTCTACACGTTTAATTTTTTTAACTTTTGGATGTCCTATATTGTTCCTATTCTGTTCACGTTTTTTTTTGTTTTTGTTTTTTTTTGAATCCTTGGGCCTAGATGTCAAACGGGTTTTAACTTATTTGCTAAACCCATCCTCTCGATCACTCCCAAGTCCTATTGATTTTTACAGGCTTTTCTCCCGGTTTGGGGGTCTCAGCGTCCCTTTTCTTTGCATACCTGGAGATGTTTTTTTTGTATATTGAGGTTTGTGGCTGTTACATCGCCGATCACCTGGACTTTTTATTGTTTTATTTTTTGCCTTTTTTTTTTTTTTTGAAAGAAAGTTGACGTTGTTTGGACAGGTGATTAAAACATGGCCCGTGCGGCTCAGTAGGTTGGGCACCGTCCGCTGCACCAAAAGGTTGCAGCTTCGATTCCCGGTCAGGGCCCAGGCCCGGGTTGCAGGCTCGATCCCCAGTGAGGGACGTGCAGGAGGCAGCTGATCCATGATTCTCTCTCCTCATGGATGTTTCTCGTTCTCTCCCTGTCCCTCCCTTCCTCTCTGACATCGATAAACATACATACCCATTTTTTTTTGTTTGTTTAACAAAAGAAGTAGAACAGGACAGCCACAGCTTTGGTAAGGATGCTTGCGCGTCCAGCCACGCGCACTGTGTTTTGCTCGTCCACTTCATCTTGCACTCCGACCCCGGAAGAAAGGGATTCAGCAGACACCCCCCCCGTGAATCAACCTAAACCCGGCGCCCAGTGCTCGAGCCCAGGGCACTTCACAGAACGTGGTGTCCGGGGTGTAGGTGTGGAGAGGGTGTGGGTGGAGGGGGGCACAGCTGCTGGCAGCCTGGGGCACGGTGTTTGGAAAAGGGGACAAAGAGAGGGGGGGTCCTCTTTGTGTCTCACAGGTCTCCACACTGGGCTCTTTGTGCCTGTTTGGTTTTTTTTCCCTCTTGCACAGGGAAGGCAGATTGCTAGGGGGCGGGGTCCTGGGGTTGAGGGGAGGAAGGCTTCGCTCTTTTCTCTATTCTAATCCTCCAGCCTATCCTTCCCTCGGAGCTCAAGAGCACCCACCATCTATTTTGTATTCTGTAAGTGTCCCGACGCCCTCCGCTTTAAGGTGCCTTCATTTGCTGATTGGTCCCCAGCAATGTCTAAAGGGAACTCTGGTGCCTATGTGGGAATAAAAGGTTCATAATGACAATTAAAAAACACACACACACACACACCGAACACACCAACAACCCTTGAGGTTCCCTGGAGGCAGACAGCCAATCAATCAAAGCTGAGGCCGGACCGTGTGCATGGAGTTGGGGAGGGGGTCTCCGTGAAGTCTGAATGAATAGATGGCAGAAGCATCATTCCGGGAGCGCCCCCCCCCAGCCCCCCAAGATTTCAGAAACACCGGCTGCCGTAGTCCTCATCCCACATCTGCCAAACCCAACATTCGGTTGCCTTTCCTTCCCCCTCCCCCCCCACCCCCCCCCAAACAGTCAGCGAGGCATGGAGGCTATTTGAGACGAGGGGTGTTCTCGGGAAATCTGGCGTACGGGGGGGCTGCCCGTGGGAGAGCTTTGTTTCTGAGAACAAATGTGTGGACAGACAGCTGGGAAGGAGGGGGTGCAGGAGGGAGGGGCTAGCCGTGAGCCCTCCCGTCGAGAGGAGGGGGCTTCCGGCCTTGCACTGTTCTTTGATGCCTGGCAAGTTCCTCATTGTGTCTGTTTCCTTGAGGGTCACGGCAGACGCAGGGGTAGGAATCGTAGGGAGTTACACAGGGCTCATGCCCTGCCTACCCCCCGTAACCCATCACCTTTTCCTGGGGGCTGTCATTCATTCATTCATTCATTCATTCACCAGCCATTTGCCTATTCTGTTGCCTATGAAGACAGCCTCCAGTGGCTGTGTTTCTGCCTTTTCTGTTCATCTGCTCTCCATCCCTGTGCCTCCCCCCCCGCCCCCCCGCCCCCGTGGGTGTGGA
This sequence comes from Corynorhinus townsendii, assembly GCA_026230045.1. Lineage (NCBI taxonomy): Eukaryota > Metazoa > Chordata > Mammalia > Chiroptera > Vespertilionidae > Corynorhinus > Corynorhinus townsendii. Next base: position 1,311,600 of record JAPDVU010000017.1, read on the forward strand.
CCTCTGGGATGGAACATTTCGGGGCTTCGGTTCAGGTGTGGCCGAATGGAGAAGACCTACCTGGTCACCTGTGGTTTAACATGTGGAATTAAAAGGCAGATGGAGTCCGACAACAGGTGAGAAGGGGGTCCTAAAAACCTACAGTGACTGGAGATTGGACTCTGGGGGGCGGGCACACAGCGCAATCTACAGATGTGGTAACATAGAAAGATAACCCCCCACCCCCCTCCCCTGAAACCTAGCTGTCTGATCATGTTGACCAAGGTCACCCCCATCAGTGTTATTAAAAAGAAAAGAAAAGAAAAACTTCATAGAACCAAGGGTGACCTCAAGAACAACTCAAAAGGAAAAGAAAAAAATATATATATATGAAAAGGCAGAGCCTTAGGAGGGAGGCCCTGCTGTCAGACATGTGAGCGTGATCCACGAAACCGTGTTGTGTGTGTGTGTGTGTGTTTTTCCATGTTACCTGTCCCACGTCCCCAAAGCATGCCTAGCTCAGGGCCGGCACAGGGCGTCCAAGATATTGGACATGGTTACCCCAGGAGAGGTCACAGCAGGTGGGCCTTGGGTCAGCCCAGCGTCCCCTTTTCGGAGGGGCGCCTCTCTCAGTGGCAGAGGTCATCAGTCTACCGGAAAGGCTGTTTTATTGAATCCCCGCCGCCTTCTTCCGAGGAGTCAAGCTTGAATGTGGGCCTTTGGGAAGGAAATGTGGGCGCGAGTGAAAAGTTGATCTGTGGGGGGGGGGGGAACCCATGGGTCCCAAAGGCTGCGATTCTGAGTACCCAGCTCGCTTATCCGTTTGTTTCTGCAGCCGCAGAGCTGGCGGGAGGGGTTTTGGGGAGCTGGAGCAGTCTCCAGGCTGCATTGTGGAGTGGAGAAGGGTGGCGGGGGGGGGGGTGGTCCCCTCCTGCGCCCCCCCCCAACCCCCCGGGCTGGCAGGGCGCACGGTGGGGGCTGTTGGTGCAGAAGAGGGGAGGAGGCTGGGCATTGTCCTCCCCTCCCTGCACTCCCCCTCCTCCCCTCCCCTGCCTCCCTCTTCTGGGCGTCACGATTATTAATAAACCATTTCCCACTTCGTGCTGCCGAGGTAAACACTTCACCAGGATTGCGCACTGTCTTGCGTGCGTCCTATTCGTGGCACCGGGCGGGGGGGAAGCTCAGATGTGGAGTGGGCCCTGAGTGGCTCGGATTTCGGATGCTCGGACGTCAGATCGGTTTAAAATACCCTGGGCTTCTGGGAAATGGGGGTACAGGCACAAGTGATGCTTCACAGGCTATAATTAAAGGCTCCAGGGCGAGGGCGTGAAGAACGGCCCCGCATCCCTGCTTCCGGTGGTCTCGGTCCCGACTCCACCGTTAACCCTCTCATCCCTGGAGCTGAGGCTGACTGGGGGCCGCGATGGGGCGATGCGCACCCCTAGAATGTTTACATCAGGCCTGCAAGGGTGATGCGTGCAAGTTTGCATCGGAGAGATAAAGTGGGGAGGGTGGGCATCTCCAAGGCACAGTTTGGGGTAGAGAATGAGGCATGAATACAGGTGTGACCTCTCCGCCTCTGTCTGGGGGAGCCATCTTCCTCCAGTCCCCACCCTCCCCCACCGTGATCACGGGGACAGGGCCTTTCATGCACTTAACTGGCCTTGACAGTGACTGTGGGTTGTTGGGAAGGTGCCGTGTTGCCGTTCTAGGGGTGCTGATGAACGCCCAATGTCATTTATCCACTGGGACTGTCATAGGGATTATTGGTTTCGCTGCCCTAAAAATCTTTATTGATTTTTTTTTTTTTTTCCTTAGAGAGGAAGGGAGAGGGAGAGCTAGAAACATGAGCTGATAGAGACACATCACGGACCTGCCCCACCTCTTGTACGGCCCTTCCTGAGGATTGACCAGGAAACCCGGCATGGCACCCGGACCTCCTGGTTCATAGGTCCACGCTCCACCCCCGAGCCGCCCTGGCTGGGCCTGAAACTCCCCCCGTCCTTCCTCCGTCGTGGCATCCCGCTCCCTCCGTCTCTGGCACCACGGGGTCCGCTGACTGTCTCTACGCTTCCGCCTTTTCCAGAAGGTGATATCAGTGCGATGACACGGTGTGGGGCCTCTTCAGATCGGCCTCTCTCGCGGGGCAATCTACATTTCAGATTTCTCCGCGTTTATTTATTTATTTATTTATTTATTTTTGGTAGGGCTGGGTAGTTCATTTCTTTTTATCGTTCGGAGTATTCCATTGGGCCTCCCCCCTCTTTGTATTTTATGTGTTCTCTCATTACACTTGACATTCAATATCTGCGGTTAGACATGGGTATCACTTACGAAATCTCGCCCTCCCTTCCCCGCCCCCGTAAGTCAAGTACCCACCTGACATCAGACATAGTTATTACACTATTATTACTCTATTCCCTGTGCTTGTACTTGACATCCCATGACTATTCTGTAACTACCAACTGGTCCTGCTTAATCCCTTCGCCATTTTCCTCCAGCCCCACGGCATCCCTCCCACCTGGTAGCCATCAGCGGGTTCTCTGTATCCGTGAGTTTGTTTCTCTTTTGATTGATTGATTGATTGATTGATTTAAATTTCACATGTAAGGGAAATCAGATGCGACTTGTCTTTCTCTGACTTATTTCACTTCGCTTAATTCCCTCTTCCGTCCCTCCATGTTGCTGCAAATGGGAATATGCTATGCTTTTTTTTTTTTTTTTTATGGCTGAGTAATATTCCAGTAAGTTGGGCCTGTGCCCTGATCGGGAATCAATCCACAATCTCCTGGTTTATGGGCCGATGCTCAACCTCTGAGCCGCACCCGCTGGGCTTAGAGAAGTCTCGTTAACATTTCTTGTACTGCGGGTTCGGCGGTGACGAATTCCTCTGGCTTTTTCCTTATCTGGGAAGCTCTTTGATCTGTCTTTGGATTCGACATGATAGCTTTGCCGGGTGGAGCCGCCTTGGTTGTAGGTGGACTTGGTGCCTGCCTAGGCCTGCCGCCGGCTTGACGGGGAGAGAGCTCCTCAAAGGACCAATGGGACCTGCCGACGCTTTCATGTCCCAGAGAGCTGCCCCTCCAACCCTCGCCCGGAGGCCAGGCAATTCAGTTTCTCCCCATAAGTCCCTGGGGCTCGTAGGGCTGCTGTCTCTCTGCTGGAGCCTAGGGTGAGAGTTTGGGAATGCGTGAGTGTGGGCTCAGGCCCTTTAAGGGGATGCCTGGGTTTCCAGCAGCCCTCCATCTCACCCTGATGACACCCCCTTTGATTTTCTCAGCCAGATGTTAGGGGAGGGGGATGCCTCTTCCCAGCCCTGGTGCTCCGGGCCGGGGCTCCTGGTGTGGGGCTGGGACGTCTCTCTCCTCAGGGTGGACCTCCTTAGCCTGGATGTCCCTCCGGATTCGTTGGGTTGTTGTCGTTAATCCTCATCCAAAGATATTTTTCCCACTGAGTTTTGTGTGTTTTTTAGAGAGAGAGAGTGGAAGGGAGGGGGAGAGACACACAGAGAGAGAGAAACATCACCAATGGAAGAGAGACACATCGGTGGGTTGCCTCCTACATGGGGCTGAGGATTACACCTGCAATCCAGGTGCAAGCCCTTGACTGGAATCCAACCTGGAACCCTTCGGTTCAAGGGTTGGTGCTCTAACCACTGAGCACACCAGCCCGGGCTCTGGTATTTTCTTTTGATTCATTTCTTTCTTTTTTTTTTTTTTTAAAGAATAGGATATTTGGGTATTTATTAATATCCTCTTTAGAGCCTGGTCGCTCGAGACATCACACCGTGAGACTAACGCCAAAGAACACATTTATTAAAAATAAATCCTGTATCAACTAGAATCATCCCTTCTCCCACTCGAGCACTTCGTAATCCTCTTCTGATTTCATTAACCTTCCCTTTGTCCTTTGACTTTTTCTCTCTAATCCTCACCCGAGGATGTTCCCCTCCCCCCTCCCCACTGATTTCTAGAGAGAGTGGAAGGGAGGTGGGGGGCGAGACAGAGAGAAACATTGACACGAGAGAGACACATCCCTTGGTTGCCTCCCACCTGTGCCCCTACCTACTGGGGCTGGGGAACCTGCAACCGAGGTACGTGCCCTTGACCAGGAATCGAACCCATGACCCCGTGGGCCTGCAGGCGGATGCTCTAACCGCCGAGCAAATCCGGCCAGGGCCGTCGTTTGACTTTTACTCTGAGCGTGAACGCACACGTCCTGGGGAGTTCTCTCTTTCCCTTGGTTCCATTCCTTGGAATACAGCGCCTTGTCGCCGGGTATTCCAGTGCGTGGCCGTCTCTTTAACGTTATCACATCATCAGGTTAGACCAGTGGTTCCCAACCTGGGGCACCCGCCCCACAAGGGGGCAGTTTGACGTTTAAGGGGGGGGCAGTTTGACGTTTAAGGGGGGGCAGTTTGACGTTTAAGGAGGCAGCGTGAGAACGAGTTAGTCACAGCGAATGCTTTGCGTTTCTTATGGTTCTAGGGTCCTCATGTGCGGTCTGTAAAATAATACGGCGACATATTTATGCATTTCAGCTCTCGCTGATGTATTTTGAAACCTTATTTGCTGTTTTTTTTTTCCATATCCCTTCCTATCATTATTATTATTTTTTTAAAAACCATTTCTTTGTGGTTTCTTCCTCAGTACGTCCACTGTCCTTTCGTTCTTTTAGTCCTCTCTCACGGACGCCGTGTTCTTGGGCAGCGTGTGTAGACCAAGTTCACGGCCTTGGAGGCTTCCTCCAGGTGAACGGGAGTTCGCTTTTTGAAGAATGAGAGTTCTATGTCATGGAGGAGAAGGGCATCAGGATGTTCGAGCTGCGTAGGTGGGGCGTGGCCAAAAAAAAAAAAAAAAAGGTTGGGAACCACTGGGGTAGACCGATACGGTCACCCCTCGGCTCTCAAACATCTCCCATCGCAGACAATTCGGTGCTCGACCCAGTTGTTCACAGCGGGCGGGGGGAAGGACTCGGTCGTGGAAACAAAACTTACTTTTTCGGCCTGACAGCCCTTGCGTCAGCCTGACCAAAAATGTCTTTTCAGGCAACACCCAAGAGAGAGGAGGATGCTTTTGCTGCTGGAGAAATTGATGGTTAGCACGATTTTCAAACGTCAAGTTGGCCGGTCAGCGTGGCTCAGTGGTTGAGCATCAGCCTGGGAACCAGGAGGGCACTGGTTCAATTCCCGGTCGGGGCCCAGGCCCGGGTCGCAGGCTCGATCCCTAGCAGGGGGTGGGGGGCGTGCAGGAGGCTCTCTCTCTCTCTCTCTCTCTCTCCCTCCCTCACCCTTCCGCTCTGACATCGATAAAAAAAAATAGATTTTTAAAAACATCAGCCACCGAGCGCGCTGATGTTGCCAAGGGTGGGGACGTGCTCACCAAACAACCACCCCAGGGGAGGGAACGGGTGGGAGAAACCGGTTGTCCATTTGGATGAAGGAAAAGCGGTGAGCGGGGTGATAGCAGACCGGAGGCCATGGCCGATGAAAAAATTCATTTAAGACTACTGGTGTGTGTGTGTGTGTGGGTGGGGAGGGGAATGTGGTTGGATAAATGTAAGAAGTGTTTGCTTATAGATTGTGAACAGTAGGTTAGACACGTACTGTGTAGAAGCAAGGTCCACACTATAAGAAAGGATAAAAGCGGGGACTCACGTGGGGGTCGGGAACAGACGGGTTCGGCCTCCGTTACTCCGAATGGGGAGAACAAGATTTGTTTCTCCAACAGGGTCGCTTCTCGGATGGATGGCCTTCCTTCCGGAACGCGTTAAGTCCTAGAACCGAGGTCCCACTCGACGTAGAAAGAGTCCGGCCGGCAGGCACCCTGGAGGCAGCGGCGCTTAACCATCTCCGCCGCGTGCGTTCTTACTCTCCACACGCCTCCGGTGACAACTGCGTGTTGTTCAAGATGTGCGCCGGGTTCCTTCCTTAGGGCTTTTCCATCTCCGCTCCCATTGCCCACCCCTGGGTGCTCCTTGCCTCGTTTCTGTTAGATTCCCTCCCCCCCGCCACCCCGTCCCCCGTGACAGTCATCCTGCGTCCCTACATCCCTTCGGCCAAGGATTTCAGCGTCTGTCACCTCGGAGCCTGGTCCTGCTGAGTGCCCTGGGTGGCCCTTGTCTCTCCGCATGGACTTTTTTTTTTTTCTTTTCCTCTTTTCTTTTTCATTGACAGCTAGACATGTTCTGCTATCGGATGGCAACGGAAATGCCTAGGACTTCAGTGTGAAGATGGGTGTTAGTTTGGCCCGGAGTCGTGTTTGGCTTGGATGTTTGCTGTCGCGATAGGCACAGGGGCTTTGCGTTCCTTCGGGGACCTTGATTTTGACTGTTCTTCGGGTCTCGAGCATTCCCCGTGTCTTACCACGCCGAACTAGTGTGTGTCTTGCAGCTGTTTGAGTCTGGGGCTGCCTTCCTTGGTTTGGTCGGTCACAGGGGTCTGAAAAGGAGGGGTGGGGGACATTCTATAATCTTGGGTAAAATCCATGTCTAGGGATATATAGGGCTTTCATAAAGTGTTTTTAGAAAAATGCTTAAAAATATGTTTTTATTGATGTCAGAGGGAAGGGAGAGGGAGAGAGCGATAGAAACATCCATGAGGAGAGGGAATCGTGGACCAGCTGCCTCCTGCACGCCCCCTCCTGGGGATCGAGCCCGCAACCCGGGCCTGTGCCCTGACCGGGAATCGAACCCTGACCTCCTGGTTCATGGGTCGACGCTCACCCCCTGAGCCCCGCCGGCCGGGCCATAAGGTGTTTTTGTCCCTCTTCAATAGTAATCTCCCCACTCCCCCGCCCACCGCCGAGTCTGACTCCAGCCTCTCTCTGTGGCTTCAGCATTATGAGCATTTTCCCTTGAGTCCCTGGTTGACATTTTGCTTTTGTTTTGTTTTATTGGCAGATACCTCCTCCCATTCAGCAGGTCGCCTTTTGGTTTTGCTGATGGTTTTCTCTGCCCTGCAAACATATTTCCGTTTGATGTCGCCCCATTGGGTCAGTTGATAAGTTATTGGAATGTCTCACCACGACACGGAGCACCTGAAACTAATATAAGGAATGTCAACTGTGATTGAAAAACATTCTTTACATTTAATATCTATTTAAATATGTTTTTTATTGGTTCAGGGAGAGGGCGTTAGAGGGAGAGGGAGATAGAAACATCAGTGATGAGAGGGAATCGTGGATCGGCGGCCTCCTGCACGCCCCCTACTGGGGATGGAGCCCGCCACCCGGGCCTGTGCCCTGACGGGGAATCGAATGGTGACCTCCTGGTTCATGGGTTGATGCTCAACCACTGAGCCACACTGGCCGGGCACATTTTTTTTTAAATTAAAAAGAGAGAGAGAGAGAGAGAGAGAGAGAGAGAGAAATAATACTTTGAACAAAAATTTAAAAAGCAGAAAAATGACGTGGGGTGGGGGGTGAGACAGGTGCGCTTTCCCAAGCGTGAAAGTTCGAAGGCCTGTGTGGGTGAGATTTCGGGAGGGCTGAATGAAGAAAGCCCCGGAGAGTTTAAAACTCGTCTACAAAAAACGGATGCCGGCCGCTCCCCCGATCTCTCCCGCGAAGCCCACGCACGGACGGAGGAGGCACAGGAGGGCGTCCTGTGCGAGTCATCCGAGCCCAAGGCGCCGGGCTTGAGGTGGATTGGACTGGATCGGCAGCGTTCTAAATTGTGGTGCTTCCGAAGAGTTGGCCCCCAAGGCCGTCCGCCTGGGTCAGCGCATCCTTTGTGTGTGCGTGCGCGTGTGTCGCGTCGGCAGGCCGAGCTGCAGGCTGGGCGGCTATCACACCGTGAGTCAGGACGGCGGGCCGCCTGATTCTCCCTCTGGCCCGTTTCCAGAACCGCTGCCTGCATGTGGCCGCTGGTGTCGGACCAGGGCACACAGGCTTTGAATTTGGTGTCTTTGAGAAACAGTTCTCTTCAGGGGAAAAGGACGTGGCAGTGTGGTTTCTGGAAACCTAGGGCGGACCATTTGTCTTTTTTCTTTTTTTAACTTTTTTTTAAAATTAAATCTTCATTGTTGAGCGTCTTGGAAATGTCCCCCCCCTCCTCCACCGTGGACCCCTTCTAGCCCAACCCTGTCCCCCGCCCCAGGCCTTCACCCCCCTATTGTCTGTGTCCGTGGGTCATGCATCGATGCGTACACGTTCTTTGGTCGATCCCTTCCCACCCACCCACCCACCCACCCACTGCCGCCTTCCGCCAGAGATTCCACAGCCTGCTCCATGCTTCTGTGTCTCTGGATCTAGTGTGTTCCTCAGTGTATTTTGTTCATTAGCGTCCACAGATGGGGTGGCCCCGTGGTTGAGTGAGGACCCCAGGAACCAGGAGGTCACTGGTTTGCTTCGCCATCAGGGCCCATGCCTGGGTTGGGGGGCTCGGTCCCCAGGAGGGGGCGTGCAGGAGGCAGCCGATCCATGATTCCCTCTCATCATGGATGTGTCTAGCTCTCTCCCTCTCCCTTCCTCTCCGAGATCAATACAAATATATTTTAGAAAATCTCTTGAAGGAAAAACAGCATATTGGCGTCCCAAAGATCATTTTCTGCCTCAGACTGGCCGCGGGCTATTTTAATATGGGCTGGTGGTTCCGACAGCAGGGCTCTCTCAAACGCAGTTAGCTTTTATTCTGTGCAATTCCAAGGAGCCCGTGGCTATACCCACAATGCTCTCCGAGACACTCTCCGCTTTAGCGGAAAGTAATCTGAAATAAATTGATGTAACCAGAAGTGATCAGGCCTCTGCGAAAGGGCCTTTTGTTATGTTTTGTCTTGTTTCCTGAGACATTGTATACAAATGAAATTACTGGGGGTGACCATCCCGCTGATCATTGCAAAGGTTGAACCCGAGCTGGTGAGGTCAGCTTCTCGACGTGGTATTGGCTGTGACACCCAGTTTCCATCTCTGTTACTCAATTCCACCTCCCATCGTCGGGAGAGGATCAGTGATTCCGTCTTTCAACCCTGCTGTCAACTTCATAACACGCAGCGTCTCATCGCTTTCCCTAACTCCGGATGCCACTCGTCACACACACGTTTTTAGCGAGCGCTTTGTCGGTAAAGCGTGGGGCACGCCATTTCTTTCAGGCCTTCATAACCCGCTTTTTAAAATTTTTTTTTAAATCACGCGAGGATATTTTTTCCATTGATTTTTTTTTTTTTGAGAGTGGACAGGAAGAGGGAGAGACAGAGAGAAATGTCCCCTGACCAGAGCCCAGGTCCGGGGGCCTGCCACCCAGATACATGCCCTTGAGCAGATTCGAACCCGGGACACTTCCATCCCCAGACCGATGCTCTGTCCACGGAGCCAAACCAGCCAGGCCTCCTCACAGCGTTGAACGTGCCTACTACGGTCAGGACTTGTCCTGGGTCGCCGTTTTCCTGTGGGGGCGGCCCTTCACCGCGGTCGCGAAGCTACGACTGCGGTTAGCGGTGACCCCCGAGTCTCCAGCGCTCACCATCGCCAGCCTTCTCTCTTCCTCCTCCTCCTCATCCACATAACACAGTGCCTGTGTGTGGGCTGGGGGCCAAGTACAGTGGTGCACATGTCCTGTCTATTTTTGGGATCCACATGGCAGGGTCTGGCATTCCGGCGGCGACAGGAGGAACAACAGCCATCGCCGAAGTATGCGCTGACGACGCTCAGGCACTCGCGAGTGTGTGGCATTCGTCACGCCGTCCACATTCCATTGCGCGGAGCAGAGCCACATGTACACGCGGCGGGTGGGAGAAAAGGGAAATATTCTCAGGCGCCGGTGGGAGGCCATAGCCGGTGCCGATAAGTAGCACCTGCTGCCGGGTGTGGCAGGGGCAGGGGGAAGAAGGACCTGAGCTCGAGACAGCTTCATGGAACCCACATGGTATTCTGGGTGTAACAAACAGGGTGTTCTTTTCCTGTGCCTGTGTCACCCGCTTGTTCACAGGTATTTTTTTTTTTTTGTCCTAGAGGAGAGGGGGAGCCCAGCCGACGTGGCTCCATGGCTGAGCGTCGACCTATGAACCTGGAGGTCACAGTTCGATTCCCAGTCAGGGCACACGCCCGGGTTGCGGGCTCGGTCCCCAGTGCGGGGCGTGCAGGAGGCCGCTGATCCGTGATTCTCTCTCATTGATGTTTCTCTCTCTCTCTCCCGTCCTCTCTGAAATCAGTAGAAATACATATATTTTTTTTTTTTAAAAAAAGAGGGGGAGACACTAGGCTGGGGATACATGGAAAGCAGGAAAGAGCAGCTTGATGCCTGGCTAGAACCCAGGCATCCAAACAGGCCTTTTCCTCACCCGTTGCCATGGAGACAGAACAAACCACGGCGGGGTCTGTCCTCCCTGTGTGCCACCTGTTTCCCCGTCGACATGCACAGTAGTCACCAGGCTTTGCCGTGGATTAAGCTGATCCCTGGACGAAGGTGCACGGAAACACCCTGAGGATGAGTAATTAAAAATAAGTCTGAGACACGGAACTCTGCCAGGAGCCGGCTGAGGGCTGGGAGGAGTAAGGAAGCGCCAGGACGTTCTCATGGACACAAGGGCCGCGCCTCACGCCCAGGACCCTCCCACAGCATCCCCCGTGTCCCATTCATCCGTCTCCTCGTCCCATCCGCTCGTTCCTAGAAGCATTTTCCTGGCTTCGGGCTGGGGCATCTGGCAAGGACGTCTGGTGTGATTCATGCGTTTATAGGAGCCAAAACGTGTAGACACGGGGCCAGGATTTTGCTTTTATTTATTTATTTTTTAAGTGGTTCTTTCAGCCCTAGCGGGTTTGGCTCCGTGGGTAGCGCGTCGGCCCGCAGACTGAAGGGAGTCCTGGGTTCTATTCCGGTCAAGGGGCACCTACCTCGGTTGCAGGCTCGATCCCCACCCCTGGTCTAGAGTAACGAGGCTGGACAGGGGGTTAGGCAACACGGAGACTCGCGGGACGAGAACAGCTGCCCATGATCTATTTAAGTCAAGGAACGGAAAAATCCTCTGAAAGTTGGCCAGGGGTGAGGCCAGGGCTCCGGGAGTCAGAGGGGGGTTCCCGGTTGACCAAATGGCCCGCACGGCAGCACCCGAGGACCGGCCTTGCTGGTCTCAGAAACATGAGCTGTGCCCTCACCAGCTGCCGTCCTCACCCCAGGACCCAGCCCCAGGGGCAGGTGGTTTGGATCGAAGGACAGGGAGGCCATGTCCCCCCCCCGGTGTGGTAGGGTTGGAGTCACTGTTGGACACTGCATCTGGGACCCCAGCCGGTGTGGCTCCGTGGATAGAGCAGCGGCCCTGCAGACGGAAGGGTCCCGGGTTCGGTTCCGGTCAAGGGCCCATGCCTGGGTTTCGGGCTCCATCCTCAGGGGGCGTGCAGGAGGCAGCCAATCCATGATTCTCTGTCTCTCCATCTCCCTTCTTCTCTGAGATCAATAAAAAAAATGCATCAGGGAATAGGCAGTGTCCAGTGAAAGTCTTAGCAGGTTGGACCCCTCAGGGAACAGAGGTGTCACTGTCCAGCCAGGGGAGGGGAGGGCACACGGTGGAGGAGGGAGGCAGCAAGCAGCTCCTTCTGTCTCCGATGAGCATCTTCCACGAGCCGATTCTTTGTAGGTCACCTGCGGGGACAGGAAAGAAAGGTTGCTTGTCTTTCTCTTTTTTAAAAAAAAAAAATTTGTATTGATTTCACAAAGGAAGGGAGAGGGAGAGAGAGAGAGAGACAGAAACATCCATGAGGAGAGAGAACCGTGGATCAGCTGCCTCCTGCACACCCCACCCTGGGGATCCAGCCCGCAACCCGGGCCTGTGCCCTGCCCGGGATTCGAACCGTGACCTCCTGGTTCCTAGGTCGATGCTCAACCACGGAGGCACACCGGCCGGGCTCTTGTTTGCCTTTCTGTTTTCTTCCCCGCCTCAGTTGGTCCCTGTCCGCATCCACCCCCAAAGCTCACAGTTCCTGGAGGATTGTTCTGTTGTGCATCCCCGCGTTGAGGTTGAGACGAGGGTCCCTAACCACTGCCTTGCTCTGTTCACCTGTTTCTTTGTCGACAGAGGACCGGTGTGGTCCAGGGTTTGGGCTGGGGCTTTGCATGTCCGAGAGGTATGTATAAAGTGCACAAACTCCCTGATACTGTCTGAGAGAGAGAGAGAGAGAGAGAGAGAGAGACTGGGAATCAAACCTGCAACCTTTTGGTGTATAGGACAGTGCTCCAACTAACCGAGCCACACAGCAGCCAGGGTTCAATTATTTTACATTTAAAAATTTTAGTCCGGTTGGCGTGGATCAGCGTCGACCTAGGGACCAGGAGGTCACAGTTCGATTCCCGGTCAGGGCACAGGCCTGGGTTGAGGGCTCGATCCCCAGTGTGGGGCGTGCAGGAGGCAGCCGATCCATGATTCCCTCTCATCATGGATGTTTCCATCTCCCTCTCCCTCTCCTTCCTCTCTAAAATCAATACAAATATATTTCAAAAAAATAAATTAAAAATTTTACAAAGTAAATTAAAAATTTCCTAAAATCAATACAAATATATTTCAAAAAAGTAAATTAAAAATTTTACAAAATTTTATATGGTATTCCATATAGAAATAAAATGGAGCAGCCTGTCAATATCCACATTATTGTTGAATCGATACCCTTATACTGAGTAAAGAAACCAGAAAAAACCACACACCACACCTGCTGCATTATGTTATGTATGTAAAGTTCCAGGGAGTGTGAACTCATCTACAGTGAAAGGAAGCACACCAGTGGTTGCCTAGTGATGAAATTGGAGGCAGGAGGATGAAATTATAAAGGGTCACAGAAATGGGGGAACAGTGTGATGAAAATGTTATCTTGATTGTGGTGATTGTTTCATGATTGTATGGACATGAATACTCATCAAAGTGTACATTTTAATGGTTTTTTTTTAATTGATTTCAGGGAAGGGAAGGGACAGGGAGAGTTAGAAACATCCATGATGCGCGAGAAGCATGGATCGGCTGCCTCCTGCACGCCCCACACTGGAGATCGAGCCCACAACCCGGGCATGTGCCCTGACTGGGAATCGAACTGTGACCTCCTGGTTCCTAGGTTGACATCCAACCACGGAGCCACACCAGCCAGGCAGACAGTTGAAAAAATTTACACACGGACTACCTAGTCAATAACATGATTGAATGGATCTTCATTTTCTCAGAGGGGATCTAGGATAATGAAAGAGTAATATGCTAATGAGATCAGACGTCCTTCGGGAGGGCCTTCTGGACGAAGCCGGGGCTGCGAGGGAAGCTCGGGTCTCGGGTGCCAGAGGGAAGCGGGTGCCGGCATCCGGGGGAAGGAAGGCCTACTCCTGCACGCATTTCATGCATCGGGCCTCTAGGTATACCATAATGATGTAGTAGCAAAATAAATATGATAGATGCATAGAGACACATACATAGACTATTAATTAATATGCCAAATTGTTAGCAATCGGTGAATTTAGGTAATGATGTTACAGAGGTTTGCTTTATTATCCTTTAACTTTGTTTTGTTTTTATTTTATTTTATTTATTTTTTTTAAAAAATAATAATCTGAAGAAAGAGCAGACTCATTCTGGTCTTAGCTGCCCAGCCTGTGCTCGGTCTTGGCTGCATTAGTCACTGTCCAGGTCACGCACCCTCGCGTCGTGACGTGGCCACGTTGTCACCAGACTGAGTGAAGTGGAGGCGTTTTTGCAGAAAGATGGCCGTGAGGGGGTGGTAGCAGGGAGAGAGGGCAGCTGTCATGGAGCCCTGGAGTTTGACGCTTGTTGCAAACCCAGAGAGACTGTGTGGGTGGGGAAAAATGAAAAGGAAGCTTTGAGGGGGCCTTAACTCCTCTCTGGCAGCTTCCCGCCCACGGGGGCTTATTATCCTTGATTGCCTGTTTTTCTCCTCGCCGCTGCCACGGCGACGGGCGCATACGTGACTCTGCCCCGACGTGCGCACTTTGCACACCGCCCCAGACACCTGTCCCCGCTTACCTGCTGGGTCCCTGCCTCCCAGTTGCATGTCCGTGCGAAGGCGGTTGTGTGTCTGTGCGAAGGCGTGCGATGTTCGGGGCGTGGAGGAGAGCAGAGCTGCCCTGCCCAGGCCAGGCTGCTAACGTTTGGAAGGGATTTTCAGGGGGCTAGTGATACGGCCTCTGGCCTCAGGGGCGCATTCGGATAATGTGTCACCGGGATCTCTGGGTGGGAACCTTTGGCGACTCCTACATACAGATGGTCCCTAAGAACAGATCATGGTAACAACCCCCGTTGGAGAGACCAGAGCAGGCAGGGGTGAGAGCTGAGAAGGGCCTTCACCAAGAACACTGTGGTTTGTTTTTGTTTTTTTAACATGAGGATGTCTCTGAGAATATTCACTTTTTTTTTAAAAAAAATACATTTTTTATTGATTTAAGAGAGAAAGGGAGAGGAAGAGAGAGAAACATCAATAATGAGGAAGAATCATATAGATCAGCTGCCTCCTGCACACCCCTTCCTGGGAATCGAGCCCACAACCGCGGGCCTGTGCCCTGCCTGGGAATCGAACCCTGACCTCCTGGTTCATAGGTCGACGCTCAGCTGCGGAGCCGCACCGGCCGGGTGAGCAGAATCACTTTTTGAAGGATTGAGAAGAAGGCTGGTGTCAAAGCATCCTCAAAGGGGTTTGGGCCAGAGGGTGGGGCAAGGTGTCGTAGGGTATCGTGGAAGTCACCCCACAGTGCTGGGAGGAATTTTCTGGAAGCCCTGTGACACAGGGATAGCAGAGAGGATGTTCCTGGTGTCTGTGCCCCCCTTCCCGGTGCAGGGAACGCACGGGGAAGAAGCAGGTGTGGGACCGCAGGCGCGGGAGGCTGCCCTGCCACTCTTCCATCTGCCTCTCCCTGTCAGTGACCCCGTGCTGGCTTGTCCACCATTTGGTGGCCTCCACAATCGCCCAGTGGAGACATCAGGCCAGTTTCTCAGATTTGTAAAGGCTTTGTAGACATGGGTACCACCCTAAGATCAAAAGGTTAAAGCCTTGGACCCGGCCGGCATGGCTCAGGGGCAGAGCTTCAGCCGATGAACCAGGAGGTTACGGTGGGGTCCCCCATCAGGGGTGTGGGCTCTATCCCAGGGTGGGGCGTGCAGGAAGCAGCAGATCAATGAGTCTCTTCATCATTGATATTTCTCTCTCTCTCCCTCTTCCTTCCTCTCTGAAGTCAATAAAACATATTTAAATATATATATATATATACATATTTTTTTTCTTTTAATTTTAAGGGCTAAAGTCTTGGAATGAATTGAGCTGTAGAGTGGGTGCCGGTTTTCTAGGTATTTGAATAGAGGATGCTAAAGAGATAGATTAGACAGAGGATTCTGAATCGTAGGAACTTCTGCTGAGATCTAGGAAATATAATCAATGTTCCACCTCAGATACATTTCACTGAGCTATGACTGACGTTTTGGGGTTGGGTAAACTTAAGCGGTGATTCGATACACGTATATATTGTGACGTGATCGCTCCGGTAAGTCTCGTTAATACCTCCACTAACTCCCGTCGTCCTTTTTCTTTTTTCTTTTTCTTTTGCTGCTGTTGCTTGGAGACCATGGACCATCTACTTTCTTAGCAACTTTCAAGTATTCAGTAGAGTACCCTTAACTGTAATCACCGGGCTCTCCATCACATCTCCGGAACTGGTTCATTATACAGCTAGACGTTTCCCCCGCTACCCACTGATTCAAGAGGGAGAGAGAGGAAGGGAGGAAACCTGTCCTTTTGCTTGATGGAGCACGTCCTCTGTTGAAAGTTCGGGTGTCCCGTTCAATTTCCCCGCCCGGGGGTCAGTTACAGTTTGACTCCTAAGGGTCGGTAGGGTTCGGGTAAAGCCCAAGCATCATTAGCCGGGCATCAGTTCGTCGAAAAGCCGAGAATGTCTGTTTGTCATCATCAGTCGTGTTTCCGCATGCTCCGGGAGGGTATTGTTATTTTAAACTGCGATGAGGTTCGATCGGAGGAGACTGTGAGCCCACACACCGATCCCAAGAGGGCCTGCCCCCTCTCCGAGGGATGCCTTCCTATCCATCTCTCTGTGTTCCCTTGCGAAGAGAAGACCAGGAGAAGCCGGCATGAATCAGGTGCTCGGGTAGCAAGAGGGACTTCTTCAGGGGACAATGATGATGTCTAAATTGCGTCCGTGAATGACAGTCAGGGCTCCACGGTTCAGCGGCGTGTGAAACGGACGGAGAGAGAAAAGTGACCGGAGTCTGACAGCGTTATTGTTCAGGGGATGCTTTTTAACTTTTAAAGAGTTTCCGAAGGCATTCCATCCTTCCCCGGAGAGTCCTCTCTCTGCCTTCCCGTCATGGTTAGGAAAAAGGAGCCGCGGGCCTAAGAAATAATGGCTTGTAGCTGGTGTGTGTCTTTTCTGGTAACTCTCATGAACATGTTCAGTGTTCCTCTATTTCCTGAAGTCCAGTTCTTTTCTAGAGGATTCTGGTGGCAGAACATGTGATAAGGGGCCTTTGTGTGTCCTGGTGAGACAAGAGAATTAAAATTCTGCCCAGCATCTATCTATCTATCTATCTATCTATCTATCTATCTGTCTGTCTGTCTGTCTGTCTGTCTGTCTGTCTGTCTATCTATCTGTCTATCTATCTATCTTATCTATCCATCCATCCCTTTCTTTCTTTTAAAATATGTTTTTAACCCAGCCGGCATGGCTCAGGGGTTGAGCATTGACCTATGAACCAGGAGGTCACGGTTCGATTCCCGGTCAGGGCACATGCCCGGGTGGCGGGCTCAATCCCCAGTAGGGGGCGTGCAGGAGGCCGCCGATCCATGATTGTCTCCCATCATTGATGCACCCCTCTCTCTCTCTTTCTCTCTGAAAGAAATCAATAAAAATATATTTTAAAAACGTGTTTTTCTTCATTTCAGAGAGAGCTCTCTTGCCCCGCATTTATGCGCTGGTCTGCTCCCAACACTTCGGACTCCACCTACCTCTGGGGTGTTATGGTTTGGAATGAGCGATGGGGTCCATATTGCATATATTGAGTGAAGAAGAAACCCAGCGTCATATGAACAGCCCCTGCTCACTATTGCGAGTGAACCCCCCACCGGGAGTTTCACATGAGATTGTTCAGGGGACAAGGGAGTTTTCACAGAGTATGAATACAGAGGCTGCGTGCCCTAGCTGGTTTGGATCAGCGGCTAGAGCGTCGGCCATGCTGGCTGCAGGGTCCTGGGTGCGATTCCCAGTCAGGACACACGCCCAGGTGGTGGACTGGATCCCCAGTCGGGGGCGTGCAGGAGGCCGCCGATCCACGATCCTCTCCCATCATTGATGTTTCTCTCTCTCTCTCCCTCTCTGACATCAATAAAAAATATATTTAAAAAAAAATAGGATGAACGATCCCGGGTGCAGAAATGTGAGCCGGGTGCGTGGTCAGCTACATTCTTCCGTTCAGGCTCCTTAATCCCCAGAAGCCTTCCCTCGCCGCAGGGTGGGAATGTGACACAGAGCTCTGGCTCCAGATACCAGCGGGGCGCATGTGCGCGTGCTTGAGATGGTTATCTTCTGAGGATTGTGCTGCCCAGGCCAGTACCACTGTCTGCCAGCAGCAGGCAGCTTAGGGAGACACGGGGTACCGGGGGGGGGGGGGCCCTCCTTTCTCGAGAATTCCGATGGCACCTGTTAGCCCTGCTCGGAGCCCCGTGACCCGTGGAACCTGTGGGCTGATGCCCGAGGTTTGGTTCGGTGCTTCGTGGAACCCCTCCTCCTGTAAACACGGCCCCCAGTCGCTGTACCGTTGGCCCTTTGTATGTTCTGTTTTGGTTTTCGTTTTTCTAAATATGTTTTTATTGATGTCAGAGAGAGGAAGGGAGAGCGAGAGAGGGAGCGGAAACATCCCTGATGAGAGAGCATCATGGATCGGCTGCCTCCCGCACGCCCCCCCTACGGGGGATCGAGCCCGCCACTCGGGCCTGTGCCCCGATGGGACCTCCTGGTTCATAGGTCGATGCTCAACCACTGAGCCACACCGGCGAGGGCCAGATACATTTTTTTTTATTGTGGATAGTCTTGCACCAGTGTCTCCTGTGTTCCTTCCCTCTCCCCGCTCTTCCCAGCCCCGCCTCACCCCTCAAAGTCTTCATCGCCCTCTTGCCCGTGTCCATGGGCTACAAGGGGTCGCCAGCTCTGCGCTCAGCGTGTCTCCCTGGTAACCGTGCCTGTGCTCAGAGCCTTATGCAGGGAAGTCTCGGAAGATGGAGAGGAGCCGGGTTTTGCCGTCGTTGTCGGCTCCTCTCTCCCTGCCGGACCGTCTTATCTACCTCCGTGTGGACGATCAGGCATTTCCTATATTCCCACGGCAGCCTGTCTGCGCAGCAGTCCCCGAGCCACACAGAGTTCTCAGACCATTTGATCACCCTGGGCCGGGCGAGGCTCGGCTGTGATAACAAGTGAGTCCTGATCTCCGTGGGGCTTATGAGAACACGATAATAAAAACTCCCCGATAGTAACTCAAAGACATGGATTAAGAAGTAAAGAAAGCAATTCAGTTGGTTGGAGCAGCGTCCCAAAACACCAAGGCTGCGGGTTCGATTCCCAGGCCGGGCACATTAAAAGAATCAAGCGATGAATGCAAAAATAAGCGGAGCAACAAATGGATGCTTCCCTTTCTCTCTTCCCTCCCTCCCTCCCTCCCCCCCTCTCTAAAATCAATCAATTAAAAAAAAATAAATGGAAAGAGCCCATCCGGTGTGGCTCAGTTGGTTGAGTGTCAACCCACGAACCAAGAGGTCACCGGTTCGATTCCTGGCCAGGACACACGCCCGGGGTGGTGGGCTCCATCCCCAGTGGAGCGTGCGCGGGAGGCAGCTGATGGATGTTTCTCTCTCATCAATGTTTCTCTCTCTCTCCCTCTCTCTCTAAAAACTCAATAAAAAAATATATCCTTGGGTGAGGGTTGGGGGGTGGGGAAAAAAGAGATCTGTATTTTTTGACCTCTTCCTGTGAAAGCAGCCATCCGAATAACATCTCGGAAGTGTTCCCTTTCTGCCCATCGGCGTTCCGTCTGCATGTAACTCGGAGCGTTGGGGGTGGGGGGGGCGGCGGGCCTCGATGTTGGAGAGAGAAAGGAGAGACCCTAATAACTCGTTGCTTCCTACATGAAAGGGAGGCGGCCGCCACAGCCCCCAGCAGGTGTGTGTGCAAGGATCCCGTGGCCCGAGGGGAGCGGAGCAGCGGGTTAATGCCAAGGACAACTGTGCCCGAGGAAACCGGACCTCAGAAAGCTGAGACCTCTGATCTTCATCATCCCTCTCTGTCTAGGAGGCTGCCAAGGGAGCTGAAGTCACAGAGTGGAATGGGCTCTACCAGGGACGCCCATTAGGGACTCCTAACCCCCGTTGTCACATTTTCCCACGGGAGAAAAAGAGCGAGGACGGCACAAGCAGGGTCGGCGGGGGTGGGGGCGGGGTGGGATGGAAATGGGGAGAAAAGTCTGCAGTCTTTTGCAATGAGGACGCTCCCCTGCCCGGCCGGTGTGGCTCGGTGGTTGGGCATCGACCCATGAACACAGGAGGGCACGTGCCGGGTTGAGGGCCTGATCCCCCCAGGAGGGGTGAGTAGGGGGCAGTCCATCAGAGATTCTCTGTTCATTGTTGATGTTTCTCTCTCTCTCTCCCTCTCCCTCCCTCTCTGAAAGCAACAAAGACCTATTCGTGAAATAGGAAAAAGAAAAAGGTATAGCCCCGGCCAGTTGGGCACAGCGGATAGAGCCTTGGCCCTCAGACGGACGGGTTAGGGTTTGGATTCCTGGCCCTGGTCAGAGCTTGTGTGGGAGGCAATCAATCGGTGTGTCTCTCTCACATCTCTCTCTCTCTCTTCCCTCTCCTTTCATTCTCTCTAGAAATCAATCCTCGGGTGAGGATTCAAAACAACAGGACAGATTCTGAAAGAGTGTGTGTGTGTGTGTTAAGATCTTGAATTTAAAAAGGGGGCTGAGGCCCTTGCCAGTTTGGCTCAGTGGATAGAGCGCCGGCTTGCAGACTCAATGGGTCCCAGGTTCGATTCCGGTCAAGGGCATGGACCTTGGTGGCGGGCACATCCCCGGTAGGAGGTGTGCAGGAGGCAGCTGATCGATGTTCCTCTCTCATCGATGTTTCTCACTCTCTATTCCTCTCCCTTCCTCTCTGTAAAAAAAAAAAATCAATAAAATATATTTAAAAAAGGGGGGGGGCTGAGGAAAGGCGAGGCAGGAGCTTGGTGGTTACCCACGACTGTATAGAGATGAGATGACATTGGCAGCATTTCCGACAGCCCACTCTGCTTCTGGGAAGGAAGTCCTCACTCCGCGCCTCTCCTCCCCAGAGGTCCTGCGGGCAAGGCACTAGGCTCAGGATCCTAGGCATGAGATTTGACCACACTCAACCAAGTCCTGTGACACTGCGTTTTCTAAGAGTATGAGCTATCTGGGCTCTTAACTCGGAAGGTCTTCCTGGGATGGAGATACTGAATGCCAATGGGGCGGTGGGAAATAGGACGCACTTCTTTAAAATATTTCTTTTTATTGACTTCAGAGAGGAAGGGGAAGAGAGAGAGAGAGAGAGAGAGAGAGAGAGAGAGAGAGAGAGAGAGAGAGAAACAGCAATGATGAGAGAGAATCATGGATCCGCTGCCTCCTGCACGCCCCCCCCGATTGGGGATCGAGCCTGCAACCCAGGCGTGTGCCCTTGACCGGGACTCGAACTGTGACCTCCTGATTCACGGGCCAATGCTCAACCACTGAGCCATGCCTTTTGGATCCACTTCTTTGTATTTTTATTTTTTTAAATGCATTTTTATTGATTTCAGAGAGAGGAAGGAAGAGGGAGAGATAGGAACATCCATGATGAGAGTCCTTGATTGGCTGCCTCCTGCACGGCCTCCTACTGGGGATTGAGCCTGCAACCCGGCACACGCCCTCACCGGGAATCGAACCGTGACCTCCTGGCTCATACATAGGTTGACGCTCAACCACTGAGCCGTGCTGGTTGGGCCCCATCTTACTTTGGTCCTTGGGAAGGGGCTTCGCGGAGGATGAGTACTTCTCGGTGGGATTGGTTTTGCACCTTCCTCCTAGCTCCCCTGGTGTAGGGAGGAGGGTGGGGGGGTCGCCTTGCCCCTTGCTAGCATCTTCTCCTGCCACCACGTTCTTGGGTCTTTGGGGGCGATTTTCTCTCTTTTCCTCTTTGTAATCAGAACAAACTTCGGCCCTGATGAACATGCGTGCGTCACAGCCCTGAGCTTTGGGGCACTCATAAAGATTTCTGTGGGTGGGTGAGACGGTGCGACTTACCAGGAAATGAGTAATACCTCTTAACAAAAGGTGAATGCGGGGTCTCCAAGTCCTTTTACTTCCAGAAAGCCCACGGGCACTCGGGCGGCTGCTAATGAGCCGCTCTGCTTTCAGAGCTGTGAGTCATGTTCCCTGTTAATGCGATTCCTCGTTCTGGGTTACAGTTTCCTAGAATCCTTTTTCCGCTAATGGAAGCAGGGGACAGATTGCTGATTAAGCCGGGTACAAATCAGAGGCTTCAAACACTCTTGAGAGTTTTGTCAATCAGTGGGGGTCTAATGAAAACTGGTTTCTCAAGTCTGTCTCTACCGATGTTGTTGCTGGGGACAAGCATCCAGGCAGGTGGCAGGGGTGGGGGCGGGCGGCTGGGGAGCATGGTAGTGGACTCCTCCTCACTCTAATAAGGAACCTGGGTGCCCCCTCCAAGAAGGAGAGTGGACAAAGGTTGGCATAGGACCTGGCCTTCTCAATGCGGTGTTGGCACAAAGAGAGAGAAACAAATCAAAGGCACATGCCTCAGTTGCAGGTTCGATCCCTGGTCTCGGTCAGGGTGGGAATGAGAGGTAACTAGTCAATGTGAGAGAGCTCACATCGATGTTTCCCTCTCTCTCTCTCTCTCTCTCTCCCCCCCTCCCACCTCCCTTCCACTCTCTCTAAAACAACCAGTGGAAAAAATATCTTTGGGTGAGGGTAAAAAGGAAAGGAAGAAAGGAAGGAAGGGGAGAAGGAAGGAAGGAAGGAAGGAAGGGGAGAAGGAAGGAAGGAAAGAAGGAAGGAAGGGGAGAAGGAAGGAAAGAAGGAAGGAAGGAAGGAAGGAAGGAAGGGGAGAAGGAAGGAAGGAAGGAAGGGAGGAAGGAAAGAAGGAAGGAAGGAAGGAAGGGGAGAAGGAAGGAAGGAAGGAAGGAAGGAAGGAAGGAAGGAAGGAAGGAAGGGGAGAAGGAAGGAAGGAAGGAAGGGGAGAAGGAAGGAAGGGAGGGAGGGGAGAAGGAAGGAAGGAAGGAAGGAAGGAAGGAAGGAAGGAAGGAAGGAAGGGAGAAAGAAAATAAAGCTCAAAAATAGACTCATGCATATAAAAGCCAATAATTTATTTTAAAAAGACCTATGGGGAAAAGATAGATTTTCCAATTAATTTTCTAATGGACTGAATAGTCATGGAGGGAAATGCAATCTGACATGTGACCTTACATTACAGAGAAAATTAATTCCATGTGAATCATGGACCTAAAAATATGAAAACCATTTAATACAGTATGGAGAACCTAATTTAGGCAAATAACCTCATGACATTGGGGTTGGGTAAAGTTTCTTAAAATAGGCGTGGAATGTGTGTGCCATAAAAGAGAAAGGGTATCCTAAACACAGGCGATGCAAAGACTCGGGACGGAATGAGTCATCCTTGAGGTCCTTCTATCCCTTTCTTAAAAAAAAATTATTTATTGTTGAAAGTATTAATATGTCCCCTTTGCCCCCGCCCCCCCCTCCATCGATTTCTTCCATCCCTTTCTTGTAGGCCTTTAGCTCAGGTTCAGAATTGGGACTTGGGAGTGATCGCCATACCTATTGTCTTGAGATGCGGGGGTTTGAATAAACTACTCATACATAGAGCGTGTAGACTCATACCAGGTCTCTATTAACCAATAATCAGTATTTGCTCATCCCGGCAGCTTTTTCCCTAAGTAATTGCACAATTGATTTGCATCAATTGTCCGATGCATCATTATTGCGTGCGTCACGCGGCAAGAACAAAATCAACAAACCATGACACTAATCGTTCTTGCTCCCGAGAATTTTTATCTCGTAATTATCAAAAAGCCTCTTTTAAACGTGCATAAATGTGCATATTGGTTTTCTATCACGCTTGTGGCGACAGGAGGTGGAAAATATAAGCAAAATGCGCTGATGAATGTATTGCTAAAATTTATCTTGTTCCCAAACTCCTCTGAATTACTTTGCAACTTCTGTTGCCATGATCTCCCCACCCCCCCCACCTCCCCGTTCCCCATTATCATCTGTGTTCATCAGGAGTTTGGGGACAAGACTTTTCTTGAGAGAGTCCTCTACTTCTCTCTCTGAGGTCATCTTCTGACCTTCTGACCCCAGAGCTGCAAGTTTGGATGCTGATCATTTTCTCATGGCTTGCCATGGGATTAGCAGAAGGTGTCAAGAGAAGATTTTTAGACCACGTTAAAAAAAAAAAAATGTCTGTGCCCACATTGACAGCCTCATTCTGTATGATTGCCTTCGGGCCAATCGTGTTTGCATGCTGTAAATTTTCAGTTACATCTCTCTTGAAAAGATGTGGCAATGACCCAGCTGGTGTGGTTCCGTGGTTGAGCATCGACCCTTGAACCAGGAGGTCGCCATTCAATTCCTGGTCAGGGCACAGGCCTGGGTCGCGGGCTCGATCCCCGGTGTGGGGCGTGCCGCAGGAAGCCCGTCCGCGATTCTCTCTCCTCACGGATGTTTCCCTCACGCTCCCTTCCTCGTTGAAATCAAGAAAAATATATTTTTAAAAAGCAGCCTGACAACCCTCTTGTTGGACATGAAAAATGTTAGCATTAGTGGTATACATTATTTTTTTTCTCTGTGACTGCCCATTTCTCAGAGGCTCAGCGGTTGTATTCTGGCTTATTACTTAGGCAACATGCTTCATTGTAGTTTTGTAGAAGTTTACCAACTCTGCTGGCCTTTTCCCTGACTGTGAGAGATGTTAGAGCTTTCTATGGTTTTTTTTTTTAATGTTTTTATTGATCTTTACAGAGAGAGGGAGAGAGAAAGAGAAACATCCATAATGAGAGCGAAGCATTCATCAGCTGCCTCCTGCACACCCCACACTGGGGGTGGGGGGGGGTCCATCCTGCAACCCGAGCGTGTGCCCCGATTGGGAATTCAACCGGTGACCTCTAGGTTCACGGATGGACACTCAGCCGCTGCGCCTTCCCAGCCAGGCGAGGATGCTTCTTGAACGACAAATGTCCGAAATAACAGCACCCCTCCCTCCGCCCCACCCCCCCACCCCCGCCCATGCACCTGCTCTCCTAGTCTCAGAAGTGAGAAATGGGATCCAGGTCAGCTGCACCTCTCACGCCCTGTCGCCGTCTCCATGTTTACAAAACACGTTTGTGCCTCCAGCCCACCTGCCGCCACCCCCGCGTCTGTCCTGTGGCGCTCGGGCTTGGCGATGGGCAACCTAACTCCCCGACGTTCGGTGGAATTCGACAGGGGAGTCACAGCGTGGCGTTTTCGCCTCGGGGATGCCATGACCCGTTACGCGGTCGGTTTCTCCGCGTGGCAGGGCTCTGGTCGTGTGTTCTCCTTCTCTGTGTGTGCCTCTCTTTCCGGCTGACTTGGTTGGTTTCGTGGTTTTGTCTGTCCAGGTGTCAGTCCCTTTCATCTAGGCCGCCCGGCCATCTCATTGGTTGGCATATTATTCCCTTATAATCCTGCTTTATTTGTGGAAGGTTAGTCATGATGCCCTCTTTTTCACTGGTTTACTAAGTTGAGTCCCCATTCTCTCTCTCTCTCTCTCTCCCCCCCCCTCTCTCTCTCTTCTCTCTCTCTCTCTCTCTCTCTCTCTCTCTTCTCCCTCTCTCTCTCTCTCTCTCTCTCTCCCCCCCCCACCTCTCTCTCCACGCTCCCATTGCTTTATCAACGTAGGGGCACGTCTCCTGATTGCATTCGTTTTTCTCTACTGCTTTTCCATTTTCTGCTTCACTCCTTTCTTCTCCGATCTTGCTGGCTCCCCGTCTTTTTCTGGAGGCGGGTATGATTGTGTATGTTGATCCCAGCTTCTTTAACTATCGGGCTTCAGCTCTCCGGAATATTTTCTATTTTAACGCGGGCACGTGCTTTACTTGGTTTTCGTCGTGGGTGCTATTGCAGACGTCCCCACCCTCTCCCTTCGACCGCCTCTACCCTTTCTCAGGTGTCTCCCTGATCAGAAAAAACACAACAAAACACACACACGTATCGGGATCACGCTGTCTCATCACTGCTGATCATTCATGCCTTTCGGTAGGGCGTTGGATCTCTTTCCCACTCATGCAGTTCCAGACGAAGAAGGGCCGATTTCTGTCTCCCATGTTCCATTTGTCTTCGACGCATGTCTCCTGTGTGTCTCCCCCCTCCCCCGCCCCCCCTCCCCCCCCCAACCATCGCGGCATCCTTTTGTTTCCCAGTGTACCCTCTTCATCCCCTTGTCTTTTCATTAGCTGTGCTCCGGGATCATTGTCTCATTGGTTGTCATGGCGACCACAATTAACATCTTAACGTGAAGCCATCTCCTGCGCATGAATACAAATGTAATCGCACCACTCTGAATAAAATTACTCTTATGTAACTCGGCTCCTTCCCCCCCCGCCCCACCAAAGGATTGTCCTGTTGTCGTTATACGAACGATAGCTTTATTCGCTGCAAGCACATCAACGCGGTTTTAAAACAATCAGTGGCTGGTGAAGTTGTGGCATTAAGTCAGGTGAGCGAGGAAAACGTTACCGAAACCGAACCCTGTTCTCTGAGGTATGCCCCCTGCGCTTATCTTCCCTGGCGCTCTCTATGTCTTGGTGTGGGTTCAAGTGACAGTAGGGTGTCTTATCGTTTCTCCCCAGCGGACTTGCTTCTTTTAGTCTTTCTTGTGCATCACGGGGATGAGGGACCAAATCCCCCCCCCCCCCATTTGCTTTTGTTTGTTTTCTTTTTCTTCGTACAGAGAGAGAGGAATAGAGAGGGAGAAACATCCATCGGTCTGCGGTCTCCTGCACGCCTCCTCCTGGGGACTCGAACCCAAAGCCTAGGCATGTGTCCCGCCGGGGGATGGAACCAGGGACCTTTCAGCGCACGGGACGGTGCCCAACCAACCAACCAACCAACCAACCAGCCAACCAGCCAGGGCTCTCCCTGTTTCGATTTGGAGAGTGTCTTAACTTCTTTGTCAACGTTGAAGGGTAGCTTTTGTGGATATCAAATTCTTGTGTTTTTTTTTTAAAGTATCTTCCCCCACCCACACCCACACACACCTTTCTTTTTCATTGGCACCCTCCATCCCAACACTCCCACCATAGTCACCGCAGGCAAGATCCATGGACAAATGCTGAGTTCCTTGTGGGGCCGTTCAGGAGAAACAGGACATCCGCAAGACTCCAAGAACCTTCCCCAAATGGTTTCCTTATCGTGGTGGCGTTAGCACCACCCTATTACATTCCCTGGTAATTCCCGCGGGGTATGGGCAGGACTTGATGAATTGCGTCTGACGCATCGATGTGTATGGACATGACAGTAAAAGCAGGTCGGAGCCCTCGCTGGTTTGGCTCAGTGGCTAGAGCATCGACCTAGGTCACGGTTCGACTTACAGGTCAGGCCACATGCCTGGGTTGTGGACTCGATCCCCCGTAGGGAGCGTGCAGGAGGCAGCGGATCCATGGTTCTCTCTCATCAGGGATGTTTCTATCTTTCTCTCCCTTCCTCTGTGAAATCAATTTAAGAAAAAAAAAAACAAAGAAGAACTCTGTCCACCTCTTCCTCTCTCCACATTTTCCTTTGGGCTCCGGCGCCCCTCGATCCCCGCCCCAATGACAGTGGTATGCGCACACACACACTCGGATAATAAATGACCTCATCTGTCTGTGCCTGATACGAATATGGGTCTTGTTGGGGGGGGAGGGACACGGCCCGAGGATGTTGGCATAAACAGGACAGCTGAGCACTTAACGGGCTATTCTGGGCCCAGAGGTCTTGCGGGGGGGGGGGTCTGGGCTGCACCCTCCCAACCTCGCTCCACGAGGGTCTACCGTGTTCTGGAAGCCTTTTCCCGCGGAGGGTGGCGGCAGCCTGTTGCATGATTGGCCATCCCAGACGGTGGACATTTTAGGATGCGGGTGCTGTGCACCTGACTCCCTCCTGTGGTGACCCCACGAGAACATTGTAATGTAGACGTCCCCCCAGCTGCCTTTCCAGAAATAACTGGGCGGGCTTGGGTTTCCGTTGGGCTAATTTAACTTAAATGATAAAGCGGGTGCGGGGCCGGGGGGGGGGGTGCGGGAAGAAATCTCAGGTTCTGTTTTAAATAGGTAGAATAAAATAGGAAGCCCGGGTCTTCAAAGGAGCAAAATAAGCATCCAGAGAAACGACGAGGAGAAGGTGCATCTTCCGTAACCTGAGAAAAATGATGATTTGGATTCTCTAGGTACCCTATCGCATTAATGTCTTTGTCTTTATCTTCCCGGGCCACTTTTTTTTTTTTTTTTTTGGAAAATTTTATTTAAAAAAATATGTTTTCATTGATTTCAGAGAGGGAGAGGGAGAGGGAGATAGAAACATCAATGAGGAGAGAATCATTGTTTAGGGATCCACAAAACCATTTGAAAAACAGCCTGTTGGTTGACTACAGATTCAAGGACAACCAGGCGGGGCACGGGGAGAATGACTCCCATCATAAGGCTCAACCTTGACCGTCCGTGAGCTGAGAGCCTCACGGAGCAACCACGAGGCTGCGCCAAGGTCATAGTCTTAGCAGTCTGGATCCTTGAGAGGACACGGGGTGGGCAGGCATCTACCTATGTGGTATGTAGAGCATGAGCCAGTAACTAAAACTAATGGTATGTGAGGCCACGGATACTTTCAGTTAAGTGGGTTAACCACAAGAGAACCCAGCTCCGTGTAATGTGGGTTCACTAGATCCTCGGCATGCTCCAATAACCCTACACCCCAAACGTGTGGTATTGGCGTATACTGACACCCGAGCCTGGAAACAGGATCATCTGCCGTGAGCGGTGGCAAAATACAGGGTGACTGTGCTGCCTTCAGTAAGTTGCGAGGTTAATAACCACGTGCTTCCTGAGCCAGCAGCTTCCGAGGGAGAACGCGGGGAGTGAAATCCCAGTGCTGAGGTTGGCAGCTGTTGCCTACAGCGAGCGAAACTCCAAAGACGGAGATCAGCTCAGAAAAGAACAGGCCAGCAGCCCGAGCCGGTGTAGCTCAGTTGGTTAAGCATCATTCCGTGCTCACCGGTTCGATTCCCAGTCATGGAACCCCATCCCCGACGCCTCCCCGCCCCCCCCAAAAAAAAACACTCAACAACAACCAGAACAGACCAGTTTGGCCATATTAATTGAGAGGAAAAAAAGTCTTTTCAGATCTTCTGCTCGTATTTTTAAAGATACATTTTTATTGATTTCAGAGAGAGACGGGAGAGGGAGAGAGAGATGGAAACATCAAGGATGAGAGAGAATCACTGATCGGCGGCCTCCTGCCTGCCCCCTACTGGGGATCGAGCCTGCAAACGGACTGTTTGGAGTTGTATACAATGGGTATAAAATCAGGGCTACCCGGGGTGCCCTGATACCTGGGTTGCAGATTCCCCGCCCCAGTTGGGGCACGTGTAGGAGGTAACCAATTGATGTGTCTCTCTCATCTCTCTCTCTCTCTCTCTCTCTCTCTCTCTCTCTCTCTCTCTCTCTCTCTCCCCCCCTCTCTCTCTCTCTCTCCCCCCCCCTCTCTCTCTCTCTCTCCCCCCTCTCTCTCTCTCTCTTCCCCCCCTCTCTCTCCCTCTCCCTCTCCCCTTTCCATCTTCTCTAAAATCAATGGAAAAAATATCTCGAGTGAGGATTAAACAAACAAACAAGAAAAATTAAAAAAACCACACACCCAAACATGGGAAACGGGAAGCATAGCACTTAATCGTGGACAGAATGAAACGTAGAGGCTTGCCACGTGGGGCACTTCCCACCTGCAGTGGCGGAGGGCATCCACTCTCTCTAGGCATGGGGGCGGTTGAATGCAAAGGAGAAGAGGAAGCTTTGGAGGGTGATGAAGATGTCTTTATACTGATTGCTATGGCGATTACATAGGTATAATCAATTCTCTTCAGCTCATTGAGCTCGACATTGAAAAGGGGTTAATTTCCCTATATTCAAGTACAGCAATGAGGCTGATTTTTTTTTTTAAAAAAGAAGAAGTTGATGAAAATCCTTTCCCTCTTTGCCTACAATTTTTAATCAGCATTTTTGTTGGTCTGATCCACGGCTTACAAAGATCTCCACGACAAAAGTAAACGCCTCAGCGCCTCCTACCTGCAATCATGTCGACGTTGTGTGTTAAACTGGGAATATGGTTAGGGGTGTAAATTTAAGGTAAACCTGATAGTCCCTGCTGGACGGTGAACAACAAAAGGACATTGAAATTTCCTTTTAGTATCTTCATTGATTTTGAGAGCGAGTGGGAGGGGGAGAGAGAGAGAGAGAAACATTGATCGGCTGCCTCCCGGCTGCCTCCTTCTGGGGATGGAGCCAGCAACCCAGCCCTGTGCCCTGACCGGGGAATCGAACCAGCAACCTCTCGGTGCTCAGGACCAAGGCTCAACCCACTGAGCAACACCAGCCAGGGCAGAAGGACACTGAATTTGAGTTCCTTGATTGGTGGGTGAGACAAGGAGCATCCACCAGGAATGTCTGACGGAAACCACAGTGGCTGGTGCTGCTGGCACCGCTCTTGCATCCGATGTAGATGCTGCGTGCCCTTCTGGTAGCGTTTACCCATCTTTCTCTAGTCTCCAAACCCCACACGCTTTTTTTTGTTTTGGTTTGTTTTCCAGCTATGGGATGCTGAGTACAAGACTATGATTTGATTCTGTCATTTATAGACTTTTTTTTTTTTAATTAGGGGGATTTCCGCAGAAACGTGGTCACCCAGTCCTGCACGTGTGGGCTTTGTCGCTGGGAAGAACAAAGCTAGTATCAGGTGTTTGGATGGGGAGGGAGCAAGAACAGAGGCAACCGAGCAGCTGGGAAGGATCTCCCAAGGTCAAGTATGTGTTCCCGGAGCGGTGTGCGCACTCCCTCAGCACCTGTACCTCTCGGCTAATGGCCGCTGCTAATTGGGCAGTTAAAAGAGAGATAAATTGAGAGGTATAGAATCCTACCCCCTCCCGCCGCCCCCCCCCATTCCCTTCTCTCTGCCGTCACCCAACATGATTGAGATTGATTAGCTATTTGTCTTATCTAAAAGTACACGATTAGATTCATTATCGTCTCATTTATGTGTCTGCTTTGCACACCAATTATCGCCACCAGTTCCGTTAGGCAGTATTGTTGTTTCGCTGGGTTCGGGATACTGTCCTGTTGTCGTATCGGGGATGCATATTTCCTTGGTTAGGTTTTGGACTCCACCCTACACAGTGTGTGTGTGTGTGTGTGTGTGTGTGTGTGTGTGTGTGTGTGTGTGTGTGGCGGGGAGCAGGGGGAGCCCGGAATTTGGTAAGGAGCGAGGGAGTGGAGGCCTTGGAGGGGAGGTATGGCTTTCTAAAGACAGGATTAAGAACACAGATGCATCTTAGGAAGCTCTGCCCAGATCTGAGAAATATGCGTCGAGCTCGCTGTCAGCTGCTCTTCTTCCCCGGCGACTTCGTGCCCTGACACCGTAAGGTCGGACGTATGGAGGGTCCTGACGTAGGTATGGAGTGACCGACCCGTGATATGAAGTGTTGACTACATGACACCTCGAGTCTCCCATGATTCTTAGGACGATTTTGCAGGTGGGGAACATGTAATTACATGTGTATAAACTGTGTGCTTTGCTAGCTATAGTTCTCCATTCAGAATTCTAGACCGGGACCCCATTGCTTACTAAAGAGTGTGCCCCATCCAGATCCTCAAATCTTCAAACTTAGCCTTTAATCTCTTCTCTCTCTCTCTCTCTTCCTCTCTCTCTCTCTCTTTAGTTTTTTTTTTTTTTTGTAATCCTCATCTGAGGAGGTTTTCCCCATTGATTTTTTTATTTAGAGAGAGAGAGAGTGGGAGGGAGGTGGGAGAGAGATGAACATCGGTGTGAGAGAGATCTATTAATTGGTTGCCTCCTATATGTGCCCCGACCGGGGCTGGGGATTGAACCTGCAACCCAGGTAGCAGGTGCCCTTGATGGCGGAATCGAACCCACAACCCTTCTGTGCATGGGCCGAAGCTCTTACCCAACCCCGGCAAGGGCTTAGCCTCACATTCTGAATGTGTGATGTAAGACACGCGAGTCGATTGGACGTTGCAATTTTGGGGAAATCTTACAACGTGACTTAAAGAGGTGGCAGGCATGAGGGGGGGGGGCCTGCATGTTCCCAGGATGCTTCTGTCCCCCCGCCGCGGCCAGTCATTGCCCTGGGAGCTTCCTGGCCATCCCTGGAGGACCACTCCAGCACCCTCTTAACATAGAACTCGCTGGGCTCGCCCGTCCTCAGCCTCCAGTTGTGCGATCACTCCTGGATCGAGTACGAGCTTGGGGACGCAAGCTCCCACCCTCTTACCTGTCCTCAGGTGCTCACCGGCCACAGAGGACACCCATGCTGGATGGGACCCCCTAGGGTGCCAGTGGAATGGGAAAACGTGTGAAACCTATGGCAAAAGATGTTTAATAAAAAGGTGACTGAACCCGGCCAGTGTGGCTCCGTGGTTGAGTGTTGACCCATACACCAGGAGGTCGTGGTTTTGATCATAAGTCAGGGCACCTGCCGGGGTTTGGGGCTCGATCCCCAGTAGGGGGCGTTGCAAGAGGCAGCCGATGGATGATTCGCTCTCATCCTGGATGTTTCTCTCTTTCCCTCTTTCTGAATTCAATAAAAACATATTTTTTTTAAAAAAAAAAGAAAAAAGGTGACAGACATCACAAGAGCCTAAGGTATTGGGGAAACAAACTTCATAAGAAACAAAGGTTGTTAGAAAGTTCCCCACCGCGGAAGCCTGGAATGAGATTGAGGCTGCGTTTCCCCGAGGGGCGAGGTCAGCACTCAGAGAGTCTGGATGCTTTATGAGGCTCGGTGGAAAGCACAGCGCTCTCCGAGGAACAAAAGACAATAATAACGCAGGGCTGTGTTTCCTGTCTGCTGCTTCCCTCAGTCCAGGTCCCCAGCTCCCTTAATTGGCTTCCGCCGAAAGCTGGGGATGTAGTTCGGAGGATGTGCCGTGTCCGTTTGTTTATGAAAACAAAGAAGGGGCCCGGCCGGTGTGGCTCAGGGGTTGAGCATTGACCCCAGAACCAGGAGGTCACAGTTCCATTCCCGGTGAGGGCACATGTCCAGGTGGTGGGCTCCATCCCCAGGGTGGGGCGTGCAGGAGGCAGCCGATCCACGATTCTCCCTCCTCGTGGATGTTTCTATCTCTCCCTTCCTCTCTGAAATCAAGAAACATATATGTTTTAAAAAATTATTCCCATGAAAAGTCAAATCGGCAGCTTCAGTGCCAGGAAAAAGCAGGGGGAAGAGATTGGGGCCGTCACATGCGTGGGAAAGGTGGGGGCTACCCTCGGCTTACACTCTGCCCAACTCTCTGGATGACCTCTGAACCTGAAACACTCCATGCCACCCCGCTAAGATCTGGGGGAGACTTCCATTCCCACCAGCAGGAGCAAGGAGACTGAGTTTGCAGTCAATCGTCCCACTACAGTCACTGCCTGCCTTACACACACACACACACACACACACACACACACATGCACACACACACACACATGATTCATTCAGAAAAAAAAAAACACAAAAAACCCACATACACGGTAATCATGATTGTTTATAACTTCTCTTTCACACTGTCCGGGACACCATCCAAAATTATTCAGCATGGGAAGGAGCAGGAAAATGTGACACATATTCAGGAGGAAAGACAAGAGACAGCGAGCCAGCAGCCCTGATGGAGAGACCACGATCTTCTGGAATGACTTAGGAGGCCCATCATGAGGGCCCTGATAAGCAAGATGCCTGAGGAATGGGCCTCAGGCTACCTGAGGACAACGCAGGGCATGGAGGCATGGGGTGCAGAACGCGTGAACTTTGCTGTTTCACTCAGCCACGGTCCCCCTTCAGGGCTTGGATTTCCAGAAGCCTTGCCTCGCTGGGAGGGGTCTGGTAGGGACACATCAAGGCATGGCACAGTTCCAAGTGGTAGAAACCGGAGGCTGTCCGAGAAAAAAGAACGAGGGCCCCGTAGCTGATGATAAAGAGGGAGGGTGCACGGCCGAGGCGGGTGAGTCCAGGGAAAGGCAGAAGAGAGCTCGCTCTGCTGGGAGGCCTTCTGGTCAACCATGATTTTCCCTGAGGCGGCACTGAGGGTCTCACCCGCACCCTGGCCTGGGCTCCCTCCCAATGTCTGGTGACGAGGCTGTGAAGGGTGATGGGGCACATTCCTCTGTGTGCACGCGTGTGTGTACATACGTGAACATATGCATACACACATGTTGTGTGTGTATGTGTGTGTGTGTGCATACAAGGGTGCTCGTGTGTGTGTGTGTGTGTGTGTGTGCGTGCGCGCGCGCATGTGTATGTCGTCGGTGATCCATCCCTCTACTTAAAAGTTCATGGCTTTTAAGTAAGTTTTGTTTGTTTCTTTTTTGTCTGTTGGTGGTGTTGGTGGTTTTCATAAAGCGAATTGCACGCTCCAAGCCGAATGCGTTTTCACCAGGGGAACACACCTGGCTCTCCAGCACTCGGGCCCAGAAAAATAACACACCAGCATCCCAGAAGCTCCCTCCCCGGCGTCCCTCCCGAATCACGAGTGTGTTTGATGTGCAGAAAAGTGCTCGGCTGCAACCAGAGGGGCACCGGCCCCTCGTCATTCAGTGGGTGCCCTGACCACGCCAGTCTGGAAGGTCACAGCGGGAGAAACATGGAGGATCATGGAAAGCAAAGGCACCTGCCTCTTTCATAAGAGCACTTAAAGATGGATGCCAAGAACTTTCTGGAAGGCTGCATTAACTGAACAACAAGCCAAAAAAAAAAAAAAATCGGATGTTTGCACCTGGTCATCTCTCTTCCTGTCTGACCAGAGGCCCCAATAGCTGGAAACAGGACAGCGATGGGGTTGGGAGGAACAACAGTTGGGTGTCAAACTTGATCTGGTATCCTCGAGAAACTTTCAGTTGCATCCATTTGAAGAAAAATCTGGGGTTCAGAGCCATTTTCCTGCAGCCCCCCCCCCCTCACCTCTCCTCCAGCAAAGCTCACATCAGGTTTCCTGGGAAACGGTTGCCAAGGGAGCAGAGGGTACCAGTCCCTCCCCCGCCCGCGGTGCAGGAGCCCCCGGAGCATGCGCAGTTGCCCTGGTGCAATGCAGGGGTCTCCTCGGCGCCTGCGCCATCGCTGCGGGAGGGAGCAGGTGCAATGTCGCATCTGCTTTTTTCTCGCCTCCTGCCTCCTTTCCTCTCCCTCCCCTGAGCTCATGGTGGCTCATTCATTTTCTGGTTCTTACCTGCCCCAGGCAAAAATGTGGGTCCATATGCCCCCCCCCCACCCACCCCAGGAGGCTGCCTGGGTGCAACTGAGCGAGGGTTTTCACTTGAGCTCAGGGGTGTGGGCTCACAGGGGGGCTCAGCTTGTATTTCTCTTCTTACCAGTGAGCAAAGAAAAAGAGGGTGGTGTATGACAAAGGGTGAATGATGAGCCCAGGGAGGAAATATGACTTCATACCAGACACACACACACACACACACACACACACACAAAAGGCTGTCTAGCCAGGTGACTCAGGGGTTGAGCGTAGACCTAAGAACCAGGAGGTCACAGTTCGATTCCCAGTCAGGGCCCATGGCTGGGTTGTGGGCTCGACGCCCCGCTCCTAGTAGAGGGTGTGCAGGGGGCCGCTGATCCGTGATTCTCTCTCATCATCGATGTTTCTCTCTCTCCTTCCCCCTTCCTCTCTGAAACCAATCAAAGTGTATTTTTTTTTTTTAAAAAAAAGCAAACTGGAACGTGAACACTCACCGACCAGAGAGAGAGACTCTTTTTCTCCCCGTACCCCCCTCTCTCCTGGGAGGAGGCCCCCCCCCCCGCCCCAGCACAGCATTCCCAACTCAAGACTCCCTCCGGACAGAAACCCAGTCGCCCAACAGGCCCAC
This sequence comes from Corynorhinus townsendii, assembly GCA_026230045.1. NCBI lineage: Eukaryota > Metazoa > Chordata > Mammalia > Chiroptera > Vespertilionidae > Corynorhinus > Corynorhinus townsendii. The sequence goes on from JAPDVU010000017.1 coordinate 1,346,710, forward strand.
ATTCTCCTGCTAACGCCCAGCGACCCCGACGGGCCACAGGGGTGACCTCTTGACATATTTTGTGGCTTTTTTAGAAGACCTACCCTCCCAGGCTCTATTCTTGTCCTGGCGGGAGGCCCGGAGTGGGCTCGGGGATGGATGGGTCCAGCTGAAAACTTCACACTCGGGAGAAACATGACCCTCCTTTTTTTTTTTTTTTTCCTTTTTTTAAAAACTATTCCGTCGAGAGTGAATGGACGAGGGCGCGAGCCTCGAACCGGCCTGGATTCGGAAGACGACGCGCATCGCCCACCCAGATGAGGAACGTGTCCCGAAAGCCCGGTGACATTTTAAGTGTGGAGGGCCGTTCATGTCACCAACGCTCCAGGAGCGGTATCCCTTGCCCCGTGACGGCGCTGAACATCCCCCGGAAGAGAGTCACAAAGCGTTTCTCATTTATCTGTCATTCTTCATCTCCCCACCCGGGCTTTCGAATCCTTTTATTATTTTTTTTAACACACACACACACACAAACACATAAAACTTCTTCACCAAAGGAGAAGACGTTGAGGAAATGGTGTGCTTCTTCTCCCTTGACATCCTCGGTTTCGGCAATGTCAACTTCCTTGCGACCTTGACCCCTGGCCAGGGTCCAGTGCTGGCGGCGGGGGCGGTGGCATCTGTTTGCTTACATTTGCTTAGAATAGCGACATGGGAATCCAAAGGGCGATAAACATGTTTAATCCTTACCCGGTTCGCTGCGCTTTGAATTTTCATGGGATTAGCCCGTGTTCCCATCGCCTTCGGAGCTTTTGCTCCCCCTTTTAAAAATCTTCTTTCTTCTTTTTTCTCTTACTAATTGATGAAAGTCTTGTATATTCTCTAGGTAGGAGATTCATAAATATGTCCACCATGCCTCTGTTTTTTCCCCCCTTAACACCCTCCCTCACCACCCCCCCCCCCCCACCGGCCCTTCCATTACCTTTTGCTGATCCCACACCCCTGGGATTTAGTCTAATATATGATTTAGGTAGGGATTTCGCTGCACGTGGATGAGAACCAAATGTTCGCAACACGACTCTGTGAACGTCGTAACTCTGTCCAATGAGAAATGCGCCAATTAGTTTGAATAAATGTCTATGTGCCGTGGAGAGGTAAACACACATCTAAACCACGTTCCTCTTAACCCGTCCTTCATATTTATATTACCCAGAGGCTCTCAAGTTAACATCTCTAAACTGAGGGTTTGGCAGGTACTAGTAACCAAACTCCCCCCTCGCCCCAAATACACCTCTTACGACAGATTGTTCCCATGCCATTAAAACGACCAAGTTAAAGGTAATTAAAATCGGGGGACAGGGGGATATTTTTTGAATGGACCATTCTGGTCACTTAAAAGTCTATTTTTTTTTTCAAGAGTCTTTTTTGTTTATTTTGCTTTTGGGGTTTTTATGATTGTCTTTGTGGGTTTTTTTTTTTTGTTTTTTTTTTTTGGCTGAAAATTTTGTCAACAAACCCTCTTTTGGGCTTTTCCTGTTGGCTTGTTTCTGTAGATTCCAACCTACACGCTGTTTGTTTGCTGGGTGGGATCATGGATCTGACTGATTTCTCAGCCTCAGGAGGGTCCCCCATCGTCCCCCCCCACACCCGAATCCTCAAATGTCTGCCTTGGAACCAGGGCACGGGCACCCCTCCCATGCATGTGGGGGGGTGTATGCCCCAACACACCCAGACGTGTTGCTTCAAAATGATCTTCACTCCCGCTGGAGGGATCTTTGCTGGGGACGGCACTCACCAACCATCTTACAGTGCCACCTAGCCTTCGAGACTGGGAGTTTCCCGTCAGGAGGCCACCGGCTTGGAAAAATCCCCAGGAATTGGAGGGGAAAAGGGGTTCTGTATGGAGGGGTAAAGGGGGGTCAGAACAGGCTCGGAGCAGACGCAGAGGGCCGAGGAGGTCATGACGGAGGAGCAGGGATTCTACAACGGCAGAAATCGCTCACAGTTGCCGCCAACATTAAAGCCATTGAGGGCTGTGCACGCGTAGTAAATGAATCGTACCCCCCCATTTCCCCGCCTCATTTAACTGAACAGAGGACGCGGATGTGACAGATCGGCCAGAACTTACAAAGGGGTGTGTGCCTACACACATACACACACACACACACACACACACACATGTGCATCGCTCTGAACTTATTTTTTTTTTTTAATAGTTCTTATTTACAGATATCAGCTTTCCACGTCGCCACCGATAGCTCATTCAGCCTTTGATCTCTTGGGGCCGCCACTGTGGTACTCACTCTATTTCCTTCGCGGCCGTGTCTGTGGACATCATTAGATCACATTAGGTCCTTTGAGTCCCACCCCCGCCGCCCCGTATCTCAAAGACATTTTCGGTCTTTTTTTTCGAGGTCTACTGACGGGGAAACAAAACAGTGAGATCTGAGGCACGTTTCGCCCCGTTGCGAGGTCTAGGTCTTCTCAACTACCCGCCCGCACGCGCGGGTCCCAGGAATGGAACCGGGGCTCCAGCTGGCCCCGTCCCGACTTCAGAATGAGGACGGTACCTGCTGCCCGCCTTCATGGCCCGGGCAGCTAATCATCCCCTCCCTCTGGGTCCCTCGCTGGCTACGGGGAAGGGAAGGGGTGGACTTCTGACAGCGGGGCCGTGGGACCCTGACACGGACAGACAAGAATGCTCTTAACCCAGGCCCCTTGTCGCGACAGCGAGGCCTTAGCGAGGCCTTCGAGGGAAAGCAGGCTTCGTGCCCGGGTGCGGTTCCTCGCTGGGCAGGGGCCATCCCCTCCCGAGGGGGCGCTTTCCCAGGGCAGGAGGGAGGGAGCAGCCTTTGGGGTGCCCCCTGTCCGCGGCGCTGAGCGGGGAATCGGGAAGGGCTGCGGGGGGAGCCCACGGGGTTTTGCTCTGGGTCCTTCGCCGTCCATCCACGTCTTCCCACTCGGCTCGCGGTTTCTCCACGGCCGGCCTCATTTGGTCTCTTCTCCCCCCCCCCGCCCCAAAGTGGACGTGATCGTGGCTCTCTCCTCCATATGGATCGAATAGCTTCCCTACGCTGAGCACTCTCCCAGGGGCCTGGGACAGACGAGCGCTCCACAGTAAAGCTCCCTGCTTTACTGACAGACGTCCCCCCAGCCTCACGCAGTTACGTGACTCTGTGTGGCGTCTGTGAAGTGACATCCCGGCAGGAAGGTGATGCGTCCAGCGGGCAGATAGACACCGTGCCAAGGGAAGGCGAACAGAGAGGGTGCTTATTGGGGGAGGGGGGGCCGGGGAATGGGAGTTTTGCAACGGACTGGGGTGGCTGGGACAGGACTGGGGTGGCTGGGACAGGACTGGGGTGGCTGGGACAGGACTGGGGTGGCTGGGACAGGGACTGGGTGGCTGGGACAGGACTGGGGTGGCTGGGACAGGACTGGGGTGGCTGGGACAGGACTGGGTGGGTGGACGTGGATTTTGAGCAGCTGGAAGGAAGGGGAAGGGTTAATCGGGCCGTGAGAGCCCGTGAGAGCCGGTGAGAGCCCGTGGTGTTTTTTTGGCTTTGTGTGTGTGTGTGTGTGTTGTGTGTGTGTGTGTGTTTTCCCCTAAACAGAGGGCTCAGTTAAGGGAAAGACAAGGGCGTCAGCGAGCCTGGAGTGTAGCCGAAGTCACAGGGGTCACTGGGATCCATTCTCAGCATCCAGGGAATGCCCTGGAGGGAGGGGGGGCGCAAAGGGGGGAAACAGGGCAACTGAAGTCACCCCAGGGAGAGACGAGGGGCTCCCACCGGGTTTCGCCTGCAGGCCAGCCTCCGTCCACTTGCCATTCAGCCCTCTGTGGCGTGAAGGACCATCTCCGGAGGGCGTCTGTCCCATCTGAGGAAGAGAAAAAACGCGGGAGCTCGGGAAGTGCTGACATAATGCGAGACGAGGAGCTTTGTTTGTTTGTTTCATACGTTTTTATTGATGTCAGAGAGGAAGGGAGAGGGGGAGAGAGAGAGACACATCTAGGAGGAGAGAGAATCGTGGTGGGTTGGCTGCCTTCCGCACGCCCCCCTGTCCCCCCACCCACCTCCCCGGGGGATGGAGCCCAAAACCCACGTCGAACTGGTGACCTCCTAGTTCAGGGGCCCACCATCAACCAGCGAGCCACGCTGGCCGGGCGCAGAGCGGCTTCCACGGCATCTCGCCCGGCTGGGCTGTGGGGTGGGACGCTGAAGGCTGGTTAACACGGCCCGTGTGTGGAGCCAGAACGCGCAGACCCGCGCCTAGGCGGCGGGGATGTGGGTCTTGGCCTGAGGACAAAGGCGTGGCCAAGGGTAGGTGCGCATCTGCGGGCGGGGAGCTGCGAGGGGGACGTGCTCTCGCTGCCTCCCTCCCCTGCTCCGGAGGCGCGGCGCCTCGCTGGTGCAGGTGTGTAGAGTTCAGAGAAACTGGTAACCCAAGGGTGCAGAGGAGGCAGAGGGGTCGCTGTAGGCCCCTGACAGGCCATCTGAAAGCTGCAAGGGCGAAGCTTTAAAAAAACACACACACACACACACACACCCAACCCGAATGGATTAAGGATCGCAGTCTCGTGTGGCTTCCGCGGTTGAGCATCCACCTATGAACCGGTTCGATGCCCAGGCAGTCGGGTTGCATGCAGGAGGCGGCCCGTCCATGCTTCTCTCTCACCCTCGATGCTCCTATCCCTCTCTCTTCCTGAAATAATAATAATAATAATAATAATAATAATAATGATAAAAAAGAAAAAAGGATTGTGGGCCAAGCGAACCCAATGTCTGTCAGACATCAGAGCGCCTCGGACCCCGGCCCACTGTTCACGGACCGCCCCCTCTGCACTCCGTGGGCCGACGTGCACGGGCCGCGTGGCAGGAGCAGGGAACCCTGATGGCGCGAGTTTGTCTTTCCAGGGACCACCGTATTCGGCAAACCCTCCCGCCCTCCGGCCACCTCCCTCGCCAATCACCTGCAAGGAGAGGTGGGAGGCGGTGGGCGGAGAGCCAGCAGCTCAGCTCAGCTCCCAGCCCTGCAAAGGAGGGGGCCTTCCCGCGCCTGCGCACTCTCCTCCCCGCACTGCAGGGGTCTGCTGCTCGCGGGGAGGGGGGGGGGTTTCGTGGCGCATCGCGCAGATCGGGATGCGCTGCAGGCCCTCCCCCCCCCCCCCCCACACACACACCACCCCCCTCCCCCGGGCTGGGGAGGGGGGCTTCCCCGCGCATGCGCGCTTCCCCTACAGCAGTGCAGAGCCGGCTTTGCGGCTGCGCTGGTTTGGCACCTTCCAGAAAACCACGAGGGCGGGGGGGGAGGGAGGGAGAGGGGCTCTGGGCTCGGGGCTTGCTGTTGGTTTTCCCCCCTCCTGCAGCTCGTCTCTCCCCCAAGTGTTCACTGTATTGCCGTGCCGCCCCATGCGCAGAAACGCAACCCCAGCGGCCCGCAACGTCCACCCCTTCTCTGGGCCCTGACACACCCCTCCTGGGGCCTGGGCGGGGCTTGGGAATGAGCTGCGCCCCTTAGAGGCCGGTGACCTGGCCCCCCCGGGTTTGGGGAGAGAGCCCGCTGCAGGAGGCAGTTTGGGGCAGGTGGGCAAGCTGGGGGTGAAGGGCCCCTCCAGCCCCTGAGGCCCTGCTCGCTGCCAGCCACTCTGTCCCGCCGGGGTCAGGTCCCAGGGTCACGGCTGTCAGTCAGCGGTCTGCAGATTTTCTAGAAAGGCAGAGCCGGGCCGGTGTGGTTCCGTGGGTGGAGCGTGGACCCGTGAGCCGAGAGGTCGCTGGTTCGATTCCCGGTCAAGGGCACGTGGCTGGGTTGCAGGTTTGATTCCTGGCCCAGGTGGCAGAGGCAACCAATTGATGTCTCTCACCTCTCTCTCTCCTCTCTCCCTCCTCCTCTCTCTCTCTCTCCTCTCTCGCTCTCTCTCTCTCCTCTCTCTCTCTCTTTCTCTCTCTCCCTCTCTCTCTCCCCTCTCTCTCTCTTCCCCCCTCTCCTCTCTCTCTCTCTCCCTCTCCTCTCTCTCTCTCTCTCTCTCTCTCTCCCTCTCTCTCATCTCCTCTCTCTCTCTCTCTCTCTCTCTCTCCCTCTCCTCTCCTCTCTCTTCACCCCCTCTCTCTCTCTCTCTCTCTCTCTCTCTCTCTCTTCCTCCTCTTCCTCCCTCTCTCCCTCCTTCAGGCCCTTCCACTCACTCTTAAAAAGCAATGGGAAAAATACGAGGATTAAAAAAAAAAAAAAAAAAGACAAAATTTGGGGAGGGAGTTTTTTTTTTTTTCCCAAAGAGGGATGCTGGTGTTTGAAGCCTTTTTAGTGACTGCCCATTCTTCCCCTAGGCTACTGGTAAATAGATGAACAGTAAATCACTCGTGTTCTGGCTGCTTCACTGAGAATCAGCCTTCCATATGGCGTTCCACATGTTGTCTCCCTCTGACAACCCAGCGCCCGCCCAAGCCTTCTGCCGGGGTGTGGGAAAGTCTGCGGTTAAAATTGGAATGGGAAATACACGTCGCAAGGCAAGGGCTTGAGTTATGAGCCTGAAGGCGTCGTAAGGACGCCGTACAGCCTGCCTCTGAGAGGAAGCGGTGGCTTAGAAAGTCAGGCCCATTCTCGACCTGAGCCTCAAGTCTTTTGGCATCCTCTACTTAAAAAAAAAAAAATCCTCATCCAAGAATATTTTTCCCATTGATTTTTAGAGAGGGGGAAGAGAGGGAGATGAGGGTGAGAGAGATAAGATAGATAGATAGGTAGATAGATGGATGGATCGGTGGGTGGATGGGTAGATAGATGGATGATTGATAGATAGCTGGCTGGCTGGATGATAGGTAGATAGCTGGGTGTATAGATAGGTAGATGATAGATAGATGATAGATAGATAGATAGATAGATAGATAGATAGATAGATAGATGATAGATAGATAGATGGATGATAGATAGATAGCTGGCTGGCGGATGGATAGGTAGATAGCTGGGTGTATAGATAGATGATAGATAGATAGATGATAGATAGATAGATGATAGATAGAGAAACATGGACTTGATAGAGACACATTGATATGTTCCCTCAGCCCAGCTGCATGGCTCAGTGGCTGAGTGCTGACCCATGAACCAGAAGGTCACAGTTTGACTCCTGGTTGCTGACTTGTAACATACCTGGGTTGCAGGTCCAATCCCCGCCCCTGGTCGGGGCGAGTATGGGAGGCAATCAATCAATGAGTCTCGGTCACATCAATGTTTCTCTCTCTCTCTCTCTCCCCCTCCCTTCTACGCTCTCTAAAAATCAATGGGAAAAAATGTCCTCACTCCTTGGGTGAGGATTTAAAAAAAATAAATCCTCTCTCCTATGTAGGGTGTGGGTTTTTGGAATTGGAAACTGGGAAGATTCGTAGAGTATTCCAGCTTTGAGCCCTGATGAATCAATCCTCCACTTACTTGATGAGCAGAAACTGGCTCCATGAATGGAGAACACGAAGGGGGGAAAAACAGGAGGAATTAAAAAATTATATCCTCAAATATTTCCCTGCTATTGGCAGGTTTTTGCAGTAGTTCAGGCAAGACAGGATGTTGCTTGAATGATCTGAGTGATTAAAAAAAAAAAGTATGTAGATTTGAGTTGTAGATTTCAAGGCAGATAGATGGCATTTGACAGGGGAAAGTGGGTGGAGGGAGTTGAGTCACCAAGAATAAAGACAGTGTCACTTACCCAGATGTAGAACAGTGGAAATAGGAGTAGGTATCGAGCAGGGAAAGGTGGAGTTCCATTTCTGGCTTTCGACGCCTGGAAGAAACCTGTGAAAATGGAAGTGGATTTCAGGTTCACTGTAGGGTAGGCGCCCAGGATGTCCTGGAGATAAAAGTGCGCCGTTCCTCAGATACCTCTGCTCGTCAATGCCGTGATGTATCAATGAATTCTGCTGTGCCAACACTGAGTGTCTTTTTTAAAGTAGATTCTTAGGGGGGGGGGGGAGAGAGAGAGAGAGAGAGAGAGAGAGAGAGAGAGAGAGAGAGAGAGAGAGAGAGAGAGAAACATTGATGTGAGAGTGAGGAGTTGCCTTCCGAATGCACCCCAACTGGGGGGGGGGGGCTGTCAAACTCACCACCTCGGCATGGCCTCCCGCGGGGAATCAAACCTGAGACCTTTGGTTGCAGGGGGCGATGCTCAACCTACTGAGCCACGCCACCAGGGCTATACTATGTATGACGGTTGATATCGACCCTGAACAGCTGGCTGAGGTAGTATTTGCCGGGTTTCGGCACGATGAAGTCACTCCCCCAATTTCCATACTGTTCTCTTTGGCAGTAAGTCGCTCTGAGCAGCCCACACTTACGGAGTGTGGAGCCTGCTCTGCTAGCTTGATGGGGGAGGAGGGGCGGGTATGTACACAAATTATTCGGGATCTTTCTGCCTAACTGTCTTAGTTCCTCTTTTGTTCATCTATTAAGTGATTTATTATGTAAGTAGGACACATGGGTTTTTTTATGGTCATGTTTTGGGATAAAATCCAGCACGGCTTTGTTTATTGATTTGTTTTCTTATTCTTTATTTTTTTTAAATGTTAATGTCTTTATCGATCACAGTGTGGCAGCACTGCTTTATCTATTTGGATGTGCACCCATTTTCCCGATTCTGCCTCCTTCCCCCTGGCTTTCGTGACTTATCTTTGGAAGCGTCCCCGTGTTTTTATACGCACCGCCCTCCTCCAACATTGTTTTCCTTAAAAAGAAAAGAAAAAGAAAACTCCTCAGTCCTCGCTTTTCTGATATTGAAATATCATTTTGTGGTTGTTAATCTTCACCCTAGAATATTTTTCCATTCATTTTTTTTTTAAAAGAGCGTGGCAGCCAGGGGAAGAGACACACGCGGAGAGAACCATGGGTGTGAGAGAGACACACGGGTGGGTTGCCTCCCGCACGTGTGCCCCGGCCGGGGACCAGGGCTCGAGCCTGCAGCCGAGGTCTGTGTCCTTGACCAGAATCGAACCTGCGACTCTTCCGTCCTTGGGCCGGTGCTCTATCCACTGAGCCAAACTGGCCAGGGCTCAACATCCTATTTACCAGATGTGAAGTTTTCAGGGGTTGTATTTACCAGATGTGAAGTTTTCAGGGGTTGTATTTACCAGATTTGAAGTTTTCAGGGGTTGTATTTACCAGATGTGAAGTTTTCAGGGGTTGTATTTACCAGATGTGAAGTTTTCAGGGGTTGTATTTACCAGATGTGAAGTTTTCAGGGGTTGTATTTGCCAGATGTGAAGTTTTCAGGGGTTGTATTTACCAGATGTGAAGTTTTCAGGGGTTGTATTTGCCAGATGTGAAGTTTTCAGGGGTTGTATTTGCCAGATGTGAAGTTTTCAGGGGTTGTATTTGCCAGATGTGAAGTTTTCAGGGGTTGTATTTGCCAGATGTGAAGTTTTCAGGGGTTGTATTTGCCAGATGTGAAGTTTTCAGGGGTTGTATTTGCCAGATGTGAAGTTTTCAGGGGTTGTATTTGCCAGATGTGAAGTTTTCAGGGGTTGTATTTGCCAGATGTGAAGTTTTCAGGGGTTGTATTTGCCAGATGTGAAGTTTTCAGGGGTTGTATTTGCCAGATGTGAAGTTTTCAGGGGTTGTAGTTACCAGATGTGAAGTTTTCAGGGGTTGTATTTACCAGATGTGAAGTTTTCAGGGGTTGTATTTGCCAGATGTGAAGTTTTCAGGGGTTGTATTCAGTTTAACGATTGTTTCCCGTTATCGATTCCTCACCAACGTTTGTGGGCCACCCGAGGGAGAAACACCTTCGTAAAATCTCCAGGCAGGGGCTCCTGTGAGCCCACTCGCCCTCGGGGAGACCTTCCGTTGACGTGGGCCAGGCAAGGCTTCGTTCCCGGCTTTCACGTGGCGGGACTTAGGAACCTGGGGTGAGCTCCCCCTCATTTTGTTGTTGCTGTGGGGTCGTTGACCTTCTCGTTTCAGGTCGTTCACTTTAAGGTGTTGTTTCTGTTTTAGGAACTCGGGTTTTTTTCCCAGTATCTTTCTCTACATCTTCCCCTGGCCTTTCCCCTGCTCTGCGCAGTCCAACCAAGATGCACACAAAAATAACGGTGACAACAATGAAAACGAGACACCAGAACAGCTGTTCCCCTCCCAGAATCATTGCTTATCAAGCTAACGAGAGGCCCGGTGCACAAAATCTGTGCAAGGGGCTTGGCCCCTGCCCGCCGCCGCGGCGGCTACCTCTGCCTCTGCAGCTTCGTCCGGGAGGTCATCCGGAAGGACGTCCAGAAGGATGGCCGGTCTGATTAGCATACTATACTGTTATTATTATAGATTCTCCTGGAACTTTGGAGTTGGAGAGACAACCTGAGCCTCAGGAAAGGGAAACGTTGGCTTATAAGAGGGTCCACCCACAGACCTACGAGTGAGTTTATTTTGCATCTCTTTCTCGGCACTGGAGGAGGACCCGACAGTCCCCTGTGGCTTACAGTCTGCCTGTGAAAACGTACGTCAGTATCCGCCCTCAGAGAATGCCTGAGCTCTGAGAATCACTCCATTTTCCTAGTGCCAATTTACCTCATGCGCACGGGAGGCGTGTCGTCGTTGGAGCTGTCTGCCGCTACCACAGAGCCATCTTAGAGCGCCATCTGGCATCCAAAAATGGAAGTGTGGGAGCAAGATAGAATTAAATTCCCCGGAGACACCCCCCTACACACACACACACACACACACACACACCCCAGGTGCGCCCCGCAGCTGCTTGAAGATGTGGGTGGTTTTGTGAGGACAGAGGCCAGAAACCAAGGAACCACTGAGGATGGACTTCAGTGAAGAAGGGACTACCATACCCTTTTTAAATCACGGGATTAATAGACGTCTACTTAAATATTTTTGGAGTTCACAGGCGTCTACAAGTTAACAGTAAAAAAGATTTACACGCTGCATTTCTTCTTTTATTGCTCGCTGTATTACCCATGTCCCCCGGCCCCCTCCCCCGTACCCCTCTCTTCCCAGCCCCTGCCCCAGTGCAAGTCCTTCACCCCACGGCTGTCTGTGTCCATTGGCTATGCATCTATGTATATAAATCATTTTGTTAATCTCTTCCCGTCTTCCTCACCTCTGAGATAGGTCTCCCCGCCCCTGGACCTGTTTTGTAAACCAGTTTGTCATGTTCATTAGATCCCACTTACCAGGGAGGTGGTCTGATAGTCGTCTCTGCCTGGCTTATTTCACTCAGTGTACCAGGACTCCAGGTCCCTCCACGCTGTCGCCAAGGGTCAGAGATTCTTCTTTTTCACCGCTGCGTAGTATCCCGTGGTCTAAATGTGCTACAGCTCCTTTACCCACTCGTCTACGGATGGGCACTTGGGCTGTTTCCCGATCTTAAGCTATTGTAAAAAAAAAAAAAATGCTGCTATGAACACAGGGGTGCATGCGTTCTTTCTGATTGGGGTTTCGGGCTTCTTAGGCTATAGTCGGGGAAGTGGGATCACTGGGTCAAATGGGAGTTCCGTTTTTCCTGTTTGTGAGTAAATGCCATCCTGTTTGCCGCAGAGGCTGAACCGATTTGCACTCCCCGCAGCAGTGCAGGAGGGTGTGTCCCTTTTTCTCCACGTCCTCGCCAGCACTTACTGTTTGTCGATGCGTCGATGGCAGCTATTCCGGCAGGTGTGAAGTGATCCGTCATGGTCGTTTTAATTTGCATCTCTCTGATGGTGAGCGATGGTGGACCTGTCCCCACGAGTCTGTTGGCCATCCGTATGTCCTCTTTATTCCGGTCCTCTGCCCATTTTTAAATGGGGTTCTTCGTCTTGCTTTTGTTGAGCTGTGTAAGTTCTTTGTGTATTTGGGAAATTAATCCCTTATCAGGTGTGTCATTGGCAAATATGTTCTCCCCTACAGTGGATTCCTTTTTCGTTGTGATGATTGTTTCTTAGGCTGTGCAGAAGTTTTTTGCTTTGATGTGGTACCATTTGTTTACTTTTTTTCCCCTTTGTTTCTCTTGCGCTAGGAGGTGTGTTAGTGAAAATTCTGCTGTGTGAGATGTTTGAGATTTTTTTTTCTTCTAGGATTTTTATGGTTTTTTCCGACTTACATTTTAAGTCTTTTATCCATTTGGAGTTTATTCTTGTGTATGGTGCAAGTTGTTGATCTAGTTTCTTTCTTTCTTTCTTTCTTTCTTTCTTTCTTTCTTTCTTTCTTTCTTTCTTTCTTTCTTTCTTTCTTTCTTCTTTTTGTGTGCACCTCTCCAATTTCTCCAACGTCATTTATTGATGTGACTGTCTTTGAACTCCGTTGTATGTTCTTGCCTCCTTTGTCAAGTATTAATTGACCATAACGTGGTCTTTATTTCTATTTAATTCCATACTACCTTTGAAACGTGTGTATACATTCAGATTTTTCAGCACATTTACAAATACATTAGACAGAATCTTAATCTGTATTTATATCTGCCTAGAGATAGAGATTTGGACATAGGTTTAGCTATAAATAAAGGTATCTGATTTTTCATAACATTTCCAAACATTTAACGGAGTACCTATACACTTACTTACATATATTTCTATATATTAGTTATATCTAGAACTGTATATTTAAAAGATAGAACTAGAGACATATGTGATATTTCCATTTTACTTTCCAAATTGATTTTTATTTGACTTATACCATCATAATGTCCCCCCCCACTAGATATACAGCTATATTTTTTGTTGGCTTTTAGAATTCTGAATGTGTGATCTTTAATTTGCCTATGCCCAGTTGATCAACTTTTACATTATTTCATATTCTTCACTTTTGCAGAAAATTCTTTAGGGAACGTTCTTATAAATTTCTCCCTCTCATAAAAATAGAATTTGCAGGTTCAAAGGGGGCTACAGCAATATGTAGCCAACCCGAAAAGCTGTAAGTATTACACATGCAGTTGTAAAACCTGGATATTAGTAAATTCGTTTTTTCCCTCAATCAGGTGAACATGGTGTTTTTTTTTTTTTATTAGCTTATTTTAGTTTCAGGGAGGATATTGTGCTTACTGTCTTTATATTTTGTTCTCTTTTTTTTTTTTGGAAACAACCTGTTCAAGTGCCAAACACATGTTTGAAATTAGGTTGCTTTTCTCGTATTGATTGGAGCTCAGTCTGTATTGAAAATTACACTAAATACTGCACTACACATTTAACCAACATTTGCAAAACATTTGACTATTTATTTGTAGTCTCACTCAACTCATCATACCTAAATATTTTTAATCATTTTATAGAAAAACAAGTAAATCTTTCATTTTTTTCAAATATCTGCAGGGTGTCCCCCCGCCAAATGTATACCCAGTGTAACAGCTGATAGCTCAGTGGATGTTTCTTTCTTTTCAGATTGAACCCATTGGAATGAATAATTACTCAAAGTGTGTATACATGTTTTTTTTTGCGGGGGGTGGGGGGACACTCTCTCTGTTAGAAAAACTATTTTATCATTGCTTAATTTTCATTTAAAACACACAGTATTTTTATTCCGTGCATGTAGATCTATGGCAAAGGACCAAGAGTCTAAGATTATTTTATGAGCTATTGCTGCAGTCTTCTCAGGACCCATCCACTGTAGATGTGGGCTTTTAATGGACAGTTCACTCTTATAAAGCCAAGTCCTATATGTTACAGAAAGCGTATTCCAGCGAAAGGCAGGGGGCCCCGGGGACAATGCTGTGTCTGCCATTTCGGAGTGATTAGCTTTTTTCTGGTGCTTTTGCTGCTTCTGGTTCCTTTGATTGAAGTATTGGCCGTGTGAGGCGTGCTCCTTTGTAACCTGTCCCCTTAACGTTCCAAATTCAGCGTCTCAGACCCGACCTCTAAGCAAGCAACCGCAGAACCGGGGACGGGCAGCATGTGCTCAGCAAACCACCCCGAAATGCCCTATGTTACACTTCTTTTTTTTTTCTTTAAAAAAGCTGGCTTGTTTTTGTAAAATGTTTTTTTAATGATTCCAGCGAGGAAGGGGGCGGGAGAGAGAGAGAGAGAGAGAGAGAGAGATCGGTGATGAGAACCTTGGATCCGCTGCCTCCTGCACGCGGGATGGAGCCCGCAACCAGGGCATGTGCCCCGACCAGGAATCAAACTGTGACCTCTCGGCTCATGGGTCGATGCTCAAGCACTGCGGGTTTTCGTGTGTGTGTGTGTGTGTGTGTGTGTGTGTGTGTGATTTGTTTGTTTGTTTTGGACTCAGGAATAGCTCTAAGTGGACCGAGGGGAGCCTCCGGTCCGGGCACCGGTCGTTGCTAGGCAACCGGCTCCCTCCCTGAACGCGGTGAGGGTCATGTGACTAAATCAGGGGACGGTGGTCTGCAGCGGCCTAAACTATGAGCCTCTGAGCGGCATGGGCGGGGCAGGACTCGGTGCTGTGTTTTGGCCCCTCTGGGCCCCCGTCTCCGCCTCCAGGCTTCCACCTGGTCCGTTCAGGTTTCAGGCCCTGGGGGCGGGGCGGGGGGCGGTGTTCCCATACTTATCGCCCCCCGGCGAGATGAAGATGCCAAGGACCGCTTGGTTCCGCAGGGCTGATGCCTTCTAGAGCGTTTGGACTCTCAGATTTTGATATTTGATTTTCAGACTTGGCTTTTTTTTTTTGGTCGGAAAATGTGGTAGTGGGATTTAACGTCCATCCCTGTTGCTCTTGAGATGAAAGCCCAGGAATAAAGGGGTGGGTAGTGTTTTGGATAGCCGTGATGGTTTTACTTTAGCTGAATTCCACGGGCCAGAATTTTGCAAAATGCTCCCATTGAGGGCCGCTGAGACTTGTTGCTGCTGGTTAACGGGAAGCCAACATTCCCTAAGATCAGTTTAGACTCGGGCGCTGATGAATGTTTCAGACTTGTTTCCTCCTTCCCAATAGCTCCAGGAACGCAGTTTCTCCACCTTGCATGCATTGTATTTTAAAGTCCTGTGATTGTAAAAATAATGATGATAACAATAAATAAATAAAATCCTGTAATTGTAAAATATTAAATAATAATAATAAATAAATAAATAAATAAAATCCTGTGATTGTAAAAATAATGATGATAACAATAAATAAATAAAATCCTGTGATTGTAAATAAATAAGTAAAATAATAATAAATAAAATCCTGTAATTGTAAAAATAATGATAACAATAAATAAATAAAATCCTGTAATTGTAAATAAATAAATAAATAAATAAAATCCTGTAATTGTAAAAATAATGATGATAACAATAAATAAATAAAATCCTGTGATTGTAAATAAGTAAAATAATAAATAAATAAAATCCTGTGATTGTAAATAAATAAGTAAAATAATAATAAATAAAATCCTGTAATTGTAAAAATAATGATAATAACAATAAATAAATAAAATCCTGTGATTGTAAAAATAATGATGATAACAATAAATAAATAAAATCCTGTGATTGTAAATAAATAAGTAAAATAATAATAAATAAATAAAATCCTGTAATTGTAAAATATTAAATAATAATAAATAAATAAATAAATAAAATCCTGTAATTGTAAATAAGTAAAATAATAAATAAAATCCTGTAATTGTAAAATATTAAATAATGAATAAATAAATAAATAAATAAAATCCTGTAATTGTAAAAATAATGATGATAACAATAAATAAATAAAATGCTGTAATTGTAAAAAATTTAAATAATAAATAAATAAAGTCCTGTAATTGTCACTGGTATAAAACGTGCTCCCATGTTTACATGCCTGTGACTTACTCCAGTCTTTTAAACTCAGTTTTTATTTAGCCGATAACGACGTAACGCTGTTTGATTGATTAAACAACAGCAACACGACAGCTGTTGGGCTTTGCTTTTGAACCTCTCCTCCGTGTCACTCCTTTTAACCGTCACCCCTCACGCTCACCCATTCCCTTGGACTTCAGACCCTCGTTCCTCCGAAGCTGTGGCTCAGGATCATAGAGACGTCCCTGGGGAATCACAAAATAAGCCGAGGTCTGTTTCCCTTCCTGTGTGTTGTGAGTGGTTTGGAATTCACCTCTTGGGTCTTCTGTCTCCTAAAAATTACTAAGTAAGGACATTAACAAAGGTGCAGGGAGGGGGGAAAATCCAGCAACATGGAAATTCCTGATAGCCTTTAGTATTACTGCTCGACTCAGGCTGGTTTTAAAGCCCTATAATTTTCCTTTCAAGAATATGGCACTGTCTGTATAATTCTTTTGCTGTGTTAACGTTCCGATTTTTGAAGGAAGGACTTTTTTTTTCGATGGTAAACATTCATGTGATACCTAGACAGAAATTGCTTAATGAAAAACCATCACCTAGCTTCTAACTCTTGCCGTTTATTACCACCAACATAATACTTGGATGACTCTTTTTTTTAGGACCTTCAAACCTATGCCTGTGAAATGCATATATATATTTTTTAACTTTGCCATATATAATTTTATTTTTTGAACATTCTATATAATTTATTGTAATCTCCATTTTTTTACGAATACTTCTTTAACTACTGAAGCAATAGTCCAGCAATGGCCCCCACTCTTAGGACAACGCTGCTCTCATTGTTACCCTCAGCACCTCAGTAATTTTGCATCAGCTTCCATCAGTATTCTGCAGCCATCTTATCAACCTCTCCCCTTCCTTTTTCTCCCCCATTTTAAAAAATTAAGGTATTCTGTGTGTACATATCTTACCATTACCCCCTCCACCCCACTCCCACACATGCCCTCAGCCCCCAATGTTTTGCATCCGTTGGTTATTCTTATATGCATGGAAGTCCTTCGGTTGATCTCTTATTTCCCCCACCTCTCCCTAACATTCCCGCTGTAATTTGACAGTCTGTTTGATGCTTTACTGCCTCTGTATTTCTCTATATATCTTCACATGCATACCTATATACAAACCATACAATGATAATTGTTTTATTTTTGACCACATTTATTTTTGGCCATGTATTGCTTTAAAATCATCTATTTCCAACACCATTTGATATTGTCAGTTTTTTTAAAATTTAAATAATTTTAGTAAGTACACTAGCATCACCTGGTGGCCTTCATTTGAATTTTCCTAACAGCTAAGGATATTGAATCTCTTTCATGTGCTCATGTGCCATGCACGTCCTTTCTTGGGTGAAATGTCTATTCAAGACGTTCCCATTATTTAATTAGATTTTTTTCTTGTCTTACTATTTGGCTTAGGGGGTTCTCTAGATTTTCTAGATGTAAGTCCTTTGTCAGACATATGATTTGCAAATATTTTCACTGATTTCATGTATTTTCATCTCGATTTTTCAGTCTCTTAATATCTTTCGCAGAGCGGAAGTTACTAATTTTGAATAAATCCAATGTATACACTTTTTTCTTTTGTAGATTGTGCTTTTAGAGTCATATCTAAAATCTCTAAATTTAAGTCAACAAATTTTCTCCTATTTTCTTGAAGAAGTTTACAGTTTAACATTTTAAATGTAAATAAATGGTCCACTTGAGTTATTTTATTTTATTATTGTCTAAAGTTTTACATATGTCTCCTTTTTTCCCCAATTGACCCCCTCCCCCATCCCTTCCCAGCCCGGCCAAGCCCCCACCGCCCCAGTGTCTGTGTCCATTGGTGATGCTCATATGCATGCATACACGTCCTTTGGTTGCTCTCTAACCCCCCCTCCCCTACCATTTGTCTCTAGATCGATCTATTCTTGTTCATCAAATTATGTTGATCATTATATCCCACAGAGCAGAGGTGAGACCCTGTGATATAGAAATAAGTTTATATAAGATAAGATAACTTTCTCTGACTGGCTTATTTCGCTTAGCATAATGCTCTCCAGTTCCATCCATGCTGTTGAAAATGGTAAAAGTCCCTTCTCTTCACATCGAGTTTATTTTTGTATAAGGTGTGAAGTGTGAGTTGAGATTCAGTGTGTGTGTGTGTGTGTGTGTGTGTGTGTGTGTGTATTGGATGTACAGCCAACATCAGCTATTTAAAAATTACTTTTTGCTGAATTCTTTTTACGAGTTTATAAAGAAGAATGTTTTGGCTATTTTTGCGTAGGTCTGTTTATGAACTCTATTCTGTTCTGATGTATGTCTCTATCCCCCTGCAAACACCACAACGCTAAACACGAAGTCGTAAAATCAGATCGTATGACTCCTCCCATTCTGTCGCTCTTTTCCAAAATTATTTTTTAGCTGCTTTAGTCACTTTGGCTTTCCATACAAATTTTAAGATGTGCCCGTTAATGTCCACGAAAACTTCTGCTTAAAATTTCATAGGAATGCCTTTACACCTATATATCCATTTGGGAAGAATTGACACCTTTGCTATGTCGAATTCATGCACTGTCTGAACTGGTTTTGGCTTTGTTTGATTTTTATATTATTAGTGTGCTGTAATTTTCAGCATAAAAATCCTGCGTACGCTTTGTTAGCCTTTACACGTGAGGTTTTGTTGTGATTGTTGATGATATTGTGGTTTTCAAATTGTCCTCTGGGGTATGTTTATTTTATTTTTTTTAGAGAGAGGGAGAGGGAGAGGAGGGAGAGAGAGAGGAAGAGAGAGAGGTGAGAGAGAGACACTGATCGATTGCCTCTCACAGGTGAAATCCGGAATCGGAGCAGGGGCCCTGACCAGGAATCACACCCGTGACCTTTCCGTGGTCAGGGTGGGGCGTGCAGGAGGCAGCCCCATCACTGCTTCTCTCTCATCATGGATGCTTCTCTCCCTCTCTCTCCCTTCCTCTCTGACGTCAATAAAAACCGATGACGCCTCTGCTGAGCTTTCGGGCTAGGAAATGCAGTCACAGGCGCCCTTTGCATGCGTAAATACGGTGACGGCAGGAAGGGCGCGCGGACAGCAGGGTCTGCGGCCTCGCACGCACGGCATTGCGCACGCGTGTGTCTGGCTGGCACGTTTCCACGCAGGCGATCTTGCCCGGAGGTGACAGCAGACGACTCCCCTCCCAATTTGATCCCCGTGCCCTCGCCCACTCGAGGGCGGGTCCCTGTCACGCACACGCGTGGGTGGGATGGGTGCGTGGGTCCCGGAAGGCATTGCCGGCCGCTCACAGCGCCATCTGGTGTCCGCACGGGGGAGGGGGAGGCCGGGGACCGTCTGCAAGCAGACCCCGCAGCTAGCTGTGCAGAAAAGCAACCTCCTTCCACAGGATTTTTTAATTCTTGTTCATTTATTTTTATTTTTATTTTTTTATTGATTCCAGGGAGGCAGGGAGACGGGGAGAGAGAGAGAGAGAGAAACATCCAGGATGAGAGAGAATCGTGGATCAGCTGCCTCCTGCCCGCCCCCCTGCGGGTGGGTGCTGAAGCCCGAAACCCGGGCCTGTGCCCTGACGGGGAACCGAACCCGGGACCCTTCAGTCTGCCGGCCCACACGCAACCACTGCGCCACACCAGCTAGGGCCGAGGTGATGTGGTTGGTATGGAAAGCTGGCAAACATTTAAGGGACTGAAGCGGCTCATAGAAGGCCTCGCCGTTTCGTGTATAACCTGGCACGGAACACTTTTCTTGAATTACCTGTTGTTAAGTGCGTAATGAAAATCGGATTTTTGTTAAAAAAAAAAAAAGAAAAAAAAAGAAAAGCAGAAGGAATGGTGAAATGAACGCCTGTATCGAACCACCCGACTTGAAAGAATCGGCACATTCATTGCTGGAGCAAGCTCATCCACATCCACTGCTGGGACGTCGGGGATGTCAGGGTAAATATGACCTCAGGGCGTCTTTGCCTGCATGCTCACAAAATAAGGGTATTCTTTTTTAAAATATATTTTTATGGACTTTTTACAGAGAGGAAGGGAGAGGGAGAGAGAGTTAGAAACATCCATCAGTGGCCTCCTGCACGCCTCCTACTGGGGATGTGCCCGCCACCAAGGTGCATGCCCTTGACCGGAATCGAACCCGGGACCCTTCCGTCCGCAGGCCGACGCTCTCTCCACTGAGCCACACCGGTCAGGGCAGGGTATTCTTTTTTTTTTTTTTTTAATTTATTGATTGATTTTCAGAGCAGGAGAGAGAGAGAAACATCCATTGATTCTTGCATGTGCCCTGACCAGTGATCAAACCCATGACCTTGGCGTGTAAGCACGATGCTCGAACCCACTGAGCTACCCCGAGGCCTCTATATATATATATATATATATATTTTTTTTTTTTTACATTGACCTCAGAGAGGAAGGGCGAGGGAGATAGAAACACCAAGGACGCGAGAGGAATCATCGATGAGCTGCCTCCTGCACACTCCTTGCTGGGCATCAAGCCTGCCACCTGCGCCTGAGTCCTGACCGGGAACCGAACCTGTCACCTCCTGGTTCCTACGTCGCGACACCCAACCCCTGAGCCACACCGGCCAGGCCATAAGGCTCTTCGGTATAACCACAATACCCAGACCACTCCAAACAAACGAACAAACAAACAAACAAACAAAAAGGACAAACGAGGGGCTTCGTTCCCTGGGGCCCCGATTCCTGGTCTGCGTATCCCTGACTGCCCCACACCCCCGCCCCCCGCCACCCCCTGCCCCAGCCAGGATGCGATAGAGAATGTTGAAATTCAGGTTCCCACCCCCCCCCGCCCCCCCAATTCTTGCACATTTTAGCGCGATCGCCTCAACACCATTCCGCGCTTTAACTCCGCGCAGGCCGTGCCCCGTGCATTCTTTTCCCTCCGGTGACACGCCTCCCCTCGCTCCGCCCCGGGGCCTCCCGGAATGCCTTCCACTCTCCGCAACCCCCAAAGCCAGCAGCGGTGGGCGCCTCCTGCGCATGCGCAGCTGGCCTCCCCGAGCAGCGCGCTCAACCCATTGCTCCCTCGCAACGTCGCCCATCCACCCAGGGCGGGGCCTCCGGGGCACACCGCGTCCAGGCCCGGCGGGGGGTCCCCCCCCCCGTGTCCTCATCTCCGCAGGAGGGTCGGCTGCACTCCCCAGCTGTCTGCGCTTCGGCTGGGGTCGGTTTGGAGGATCCGCTCCGAAGCCACCCCGCTTGCTGGGTGCCACCCCGCTTGCTGGGTGCTACCCCTGCAGGCCTTGTCCTGTCTTAGGTATTCCTTCTCGCTTTCCCGTGTTCGCATGCAAACGTCTCTTCACCTTGGCTGCTGTGTGGACGCTCATGCTTGCAAAGGGCAGAAGCAGGAGCTACGACCGGATCCCTATGTTTTGCATTCTGTCTACCTTTCTCTCTCCCCCTCCCCCCCCAAATGCATTCATAATCATTTTTCTTTTTTTTAAAAATTATTCTAACGACTTTTATTGTGGAGACACGGGCTCACAGGATTAGGTGGGCTTTTCCGGGTACAAGTCTGTAGTGGACAGCATCTGTATATTGCACGGGGTGTCTCTTCATAGTTCAGGTTCTTCCGTTAATGTCATCTTTTCAAACATCTCTCTTTACTACATTGCATGGTTATTATTATCGTTATTAGTATTATTATTATTTATTATTATTATTATTTTTAAAAGGCAGACACGGCACGTTCCCTGTTTGAGTGTTTTCCAGAAATTGCATGTACCCACCTTTCTGGCAGTTTTGCTGATTCATTGATGTCTATTGTTTCAGGCTCAACCTCTGACCCCTCCCTGACAGAGGTCTTCGGGATCAGGCTGTTTGCGGCGTGGCCTCCCTCGGTGCTGAACAGGGGCTTCCTCCCAGGAAACCGAGGGACACAGCCCACCCGTGGGGCTCCGTGGTTGAGTATCAGCCCATGCATGAGCCAGGAGGTCAGGGTTCGATTCCCCGTCAGGGCACACGCCCAGGGTGCGGGCTGGGTCCCCCGTGTGGGGGTGAGTGTGCAGGAGGCAGCCCGTCCGTGATTCTCTCTCGTCATTCATGTTTCTGTCTCTCTCCCTCCCTCCCTCTCTTGGAAATCATACATATGTACACACACACACACACACACCTCTCTGAGACTCAGTAGCATGTGTCTGTTACATAAGCGATGCAATCCTTGATTCAATGGCCATAGAAACTGTTCTGGAGGGACCGCTTGTTCTGGGTTTATGATGATGTGAGAGCAGCCAACAGAGCAGACCCCTTCTTCCTTTCTGGATGCTTTTACTCCAAAGCCTATGCCTGCAGTCAGGAGCTCTGTGGGGGTGGGAGGAGTCAGGGCTCTATAGAGAGACTCTAAAGGTCAGATCTCAGGGGGGAAAAATTACTCCGCATCTTCACTCTATTGGACCATTCACCTTGACTTTTTAAAAATATGTTTTTATTGATTTTATTATTATGACTTTTTAAAAATAGATTTGTGTTGGTTTCCGAGAGGAAGGGAGAGGGAGAGAGAGAGGCCGAAACATCCATGATGAGAGAGAACCATTGATTGGCCGCCTCCTGCACCCCAGGCACGCACCCTTGACCAGGAATCGAACCCGGGACCCCTCGGTCCACAGGCCAACGCTCTGTCCACTGAGCCAAACCAGCTCGGTTTTACAGATTTTAGAAGGCGGGTGGAGAGAGAGCGAGACATAGAAACATCAGTGCTGAGAGAGAATCACTGATTGGCTGCCTCCTGAATACCCTCGCTCCCACCCCCCCCCCCCCCCGCCCTCTGCCCCGGACATGTGTCCTGACTGGGAATCAAAACCTGGCTTCCGGATTCAACCACTGAGCCCTACTGGTCGGATGAGACCTTTGTATTCTTATTTTATTTTTGTTTAATCTTCACCCACCAAGGACATTATTTCCATTGATTTTTTTTTTTAGAGAGATTAAAAAGGAGGGAGGGAGAGAGAGAGAGAGAGTCTAAGGAACGGGACGGAGGGAGGGAGGTAAAGAGAGAAACATCGATGTAGAGAGACGCCTCGATGTGAATGGGCCCCAACCAAAGTGGAGGTTTGAACCTGCAACCCAGGTATGCGCCCTTGACCAGGAATCGAACCCGGGACCCTTTGGTGGGAGGGCTGCTGCTCTAACCCCTGAGCTACCCTGACCAGGGCAAGACCCTCTGTCTTTCTGCAGCCATGAGATGAAGGGTGGAAGGCCAGGTTCCAATGACGTTCTCACCACTTTGTCTTTCTCTCCTGCACGCCCCCCTCCCCCTCAGTTCTGGGACCCCCATCTCCGTGGCCTCACGATGCTCCTAGCAACCCTGTCTGCCTGTGAGCTGGCCCGGCTTCCCTCTCTTCTTATCGCCGGACTCGGAGGACGGTTTGATGACGTGCCCCGAGGTAGGTCTTCTCCTCCTGTGTGTGTGTGTGTGTGTGTGTGTGTGTGTGTGTGTGTGTGTGAATCCTCACCCGAGGATATTTTCCCATTGATTTTTTTTTTCAGAGAGAGGGGAAGACAAGAGAGAAGCCTCCATGTGAGAGAGACACGTCGATGGGTTGCCTCCTGCACGCGGCCGGGGCCAGGGAGGAGCCTGCAACCGAGGGACGTGCCCTTGACCGGAATAGAACCTGGGGCCCTTCGGTCCGCAGGCCGGCGCTCTATCCACTGAGCCACACCGGCCGGGGCCCGAGGTAGGTCTTGGCGTGAACAATGTGCTGTGTCTGTCACCCTCTCCTCGTCTGTATCTGGGCCACTAACAGGCAGGGCCCCGTCCCAGTGCTGTGTCCAGCTCCACATGCCCCTAAAAAAACCGTGAAACAGAAACCTGTTTGTACCGCGCACTAGGCTGGAGACCGCCAGCCTGTGTTAAAGGCGTGATTTGGTTACAAACTCCTGTGGCAATAACAACAGAGGCCCCCTCATAAAGATTTGCGGGGCCCTGGCTGGCGTGGCTCCGTGGATAGAGAGAGGTTCAGCTTGTGGACCGAAAGGTCCCGGGTTCGATTCCGGTCAAGGGCACGGACCTCGGTTGCAGGCTCGATCCCCGGCCCTAGTCCGGGCCCGTTCAGAAGGCCACCAGTTGATGCGTCTCTGTCACATCATCAGTGTTTCTCCCTCTGTCCTTCCCTCTCCCGCCTTCCACTTTCTCTAAAAAGTCAATGGGAAAATATCCTCAGGTGAGGATTCACCAGGAAAAAAAAAAAAAAGAGAGCGATGTGTGGGAATCGAATGCGTAGCTAGTACGTGCTCATGCTCAAGACGTATTTTGGTGTTAACGTCAGGGAGGTCTCTCGAAAGCGGGTGAGCGGCAGTACAGGACGAAAAAGCCGCAGAGGCAAAGTGGTTCCTGCTTACGTCTTCTTGATTTTTGGACCAGGGGTCAGGAGGAAGCCACCCCCCCCGCCCCCCGGAGAGATTCCGAATGGGGAATCAGAATGGCCACCCGGCCCGGCCTGTGTGGCTCAGTGGTTGAGCATCATCCCGTGCACCAACAGGTCGCTGGCTTGATTCTTGGTCAGGGCACCTGCCCGGGTTGCAGGCTCCATCCCCTGGTGGCGGGGGAGGTACAGGAGGCAGCCATGTTTCTCTCTCCTCCACGTTTCTATCTCCCTCTCCTTTCCTATGTCTCTAAACATCAATTTTAAAAGCATCAAAAAAAAAAAAGAAAAAGAGATGTGAACATTTACAGAAAAAAAAGACACGGAATAGCCATTTCTGTCTGTTACTTAGCTTTTGGATTAGTAAAGGCACTTACAAAAGCTCTTTGAATGTGTCAATACAGTGATGGCAGGATGTAAATACAGTTTGGACTCAATGGATAGAGCATTGACCCTCGGACTGAAGGGACCCGGGTGCTTCGATTTGGGTCAAGGTCCAGGGCACAGACGTACCTTGGTGGCCAGGTTCCCTGGCCAGGATGTGCGGGAGGCCCTCAATCCATGTGTCTCGGACAGAGGGACATGGGGGAATTCGGTCTGCGACTCCCCGTGTAGAAACTCCGACGGCTAACGTGCGTGTGGTGGAGTCACTCTGGGAGACAGAACTAAGACTCAGTCCCCGCGCTGTCACGAGCTGTAGGGGACATCCATGGAGCGTTTCTAGAAACATGCTGGACACACAATGCAGATACCAGTGGGTGTCAGCCTCGGGATTCAGGTCCAGATGGGTTCTCACCTCTCCATCTGACACCAGTGGGTGTCAGCCTCGGGATTCAGGTCCAGATGGAGTCTCACCTCTCCGTTTCAAAATATCACATCAAGACACCTTTTTTTTTTTCTCTACCTCTATTTACACCGATTGGCCAGATTAGGATGACCTCTGAACGCATCATAATCTGGCCACTCCGTGTCTATCCCATATAATAAAAGGGTAATTTGCAAATTGTCCTCTTGACCAGGAGTTCGACCAGCAGGCAGGCCAGCCAACCACCCATGTCCCCTCCCCGCTGGCCAGGCTGGCCAGATCCCAGCCTTGCACGAATTCATGCACCGGGATATATATATATATTTAGACACTGAGTGGCCAGATTATTATGCGTTCAGGGATCATCATAACCTGGCCACTCAGTGTATTTTTTGTTACTCTTCACCCAAGGATATTTCCCACTGATTTTTAGAGAGAATGGAAGGGAGAGGGAGAGGCGGAGAGAAACATCGATGTGAGAGAGACACATGCATTGATTGCCTCCTGCACATCCTGGCCAGGGAACCTGGCCACCAAAGGTACAATACAGATACCAGTGGGTATCAGCCTCAGTATTCGGGTCCAGATTTTGTCTGTGCCCTTGACCTTGACCCAAATTGAACCCGGGTCCCTTCAGTCCGAGGGTCAACGCTCTATCCATTGAGCCAAACTGGCTAGGGCCACATCAAGACTCTTGTTCTTATTTTCCAGGTCGGAAATCTGAGGCACGGGTGGGTGGAGACACTTGCCACACGGACGATAGCTGGACTGGACCCACAGTCCGGCAGCCAGGCTCCCCACGGCTTATTCCTCAGCGTGAAAGCCCAGTGGCCAATGGCACGTAAGTAGCAGGAAAAAAAAAATCGGGAATGTCACATGTTTTATCTGCCTGCCTCCTCCCTGAGGCTCTTCCACAGCATATTCTTGGAACACCATACTGAGAAGTGTCCTGGGTATCTCACCTTGGGCCTGGTGACAAGACAACTCCCCAAATACTCTCTCTACAGCGGGGGGGTGGGGTGGGGAGTGGGGGGGTGGGGATGGCCTCAAGCTGTGACCTAGAGAAGCAAGTGGCAGGCCCCCCCCCCAAATCAAAAGAACCTGTTATAGGGTGCCTACTGAAATGTCCACATTTTAAAAGTGAAGCATGAGATCCAAAAGTGCTAATCGTATTTTTAACATTTTGGGGGTTGGGGGCCTACTACTCAGTTTAAAGAAGGAAAGAACAAAAATAAGGATATTGATACCATAACCCATTTCTTCTTCAGTTGGGTTTATTCAGGCGACATTCATTTCCGGCAGATCGCGATAGTTCAGTGCATTTCAGCAAATGCATCCCGGCATGCAGGCACCACCGTCATTCAGATTCAGAGCATTTTCCATCACCCCCAAATTTCTGTCGTGTCCCTTTGTAGTTTATCCCTATGGAGATCATATTTCCTCTTCTCCTTTGAAAAAATATACTTTTATGGATGTCAGAGAGGAAGGGAGAGGGAGAGAGAGAGAGAGAAACGTCCATGATGAGAGAGAATCATGGATCAGCTGCCTCCTGCACGCCCCCTCCTGGGGATCGAACCCGCAACCCCGGGCATGTGCCCTCGACCAGAATCGAACCCCGGACCCTTCAGTCCGCGGGCCGACGCTCTATCTACTAAGCCAAACGGGCTAGGGCTGTAGATCCTATTTCTGATGCTCTTGTAAACTATATTTTAGCTTCTATACCCAGTTATTCATTAGTATCGGTATACGTGAAGACAATTGAGTTTGACCTATTTTTGGAAAACTAAAAAAAAAAAAGAGTGGCAGCTTTATGGCATGTCAGGATTGCCTCCTGTGTGGGCTGGATACGTGAGCAGCCAAGATCCAGTGTCTCCCTCCTTCACGTGAGCCCTCGGTCCAGCGGAGATAGATGTAAGGCAGCGACGGAGATCAGACCGTAGATGTGCGTTAGCGAGGGCCCTGCGTTCTTCGGTCGCCAGCCACAGGATGTGTTTGCTCTGCCACCGGAATTGAGGGCGTCGTTGACGGTTTCCTGGAGGAAGCAATTTATGATTGAATGCATAAGAGGATCAGGAGCAGAAGCCACACGCATCAGGGCTCGGGGAGACGGGAGGCCTTACGTGTATTCACGGAGGGACCAGCCAGCGTACGGCAGTCAAAAGAGCTGAGCTGTCACGTGGAGAGTAGCCTGAGGGAAGCTGGAAATACAGGCCCCGGGTGGGGGGGGGCTAGGTTTTTTTTTGTAGGGTTTGATCACACGTGAACGTGTCGGGATTTTATAGTGGTTTTTTTTTGGGGGGTTGGGTGGTTTTGTTTCATCAGGGTCTGATTACTAGGACCCCAGCTGGGGTAATGAAAATGAGAGTCTGGGAGGTGCATACTTTTTTTTAAAAAAAGGTATTCTTATTGATGTCAGAGAGGAAAGGAGGAGGAGAGAGGTAGAAACATCCGTGATGAGAGGGGAGCATTGATCGGCTGCCGCCTGCACGCCGCTCCCTGGGCATGGAGCCCACAACCCGGGCGCGTGCCCCTTGACCCGAATGAAACCTGGGACCCTTCGGTTGGCGGGCGGACGCTCCCTACCCACGGAGCCACACCAGCTAGGGCAGTTATGTACACGTTAAGGGGGAAGAAAGAAAAAAAAAATACAGTGTGTAGAGTCAAACCCGATAAAGGCAACTAAAGAGTATGGGGTGGGGGGAAACGAGAGAGAAAATGCAAGCATCAGACTGGCCCCGGGGGCAAACACGGAGCATTTTGCTTTGCTCGAGTCAGACGGTGAAGGCTCTTCCTAGAAGGAGGCAATTCAGCGGCCAGCTGCCAGCATGGGTTACTTTCTCCTCTGAAAACTCGCCTTCTCAAATTTCAGACGGCCTTGCTCTGCTGTTTCTTGGGGGAAATCAGGGTCCCCCCCCCCCCCCCCCCCCCGCCCCAGACTCACAGCGCCGTCTAGCATCAGGGAAAATGGGAGACCGTTGACAAGGGAACTAAAACGTTCAGGGGGGGGGGGGGTGGGGGCCGCGGGGGAAGATAAAAAGATGGGATCCGGGAGCCGGAAATAGGCGCCTGTGTTCACTGGAGCAGGGTTTTAAATACAGGGCGCCCCCCCTCCCCCCAAATGCATACACACTTTGAATAATTATGAATTCCAATGGGTGCAAGCTGAACATAAAAGACACATCCATGGAGCGATCAGCTGTATACGTTTTTGTTTTTGTTTTTGTTTTTGCGGGGGAGAGATACCCTATATATTTATTTCAAAAGTGAAACTTAAGGAAAAAAAGTGGCCAATGCATCGTTTCTGCAGGAGGTAGAGGGGGTGAGGTGGGAGAAGAGGGATGTTTAATTATTCTCAGGAAAGCTACAGGAAAACCTGGCCCCCATCCACGTTACAGCTTCTGCTTGTCGCTGAAGGCTTAAAGGAGGGTGGGCGTGCATGCAGTTGGTCCGATGCATTTGGTTTGCATTCACCAGTAGGGGCGCGCCGGAGTGTGTTACGGTGAACACTCACGTATATGGCGCACATAGGCTTGTAACACTAGTTCCGCTCTGTGTTTTTTACAAACACCGTTTCCCCTCTCCGATCGCACTCTCTGTGTAGCGAAAGCGCGGCTGGGATATTGTTAAAAACGTCCTGCAGTCCGATCGAGAGGAGCGGCGGCCGCCGAGAGCCCGCGGATCGCACACTGGCCGCGCGGCCAGCGACCAGAGCCGGCCGGCTTAGCGCTGCTGCCTGGGCGCGGCCATGGCGCGATCGCTGCGGGCTCGCTCGCTCGCAGTGCACGCCGGGAAGGTCACGTAGCTCGCAGGCCAGCCGCAGCTCCTGGGGCGGGTCCCGTGCGAGTCCGCCAAGAGTGGGCGGGGCCGGGCAACGTGCTGCGTCCTTTCTTTCCCCTTCCGGTTTCCGTTTCCGCCATGTTCTTCCGGTCCCTGCTCTTTCAGGCTCCCGGTGGGGATTTCCTGTCCGTCGTTTGCTCCGCAAAGACTTTAAAAAATAGAGTATTCTCCTCACCAGAAACGTTCCTCCCTACGCTACGTAGCCTTGTGTTAGTTCTAGCGCTTAAACTGCGTGTTAACCTCGGTGTTTTCTTTGTGCGTGTGTTTTTCTTTCAGAAAAATACGCAGCGGGGCGTGTCCCGTCTCTGCCGTTAGGTAAACACGGCCTGGAGCCGTAAATTCGTGCCCTTCCTTTGAAGGCGGGGACCGCGCTCCCGTTGGCTCATCGCCGCCCCGGGGAAGGTTTAACGAGTTCTCTGAACGCGAGGGCTTTCCTCTGGGAAAAACCCAGCTTTTTATGATGGCCCGTCATCTGGAGCTCGCCCTTAAGGCGCTTTCTTGATGCTGTCATGTTTTCCAACAGTTTTCCCCAACAAAACACCTCTTTAATGAGGGACTTTGAGGGGTCCCCCCCCCCCCCACACACACTCCAATTTCCATATCCACGTCATGTGCCATCTTGTGAAAATGGTGCAGGTTGGACACAGCTTTACCGTCTTTAAAACAGCAGCGGGGCCTTGCTTCCCTGTGGGTGCGGCTGTGTCTCCTTCCTTCCCCTTCGCTCTCACATGGAAGCTGATGAATCAGCCCCTTCCCCCATTCCCCCTCCCCCATTCCTCCCCTCCCCCATTTCCACCCCTCCCCCATTCCCCCCTCCCTCCCCATCCCCACCCCTCTCCCATTCCCAGCCCCCTCCCCCATTTCCCCCATTCCCACCTCCCTCCCCCATTTCCACCCCTCCCCCATTTCCACCCCTCTCCCATTTCCACCCCTCCCCCATTTCCACCCCTCCTCCATTTCTACCCCTCTCCCATTTCTACTCCCCCATTCCCACCCTCCCCCCATTCCCACCCCTCCCCCATTCCCCCTCCCCCATTCCACCCCTCCCCATTCCCCCTCCCCCATTTCCACCCCTCCCCCATTCCCCGTCCCCATCCCCACCCTCCTCCATTTCTACCCCCCTCCCCCATTCCCCCTCCCCCATTCCCACCCTCCCCCATTTCTACCCCTCTCCCCCCATTCCCACCCTCCCCCATTTCCACCCTCCATTCCCACCCCTCCCCCATTTCTACCCCTCTCCCCGATTCCCACCCCTCCCCCATTTCTACCCCCCTCCCCCATTTCTACCCCCCTCCCCCATTTCCACCCCCCATTCCCCCCCTCCCCCCCCAGTGGTCCTGCCTCAATTCCGGCTTTCCTTTTACTTAAAAAAAAAAAAAAAACGTTCCCCAAACTGGAATTCAAAGGCTAGAAATTAGGGATGGTTGTTTTTTTTTTAATTTATTTTATTTTTCTGTAAAAGACCAGATATTACGTATTTTTATTTTTTTAAACTTTTTGATACTTCTAAAATATGTATTAATTCATTTCAAATTAATAATAATAATTAAGCCAGGACATACACACATAACATTATTGTCATGCAAAAAATCATTGTATTTCTGACCAAGCACAATGGCTTATTGCTTATCTACTGAACTTGGCTTCGCCGATTTCGAATCGGGCTTCTCTCTTCTCCACAGACTCCCAGATTTTGGCTTGCCTCCAAGTGTGAGCATGAACTAAAGCACTAGGGTATAGACGGTTCACCCTTAACAGCTCATGCTGAAAACAGGCTAACAACAAAAAGAAAAATGTATTTTTCTAAGTTTTTATTTTATTTTTTATTGTCTGAAGTATTACAAATAGTAATACATATGTCTCCTTTCCCCCCCTTGACCTCCCCCCCGCCTCCCCTACCCCCCCAGGACATGCCTTCACCTGCCTGCGCCCCCCCCCCCCCCTCAGTGTCTTGTATCCATTGGTTGTGCTTCTATGCATGCGTACAAGTCCTTTGGTTGATCTCTTACAGCCCCCCACACCTCCCCTGCCTTCCTACTGTAGTTTGACAGTCTCTTCAATGCTTCTTTGCCTCTGTATCTATTCCCACCCCCATTTCTTTCCTTTAAAAAATCTTGCCTCGGCAGACTAGGAATAAACATATAATAACAAAAAAAAAATGTTTTGAGTCCCAATTTCAATGTCCAACAGTTCTGAGTCCCCGTTTCAATGTCAAACAGCTCCTTATGTGTATATGTCAGCAATGATATCTGGATGGTGGGCACATGGTGGCCACGCAGGTCCGACCCTCTCTGGTTTGGTCCTAGGCAACCTGCAGCGGTGCACAGCTGCTGACTGCTCGCGTGGCCAGGCGTTGTCAGCGTCTTCCATCTCTGGACTGTTTCTCCTCTTGTCTTCGTGGTTTTTATTGATTGATTGACTTCAGAGAGGGGGAGAGAGAGAGAGAAACATCAGTGATGAGAGAGAATCACTGATCAGCTGCCTCTTGCAGGCCCCCCTGCTGGGGATGGAGCCTGCCACCCCACGGGAATGTGCCCTTGGCTGGATTTGAACCCGGGACCCTTCCGTCTGCAGGCCTGTGCTCTATCCACTGAGCCACACCCGCTAGGGCGAGGTATTACATATTTTAGGAGGGCCGTCTGGTCTCTGTGACGTGTCCATCTCCGCAGTGGCAGTGTGGAAGCAGCCATGGGCCGCCTCTAAATGGAAGGGCATGGCTGTGCTCCCAGCAGAGCTTTAGCCACAGATGTCTGATTTGACCCAGGAAGGCTGTTTCTGACCCTGGGGGGTCATCTCAGCTCCTTGCTTATTAGGGTTAAACGACAGTGTAGTTTATCCAGCCTCGAAAGGCATGTATATTTTGATTTTTGTTGTTAATTGTTTTGAGTTTATCTGCGTTCCGTGCTGTATGATGAAATGTTTAAGCAATATGACAGAAGGTGGGGGTTGGGAGCGGCCCGGGAGAGGTCAAGGCGGGGGGGGAGTGGGAGGAGACATATGTAATACTTTAAACAATAAAGAATTTAAATTAAAAAATATTACAGAAGGTAAGGGGAAGGGAGAGACCCCCATCCAACATAAAGACACTGTGGTCTGCTATACTGGTTAGTTGGTTCTATTGGTCCATAACCTGGTATTTTTTTTTTTTTAGTATACTCCTTTTTTTTTTTTTTTTTTAAAGAGGAATATACACTGAGTGGCCAGATTACTATGATCTCTGAACGCATAATAATCTGGCCACCCAGTGTCTATCCTATATAATAAAAGGCTAATATGCAAATGGTCCCCTCGACCAGGAGTTCGACCAGCAGGCAGGTCAGCCAACCACCCATGTCCCCTCCCCCTGGCCAGGCTGGCCGGACCCCACCCATCCACCCATGCATGAATTCATGCCCCGGGCCTCTAAGTGGCCAGATTACTATGTGTTCAGAGAGCATCGTAATCTGGCCACTCCGTGTGTGTCGATGGTAATGTTAAAGAAATAACTCACTGACAGAGACGGCAGGGCCAACTGTATTCAGGACCATTGAAGTAGGTACAGTGGCCAGTGCAATGGGGCTTTTACAGTAAAGGAGAGAGATTAGGCTCAATCCCAAATATGGCAAGGGCACGTGAGCATTGATAGCCAAGGAGTACGGGTGAGAGCCAGCCTACGTAAATGTTACTAAGCCCGGCCGGCGTGGCTCAGGGGTGGAGCGTCGACCTCGGAACCAGGAGGTCAGGGTTCGATTCCCGGTCAGGGCACCGGCCCGGGTTGCGGGCTCCATCCCCAGCGTGGGGCGTGCAGGAGGCAGCTGGTCCGTGATTGTCATCGTGGATGTTTCTCTCTCTCTTCCCCCATCCCTTCCTCTCTGAAATCAATAAAAATATATATAATTTTTAAAAAACAAAACAAACCGAATTACTACGAGGAAACAGGAGTAAGAGATGTCCTGGCAACACCGACCTGACAGGATTCCTGCAGAAGGCAGATTGGGCTCATCAGATGCAGGCTGGCGAGAGGGGGGCGGGGAAGGAGGAGGGGGAGGGGGGAGGGGGGAGGGGGGAGGAGGAGGGGGAGGGGGAGGAGGAGGAGGAGGGGGAGGAGAAGTTTTATTAGATATTGAGGATGGCCCATGGGAGTTCCTGGTGAATAAAGAGCCTTAGCAGGGTTCCTGCTAAAATTAGATTTTATAAGGAAGTGCGTCCTGGTAGCTGGGACGAAGGGGGACGTTTCAGGAGCCTGACTAGAAGTCTGGTCAAAGCAAACGTTTCTGTCAGCAATGAAAGAGAAAGAAGGTGGAGGAGAAAAAACAGTGTAATTGTGTTTTTCAGTTAAGGAAATGCTCTCTGATACGAATGATTCCAGAAATTGCTTATTGCCATGCACTGCCCCTGTCCTTTTAACTCTGTGTTCTTGCTGAAATAGATTATTTTATTGATTGATTAATGTTGTTTTAGAGAGACGGAGGAAAGGGGGTAGAGAGAGACAGAGAGAGAGAGAGAGAGAGATTGAGATTTGCTGGTCCACTTACTCATGCATCCATTGGTTGATGTGCTCAGAGGGTAGAAGGAGAGAAAAATAAAAATAATGAGGGGTTGGCTCCAGTTCGTGGAACTGCGACCCCTTCCAGTGGAGGAGAAAGTTCTCCTACTCATTGTTCTGTTTTGTGTGTGTGTGTGTGTGTGTGTGTGTGTGTGACCTCCCTTCGCTGCCACGGTCACCATGACAACAGGGTGACATCCTGATTTGGGAAGGGGAGAAAAGCAGGAGGGGGAGGGGAGGGCAACTGCGACCTCTGAACTCTTAACCCTCCGGCCTCTGAACTCTTAACCCTCCGGCTAGCACCAGAGGGCTTCTCGCCACCCGCACTCACTCCTGGGTTTCTCGAGGCACGAAGTTCAGGCTGGGAGATGCACGCAGGAAAGAAATTCGCACCGCCGGTATTCCAGCAGTTCCCTTTTTAAAAAAATATCTCTATTGATTGCAGAGAGGGAGGGAGAGAGGGAGAGAGAAATAGAAGCACCAGTGAGGAGAGAGCATCACGGACCGGCTGCCTCCTGCACGCCCCCACACCGGGGATCCAGCCCGCAACCCGGGCCTGTGCCCCGACCGGGAATCCAACGGTGACCTCCTGGTTCCTCGTGGTTGATGCTCCACCACGGAGCCACACCGGCCGGGCACTGTCAGCAGTTCTTCACAATCCAGCGTTCTTCCTCCTCCTCCCGTTGATGGACGGCCTGGCCTATATCCTGCCAAACCTGTTTTTTTTCCTTTTTTTTTTAGAGAGAGTTGCAGGGATGTTGGGAGGGGGAGAGGAAGAGAGAGAGGTGGGAGAGAGACATCCACCGGTTGCCTCCTGCGTGCACCTGGACCGGGACCAGGGACCGAATAGTTTGCTTTCAGCTCCTGTAGCTCCATTCCGTGCGAGAGACACGGCCTGGGGCGCTTGCCTCATCTTACCTTTCTGGACGCCTGACGTTCAGGCTGTCACCGGTGATGGACTCCCCAGACAGGTTCATCGGGAAAGGAACCCTGAGGGCCGGCTGTCCCACCTTCTTTATTCGGGCCAAAGGCGTGTTTAACTCACTGTTCACAGAGTTATATTCAGAAAACTTCCTGCGGCTCAGAGGTGGGGTATCAGCCTACGAACCAGGAGGTCAGGGTTCGATTCCCGCTCAGGGCACAGGCCCGGGTGGTGGGCTCCATCCCCAGGAGGAGGCGTGCAGGAGGCAGCTGATCCGTGATTCCCTCTCATCACGGATGTTTTTACCTCCCTCTCCCTCTCCCTTCCTCTCGGAAATCAATAAAAAATACATACATTTTAAAACAGCATCATGCGAAACCCGGCTTCTTCATTTTGGTATATAGGACTTTCCATTCAGTTTTTCTTTTTAAATATGTATTTTATTTTTACATGCAATAAACATGAATGTTTCAAGAAAAACAATTTTAAATAAAGTTACATGCAATAGACATCGATATTTCAAGGAAAACGGTTTGAAATACGTTACATGCAATAAAAATTAACATGTCCATTCCGTTTTCATCTATTCCTACGTGAATTTTAAAATATGTATATGATGATGTTATTTGAATAAGAATGCCACTTTCGCCGAAACCGGTGTGGCTCAGTGGATAGAGCGTCGGCCTGCAGACTGAAAGGTCCCAGGTTCGATTCCGGTCAAGGGCATGTACCTTGGTTGCGGGCACATCCCCAGTAGGAGGTGTGCAGGAGGCAGCTGATGGATGTTTCTCTCTCATCGATGTTTCTAGCTCTCTCTCCCTCTCCCTTCCTCTCTGTAAAAAATCAATAAAATATATTTAAAAAAAAAGAATGCCACTTTCAGTAGGAACTACAGATGTTAGTAAATGTTCTCTCTTTTAGTATTCCTTTCTTCTATACAGTCATTTCTAAAGACATATATATATTTGTCTGGGCCGGCATTAAACCAGAGGCAAGAATGCGCTTGGGCAGACGTTCCAGTTGGGGGAGAATTCCCCACACGATGGCTCTGACTTGGAGACCAGAATCCTTTCAGAGAGAAGATGGAACCCGGGCTGAAGAGGGAGACAGGTGAGGCCGGCAGGCAGGGGGCGCGCAGGTGCCCCTGCCCCGGGCAGTGGGCCTGTGCAAGACCTTAAACCTCACTGGCACCTGCACCCCGCGGGGAGCCTCTCCTCTTGGGGGCTCTTTGCTTTCCCGACACAAACCTTGGCTTAACCCCCCGCCCCCTTGTCCCGCACAGAGGGCTTTCCTAGGCTTCGTCTTCCTGTGCTGTTGGGTGGGACGTGCCCGTAGCAGAGCTGGCGTCCGTGGTTGGCACCCCAGCATGGCAGCCTCTGTGAAACCCTCCATCGTTCTCAGCTTCCTCGTTCCCTCGTCTCCCCTCCCTTCCCACGGCCCCTGCACCCTAGGGGGACCCTGGGACCCCCTGAAGCGCCTGCCTGGGAAATGTCAGCCTAACCTGTGGCCCCCCACCAGCTCCTGATGGTAGGACCCTGCCCGTCCGTCCGTCCGTCCGTCCGCCTGACACCTCCCCGATGTGAAAGGCAGCGTCGTTCACCGCAGTCGCCGTGCAGCCCATCCCAGCCCGGGGACCTGTGTGACACCCGGACGTTCGCACCTTCGGAAGAAGGCAGGAGCCTGGCGTGGATGTGTGCCGGCTCACAAACCCAGGTACGTTACCTGTGGGCCCACCCTCTTTCCCTCGTAACTTTTCACGTCCCGGACTCCTGCATCCCCACTCACCTCCCTCCCTATGGGCTCATTCTCTCCTTTCAGTTTTTAAATATATTTGTATTGATTTCAGAGAGGAAGGGAGAAGGAGAGAGAGAGAGAGAGAGAGAGAGAGAGAGAGAGAGAGAGAGAGAGAGAGAGAGAGAGAAACATCAGTGATGAGAGAGAACCATTGATCCGCTGCCTCCCGCACGCCCCACACTGGGGATCGAGCGTGTGCCCTGACCGGCAATCGGACCCGGACCTCCAGGTTCATAGGTCAACGCTCAGCCACTGAGCCACGCTGGCCGGGCTCATTTTCTCCTTGTAAAAGGCTCTGTCGCTGTACGGAAACTTCTTATTGTGATGTAGTCACACGGGTTTATTCTTCTCTTTAGCTTCCCATGGCCCTGGGAGCGGTGTCGGTGAAGAAATTGCTTCGGCATATGTCTGAGATTTTGCTGCCTGTGGATTCCTCTAATATTTTTAGGGTTTCCTGTCTTATGGTTAAGTCCTTTATCCATTTTTGAGGTTATGTGTGTGTGTGGTGTAAGTTGGTGGTCTAGGTTATCTCCCAAGAAGCTAGAAACAGCAATCAGAAAGGACATGTGCACCCCTATGTGCATCGCAGCACGATTCACAGCAGCTGAGATTTGGAAACAGCCTATGGGCAGATGAGGGGATTAGAAAACGGTGGTGCATCTACACAATGGAATATGACACTGCAGTAAAAAAGAGGGAACTCTTACCATTTGCAACAGCCTGGATAGAACTGGAGAGCATTAGCAGAAAGAAGCCAGTCGGAGAAAGAGAAATATCACGTGACCTCACTCATTTGTGAAATATAACCATCAACATAAACGGAGGAACCAAAACAGATCCAGAGACAGAGAAGCACCGATCAGACCGTCTAACCTCAGAGGGAAGGTAGGGGGAGGATGGAGGTCAGGGGGAGGGGTCAACCGAAGGACCTGCATGCATGCCTATGAGCCTAACCAACGGACACAGACACCAGGGGTGAGGTCATGAGCGGGGGCGGGGGTGGCGGCGGCGGTGGGGGAGCGGGGGAATAAGGACACCTATATAACACCTTAATCAGTAAAGAAAAACAAAGGCTCTCTCACCTCTGAGCAAATCCACGTTGAGCTCAGGCCCCACTGGACTCTTCTCACGATTGCCGTGGCGCGTGCCTGATAAAACCCTGCCCTGGCCGCCTGCACTGGTGTGTGGGCTTTCCCAGTGGACAGCGATCTGGCTCCACGCCTGGATCTGCGACGGAGCCCCCCACTGGACGCTCGGGCGTGACACCTGGACGTCTCCGCTGTGGAGAGGTCTCGGTCTCCCCCTCCCGGCCCCCTCGCTCCTGCTGGTCTCGGCGTCCGGCGGCGAGTCCACTCCTGAGCCAGTGCTCTTTCCCTTCGTTATGCTGGCTGTGCGCTCTGGTGCTCGGCCAGGGTCTCGGACTTACGGTAAACGTTGTTTCCTGGAAAGGATGCTCTTCCTGGCTCCCTCTTTCTCGTGGGGTTCGCCATCCCCTGACCGCCGCTGGGCTGGAGGAAATTCGTTCTCCTCCCTATATTTTAAAAAATTGAGATGTACCCTGATAGAACGTTGTGTTAGTGTGAGGTGGGAGCACAGGAGTGCCTATATGCTTACAGTGTGAAACGGTTACCAATACGTTTTGTTAACAGCCGTCGCCAAAAATGGTCACACGGGTGCTGTTGGTTTTTTTCTTACGATGGGACCTTTTTGTTGTGGTTGCTACTCCTCATCCAAGGATATTTTTCTATTGATTTTATGTAGAGACGGAGGAAGGTGGAGAGAGGGAGACACCGAGAGAGAAAACCAGCGATGGGAGACAGACACGGTGACTGGTTACCTCCCTCACATGCCTTGACCAGGGTCAGGAATCGAGGCTGCCACCGAGGTCCGTGCCCTTGACCGGAATCGAGACCGGGACCCTTCCGTCCGCGGGCCAACGCTCTATCCATGGAGCCACACCTGGCCAGGACGGGATGAGAACTTTTGAGATGCACTCTCGTGCCTTTCAGATATAAACTGCAGGGTTGTTCACTGTGTCACCGCGCGGTGCGTTACGGCCCAGGATATCATAACTGGAAGCTTGTGCCTTCCGACTACCTTCACCCATTTCAACACCCCCCCCCCCCCCGCACCCCCGCCGCCTCTGGCAAGCACCAATCTGTTCTCTGTGTGGTTTAAAAAATTTTTTTTTAAATTCCACATCTAAGTGAGATCGTACAGTATTTCCCTGCCCCCTGATTTATTTCACTTACAATGCCTTCGAGGTCCGTCCACTTCTTGTCACAAATGGCAGGATTTCCTTCTTTTTTTAAAATGTATTTTATTGATGTTTTTACAGAGAGGAAGGGAGAAGGATAGAGAGTTAGAAATATCGATCAGCTGCCTCCTGCACACCTCCTACGGGGGGGATGTGCCCTTGACCGGAATCGAATCCGGGACCCTTCCGTCCGCAGGCCGATGCTCTATCCACTGAGCCAAACCGGTCAGGGTGGGATTTCCCTCTTTTTATGACAATAATACACACACACACACATACACACACACACACTCACCCATAAATGGACACTT
The DNA here is from genome assembly GCA_026230045.1 of Corynorhinus townsendii. NCBI lineage: Eukaryota > Metazoa > Chordata > Mammalia > Chiroptera > Vespertilionidae > Corynorhinus > Corynorhinus townsendii. The sequence continues at coordinate 1,385,218 of JAPDVU010000017.1, forward strand.
AGGGGTGCTTCCATGTCCTGGCTGCAGTGCACATGGGGGTGCACATAGCTTTCCGAGGTGCTGTCTTCTACTTGTTCCAGGTCTATTCCCAGAAGGAGCATTGCTGGACCACATGGTAGCTCTGTGTGTTTTTTTAAAATATATTTTTATTGATTTCAGAGAGGAAGGGAGAGGGAGAGAGAGAGAGAAACATCAATGATGAGAGAGAATCACTGACTGGCTGCCTCCTGCACACCCCCCCGACTGGGGATCGAGCCCGCATGTGCCCTGACCGGGAATCAAACAGTAACCCCCTGGTTCATAGGTCCGCGCTCAACCATGGTGCCACACCAGCCGGGCTTGGTCTGATGTCTTTCTCAACTTCTGACCCTGAAAGTATAACATGTCCAGCGGAGTCTTGTTCCCACACGCTAGGTCCAGGCAGCAGGAAGCCATCCTCCTCGTGGACCGGCAGGAAGGAAACCCGGGGATGGAAAAGACAGTTGAGACCTCAGCAGATGACCTGGAGACGCGGGCTGTGAGTTGACGGGCCCCGGAGGTAAGGTAACGAAGGGGACTGCTGGCCTGCGGCTGAGAGGAAATAACATTGGTTGAACGTGGGAGGCATCTGGGAAGGCATTTGCCCGAACGGTAGGTGCCCGTGAGTCTCAGGGGATGTGACCATTGAAGTTCCTTGAGCAAAGTAACCAGGTGGGTCCAGCAGCGGCCGCTGGAGGCCCCTGGAGGCAGAGTGTGCGATCGTCTGCTGCCTTTGACTCACTTTCTTCTTCTCCTCTTACTGCTGCTGCTGCCCAAGAAGCCAGATCAAAAGGACGACGTGATGTGGCCAGATCAGCTCACCTCCATCCTCGAGATCGCTAATGGGGCGCAAATCTCTCCTGGTCATCCAGGTACGTGGTGCGGCTTCCGAGTCACTACACACCCAGGTGCAGGCACATATCGTGGCGTCACAGTAGCCCTCATTGCTCAGGGCCCCGTGTGGGGATCCACACACGTGCTGTCTGTTTCAGGTAAGTGTTCTACACCCAGGGAATAACCACAAGATGGGTTCCGTGACGTCCTGCATTCACCACACCATGCACCTGAGACCAACTTCCTAAGGGAAGGTGGAGGCCAAAAGCCAGGCATTGAGTGTACGGTCAGGTAACACTGGGCATCTCTTGAAACAATATCAGTTTTAAAAACTTATTTAGTAGATTCAGAGTTATTTGTTTACATTCATTTTTCTAAAACACACCTACCCTGCTGACCAGCAGAGAGTAGGAGCTTGTCCAAGTGACTGGCGTAGACAAAGGCCATGTCCAAAAGATTGGCATTGAGAATAAGGTTGTCCAAGTGACTGTCAGAGACCAGGGTCTTGTACTAGTGACCGACATTGAGAATACAGTTGTCCGAGTGACTGTCGTAGAGAATAGGGTTGTGCAACTGACTGGAATTGAGACCCAGGTTGTCTGAGAGGCAGGCAGAGAGTAGGGTCTTTTTCAAGTGACTGGCATTGCGAATAAGGTTGTGCAAGTGACTGGATGAGAGACGGGGCTAATCCACGTGACCAGAATAGAGAATGAGTTTGTCCAAGTGAAGCGCCAAGGGCTGAGGCTTCTCCATGTGAATGCCACAGAGCAGGGTGTTGTGCAATTGACTGGCATGGAGAATAAGGTTTTCCAAGTGACTACCATTGAGAAAATATTGTTCAAGTGGCTGTCAGAGTGCAGAGTCTTGTCCAGTGACAGGCATTGAGAATAAGGTTGTCCAAGTCACTGGCATTGAGACGAATATTGTGCAAGTGACTGAAATTGAGAAGATGGTTGTCCAAGTGACTTTGAGAGAGCAGGGTCTTGTCCAAGTGACTGTCTTTGATAATACAGTTGTGCAAGTGACTGCCATTGAGTAAAAGGTTCTCCAAGTGACTGTCATTGAGAATAAGATTGTCAAATTGACTGGCATTGAGAATAAGATTATCCCAGTCACTGGCATTGAGAAGAAGGTTGTACAAGTGACTGTAATTGAGAATATGAATGACAAAGTGACTGTCAGAGAGCAGGGTCTTGTCCAAGTGATTGTCAGAGAATAAGGGGTTATCCACGTGACTGGCATTGAGAATAAGGTTGTCACAGTGACTGGCTTTGAGAATAAGGTGGTCCAAGTGACTGAGTGATATCAGGAGCTTGTCTAAGTTACAGGCATTGATAATAAGGTTGTCCAAGTGACTGTCATTGAGAATAAGATTGTCAAAGTGACTGGCTTTGAGAATAAGGTGGTCCAAGTCACTGGCATTGAGAAGAAAGTTGTCCAACTCACTGGCATTGAGAATATGGTTGTCCAAGTGACTGTGAGAGAGAAGGGGCTTGTCAAAGTGACTGTCTTTGAGAATAAGGTTGTCAAAGTGACTGTCTTTAAGAATAAGTTTGTTCAAGTGACTGCCTTTGAGAATAAGGTTGTCCAAATGACAAGCATTGAGAATGAGGTTGTCCATGTCACTTGCATTGAAAGGAAGGTTGTCCAAATGACTGCCATTGATAAAAGCATTGTACAAGTGACAGGCATTGAGTATATGGTTGTCCAAGTGACTATCAGAGAGCAGGGCCTTGTCCAAGTGACTGGCTTTGTGAATAAGGTCGTACAAGTGCCTGGAATTGAGAATATGGTTGTTCAAGTGACTGTGAGAGAGCAGGGCTTGTCCAAGTGACTGTCTTTGAGAATAAGGTTGTGCAAGTAACTGCCTTTGAGAATATGGTTGTCCAAGTGACTGTCAGAGACCAGGGTCTTGTACCAGTGACCGGCATTTAGAATATGGTTATCCGAGTGACTGTCCTTGAGAATAAGGTTGTTCAATTGACTGGAATTGAGAACCAGGTTGTCTGAGAGACTGGCAGAGAGTAGGGTCTTTTCCAAGTGACTGGCATGAGAATAAAGTTGTGCAAGTGACTGGCTGAGAGATGGGGCTTGTCCACGTGACCAGCATTGAGAATAATATGTCCAAGTGAAGGGCCGAGGAATGAGGCTTATCCATGAGACTGGCACAGAGCAGGGTGTTCTGCAATTGACTGGCATGGAGAATAAGGTTTTCCAAGTGACTACCATTGAGGAAAATATTGTTCAAGTGACTGTCAGAGTGGAGGGTCTTGTCCAGTGACAGGCATTGAGAATAAGGTTGTTCAAGTGACTGTGAGAGAGCAGGGGTTTTTCCAAGTCACTGACATTGAGAATAAGGCTGTCCAAGTGACTGTCAGAGAGCAGGGTCTTATACCAGTGAACGGCATTGAGAATATGGTTGTCCAAGTGATTGTCTTTGAGAATAAGGTTGTCCAAGTGACTGGCATTGAAAATAAGGTTGTCCAAGTGACTGTCAGAGAGCAGGAGCTTGTCCAACTGACTGGCATTGAGAACGGTCTGGTACAAGTGACTGGCATTGAGAATGACGTTGTTGAAGTGAACTGCTGAGAACACGGGCTTGTCCAAGTCATTGGAATTGAGAATAAGGTTGTCCATGTGACTGTCAGAGACCAGGGTCTTGTACCAGTGACCGGCATTGAGATAATGGTTGTCAGAGTGATTGTCTTTGAGAATATGGTTGTCCAAGTTACTATGAGAGAGCAGGGGCTTGTCCAGGTAACTGTCTTTGAGAATAAGGTTGTGCAAGTGCCTGCCATTGAGAATAAGATTGTCCAAGTGACTGGCATTGAGAATAAGGTTGTCAAAGTGCCTGAGTGAGAGAAAGAGCTTGTCTAAGTTACAGGCATTGAGAATAAGGTTGTCCAAGTAACTGGCAAGGAGAATATGGTTGTCTAAGTGACTGTTAGAGAGCAGGGGTTTTTCCAAGTCACTGACATTGAGAATAAGGCTGTCCAAGTGACTGTCATTGAGAATAAGTTTGTGCAAGTGACTGCCATTGAGAATAAGGTTGTCCAAGTGACTGTCAGAGAGCAGGGTCTTATACCAGTGACCAGCATTGAGAATATGGTTGTCCAAGTGACTGTCTTTGAGAATAAGGTTGTCCAAGTGACTGGCATTGAAAGTAAGGTTGTCCAAATGACTGTGAGAGAGCAGGGGCTTGTAGAAGTAACTGGCATTGATAATATGCTTGTGCAATATACAGGCATTGAGAATATGATTGTCTGAGAGACTGACACAGAGTAGGGACTTGTCCAAGTGATTGACATTGAGAATGGTCTTGTCCAAGTGACTGGCATTGAGAATGACATTATACAAGTGAACTGCTAAGAGCAATGACTTATTCAAGTTACTGGAATTGAGAATAAGGTTGTCAAACTGACAGGGAATGAGAATAAGTTTGGTCAAGGGACTGTGAGAGAGCAGGGGTTTGTCCAACTACTGACATTGCGAATAAAGTTGTCTGAGTGACTGACAGAAAGTAGGAGCTTGACCAAGTGACCAGCATTGAGAATATCGTTATCCGAGAGATTGTCATTGAGAATAAGATTGTCCATGTGACTTGCATTGAGAATTAGGTTGTCCAAGGGACTGAGAGATGCAGGGTCTTTTCCAAGTGACTGTCAGAGAGAGGGCCTGGTCCAAGTGACTGGCTTTGTGGAAAAGTTTGTACAAGTGACTGCCATTGAGATTCAGGTTGTCCAAGTCTATGGCATTAAGAATATGGTTGTCCAATTGACTGACAGGGAACCGGGGCTTTTCCAAGTGACTGGGTTTGAGAATAAGTTTTCCCAAGTCATTGGCATTGAGAATAAGGTTGTCCATGTCACGGAAATTGAAAGGAAGGTTGTCAAAGTGACTGCCATTGAGAAAAGGGTTGTCCAAGTGACTGGCATTGAGTATATGGTTGTCCAAGTGACTGTCAGAGAGCAGGGCCTTGTCCAAGTGACTGGCTTTGTGAATAAGGTCGTACAAATGACTGCCATTGAGAATAAGGTTATACAATTGACTGCCTATGAGAATAAGGTTCTTCAAGTGACTGGAATTGAGAATAAAATTGTCCAAATAACTGTCAGAGAGCAGGGTCTTGTCCAAGTGACTGGCTTTGTGGAAAAGGTTGTACAAGTGACTGCCATTGAGATTAAGGTTGTCCAAGTCTCTGGCATTAAGAAGATGGTTGTCCAAGTGACTGACAGGTAACCGGAGCTTTTCCAAGAGACTGGGTTTAAGAATAAGTTTGTCCAAGTCACTATCATTGAGAATAAGGTAGTCCAAGTGACTTTCAATGAGACTGAAGTTGTCAAAATTACTGACATTGGACTAAAGTTGTCCATGTCACTGGCATTGAAAGGAAGGTTGTCCAAGTGACTGCCATTGATAAAAGGCTTGTCCAAGTGACTGGCATTGAGTATATGGTTGTCCCCGTGACGGTCAGAAGCAGGGCCTTGTCCAAGTGACTTGCATTAAGAATTAGGTTGTCCAAGTGACTGAGAGTGAGCAGGGTCTTTTTCAAGTAACTGACAGAGAGCACGGCCTTGTCCAAGTGACTGGCTTTTTGAATAAGGTTGTACTAGTGACTGACATTGATAAAAGGCTTGTCCAAGGGACTGGCATTGAGTATATGGTTGTCTAAGCGACTGTCAGAGAGCAGGGTCTTTTCCATGTGACTTGCTTTGAGATTTAGGTTGTCCATGTGACTGAGAGAGAGCATGGTCTTTTCCAAGTGACTGTCAGAGAGCAGGACCTTGTCCAAGTGACTGGCTTTGTGGATAAGGTTGTACAAGTCACTGCCATTGAGATTAAGGTTGTCCAAGTCTCTCGCATTAAAAATATGGTTGACCAAGTGACTGACAGGGACGGGGGCTTTTCCTAGTGACTGGGTTGAGAATAAATTTGTCGAAGTCACTGGCATTGAGAATAGGGTTGTCCAAGTGACTTACAATGATACTAAGGTTTTTAATGTTACAGGCATTGAGAATAAAGTTGTCCATGATACTGGCATTGAAAGGAAGGTTGTCCAAATGACTGCCATTGAGATTAAGGTTGTCAAAGTCTCTGGCATTGAGAATATGGTTGTCCAATGACCGTCAGGGTAACGGTGCTTTTCCAAGTGAATTGTTTTAGAATAAGTTTGTCCAAGTCACTGGCATTGAACATAAAGTTGTCCAAGTGACTGTGAAGGAGCAGGGGCTTGTCCAAGTGCCTGTCAGAGAGCAGGAGCTTGTCAAAGTGACTGCCTTTCAGAATAAGGTTGTCCAAGCAACTGGAATTGGGAATATGGTTGTCCAATTGACTTCGTGGAACAGGAGTTTTTCCACGTCACTGGGTTTGAGAATAAGGTTGTCCAAATTACAGGTATAGAGTATAAGGTTCTGCAAGTCACTAGCATTGATAAGGTTGTGCAAGGGACTGTGAGAGAGCAGGGGCTTCTCCAGGTGACAGGCATTGAAAATAAGGTTGTCCATATCACTTGCATTGAAAGGAAGGTTGTCCATGTGACTGCCATTGAAAAAAAGGCTTGTCCAAGTGACCGGTATTGCGTATATGGTTGTCCAAGTGACTGTCAGAGAGCAGGGCCTCGTCCAAGAGACTGGCTTTGTGCAAAAGGTTGTACAAGTGGCTGCCATTGAGATTAAGGTTGTCCAATCACTGGCATTGAGTATATCATTGTCCAAGTGACTGTCAGAGACAGAGCTGTCCCTTGTCCAAGCGACTGGGATTGAGAATATGGTTTTCCAATTGACTTCCGTAGAATAAGAGATTTTCTAGGTAACTGGGTTTGAGAATAAGGTTGTACAAGTAACAGGTATTGAGAATACGGTTCTGCAAGTCACTTGCATTGAAAGGATGGTTGTACAGGTGACTGCCATTGTTAAAAGGCTTATCTAAGTGACTGGCATTGAGTATATGGTTTTCCACGTGATGGTCAGAGAGCAGGGCTTTTTCCAAGTGACTGTCAGAGAGCAGGGTCTTGTCCATGTGACTTGCATTGAGAATTAGGTTGTCCAAGTGACTGAGAGAGAGTATGGTCTTTTCAAAGTGACTGACAGAGAGCGGGGCCTTGTCAAAGTGTCTAGCTTTTTGAATAAGGTTTTACAAGTAACTGCCTTTGAAAATAAGGTTGTACAAGTTACTGGTATTGAGAATATGGTTGTCCAAGTGACTTCCATAGAACAAGAATTTTCCCAAGTAACTGGGTTTGAGAATAAGTTTGTCCAAATAACAGGTATTGAGAATAAGGTTCTGAAAATCAGTGGCATTGAAAGTAAGGTTGTCCAAGTGACTGCCATTCATAAAAGGCTTGGCCAACAGACTGGCATTGAGTATATGGTTGTCCACATGACCGTCAGAGAGCAGGCCCTAGTCCAAGTGACTTGCATTGAGAATTAGGTTGTCCAAGTGACTGAGAGTGAGCAGGGTTTTTTGCAAGTAACTGACAGAGAGGAAGGCCTTGTCCAAGTGACTGGATTTGTGGAAAAGCTTGTACAAGTGACTGACAGAGAACAGGGCCTTGTCCAAGTGACTGGCTTTTTGAATAAGGTTGTACAAGTGACTGACATTGAGAATAAGGTTGTCCAAGTGACTGGAATTCAGAGTATGGTTGTCCAAATGACTTCCAGGGGATTATCCAAGTGACTGGATTTGAGAATAAGGGTGTCCAAATACCAGATATTGAGAATACGGTTCTGCAAGTCACTGACATTGAAAGGAAGGTTGTCCATGTGACTGCCATTGATAAAATGCTTGTCCAAGGGACTGGCATTGAGTATATGGTTGTCCAAGTGACTGTCAGAGAGCAGGGTCTTGTCCATGTGACTTGCTTTGTGAATAAGGTCGTAGAAGTGACTGCCATTGCGATTAAGGTTGTTCAAGTCACTAGCATTAAGAATGTGTTTGTCCAAGTGCCTGTCAGGAAACTGGGTCTTGTCCGTTTTGACTTGCATTGAGAATAAGGTTGTCAAAGTGACTGGCTTTGAGAATTAGGTTGTACAAGTGACTGCCTTTGAGAAAGGTTGTTTAAGTGACTCAAATTGAGAATAAAGTTGTACAAGTGACTGTCAGAGAGCAGGGTCTTGTCCATATGACTTGCTTTGAGAATTAGGTTGTCCAAGTGACTGACAGAGAGCAGGGTCTTTTCCAAGTGAATGTCAGAGAGGAGGGCCTTGTCCAAGTGACTGTCTTTGTGGAAAAGGTTGTACAAGTGACTGCCATTGAGATGAAGGTTGTTCAAGTCTCTGGCATTGAAAATATGGTTGACCAAGTGACTGACAGGGAACTGGGGCTATTCCAACGGACTGTGATTGAGAATAAGTTTGTCCAAGTCACTGGTATTGAGAATAGGGTTGTCCAAGTGACTTTCAATGACACTAAGGTGGTCAAAGTTACTGGCATTGAGATTAAGGTTGTCTATGTCACTGGCATTGAAATTAAGGTTGTCCAGATGACTGCCATTGAGAAAAGGGTTGTCCAGTTGACTGGCTTTGAGTATATGGTTGTCCAAGTGACTGTCAGAGAGCAGGGACTTGTCCATGCGACTTCCATTGAAAACAAGGTTGTCCAAGTGACTGGCATTGAGAATATGGTTGACCAGTTACTGTCAGAGAGCAGGAGCTTATCCAAGTGACTGGCTTTTTGAGTAACGTTGTACAAGTGACTGCCTTTGAGAATAAGGTTGTCCATGGGACTGGCATTGAGAATATGGTTGTCCAAGTGACTTCCGTAGAACAGGAGATTTTCCAAGTGAATGGGTTTGAGAATAAGGTTGTCTAAATAACAGGTATTGAGAATAACGTTCTGACAATCACTGGCATTGAGAATAAGGTTGTGAAAGTGACTGTGAGAGAGCAGGGGATAGTCAAAGTGACAGGCATTGAGAATAAGGTTGTGCAAGTGACTATGAGGAGCAGGGCTTGTCCAAGTGACAGGCATTGAGAATAAGGTGTCCATGTCACTTGCATTGCAAGGAGGGTTGTCCAAGTGACTGCCATTGATAAAAGGCTTGTCCAAGTCACTGGAATTGAGAATAAGGTGATCCAAGTGACTGAGAGAGAGCAGGGTCTTATCGAAGACCCTGTCAGAGAGGAGGAGCTTGTCCAATGACTGGCTTTGAGAATTAGGTTGTACAAGTTACTGCCTTTTAGAATAAGGTTGTCCAAGTGACTGGCATTGAGAATATGGTTGTCCAAGCAACTTCCGTAGAACAGGAATTTTTCCAAGTAAATGGGTTTGAGAATAAGTTTGTCCAAATAACAGGTATTGAGAATAAGGTTCTGCAAATCAATGGTATTGAAAGTAATGTTGTCCAAGTGACTGCCATTGATAAAAGGTTAGTCCAAGTGACTGCCATTGAGTATATGGTTGTCCAAGTCACTGGCATTGAGAATATGTTTGTGCAAGTGCCTGGCATTGAAAATAAGGTTGTCCAAGAGACTGAGAGAGAGCAGGAGCTTGTCCAAGTGACTGGCTTTGAGAAATAGGTTGTACAAGTGACTGCCTTTGAGAAAGGTTGTTTAAGTGACTGGAATGAGAATAAAGTTTTCCAAGTGACTGTCAGAGAGCAGGGTCTTTTCCATGTGACGTGGTTTGAGAATTAGATTGTCCAAGTGACTGAGAGAGATGCAGAGTCTTTTCCAAGTGACTGTCAGAGAGCAGGGCCTTGTCCAAGTGACTTTCTTTCTGGAAAAATATGTACAAGTGAATGCCATTGAGTTTAAGGTTGTCCAAGTCTCTGGCGTTAAAAATATGGTTGACCAAGTGACTGACAGGGAACAGGGGCATTTCCAAGTGACTGGAATTGAGAATAAAGTTGTCCAAGTGATTGTCACAGAGCAGGGTCTTGTCTATGTGACCTTCATTGAGAATTAGGTTGTCCAAGTGACTGCCATAGAGAATATGGTTGACCAAGTGACTGTCAGAGAGCAGGAGCTTGTCCCAGTGACTGGCTTTCATAATAAGGTTGTACAAGTGACTGTGAGTGATAAGGGGGTGGTCTAAGTGACTGGCTTTGCGGAAAAGTTTATACTTGTGACTGCCATTGAGATTAAGATTGTCCAAGTCTCTGGGATTAAGTATATGGTTGTCCATGTGACTGAAAGGAAACCGGGGCTTTTCCAAGTGACTGCCTTTTAGAATAAGTTTGTCCAAGCGACTGGAATTGAGAATATGGTTGTCCAAGTTACTTTCCATGAGACTAAGGTTGTCAAAGTTACTGGCACTGAGAATAAGGTTGTCCATGTCACTGGCATTGAAAGGAAGGTTGTCCAAGTGAATGCCATTGAGAAAAGGGTTGTCCATGTGACTGGAATTGAGTATATGGTTGTCCAAATGACTGTAAGAGACAGAGGTGGGCCTTGTCCAAATAACTGGGTTTGTGAATAAGGTTGTACAAGTGACTGCCATTGAGAATAAGGTTGTCCAAAAGACTGGCATTGAGAATATGGTTGACCAAGTGACTGTCAGAGATAAGAGCTTGTCCAAGTGACTGGTTTTGAGAATAAGGTTGTCCAAGTGACTGGAATTGAGAATATGATTGTCCAAGTGACTTCCGTAGAACATGAGATTTTCAAAGTGACTGGGTTAAAGAATAAGGTTGTGCAAATAACAGGTATTGAGCATAAGGTTGTGCAAGTCACTGGCATTGAGAATAAGGTTGTGCAAGTGACTGTGAGAGAGCAGAGGCTTGTCCAAGTGACAGGCATTGAGAATAAGGTTGTCCATATCACTGGCATTGAAAGTAAGGTTGTCCAATTGAATGCCATTGATAAAAGGGTTGTCCAAGTGACTGGCGTTGAGTATAAGGTTGTCGAATTGACTGTCAGAGAGCAGGGCCTTGTCCAAGTGACTGGCTTTGTGAATAAGGTCGTACATGTGACTGCCAATGAGAATAAGGTTGTCCAAGTCACTGGCATTGAGAATATGGTTGTCCCAATGACTGGGAGAGAACAGGATGTTGTCTAAGTGACTGTCAGAGAGCAGGAGCTTGTCCAAGTGACTGGCTTTGAGAATAAGGTTGTTCAAGTGACTGGAATTGAGAATAAAGTTGTCCAAGTGACTGTCAGAGATCACAGTCTTGTCCATGTGACTTGCATTGAGAGTTAGGTTGTCCAAGTGACTGAGAGAAAGTAGGGTCTTTTCTAAGTGACTGTCAGAGAGCAAGACCTTGTCCAATTAACTGGCTTTGTGGAAAAGTTTGTACTATTTAATGCCATTGATGTTAAGGTTGTCCAAGTCTCTGGCATTACGAATATGGTTGTCCAAGTGACTGTGAGGGAACCAGGGCTTTTCCAAGTGACTGGGATTGAGAATAAGTTTGTCTAAGTCACTGGCATTGAGAATAGGGTTGTCCAAGTGACTGTGAAAGAGCACGGGCTTGTCCAAGTGACAGACATTGAGAATAAGTTTGTCCAAGTGATTTTCAATGAGACTGAGGTTGTCAAACGTACTGGAATTGAGAAAAGGGTTGTCCAGCTGACTGACATTGAGTATGTGGTTGTCCACATGACTGTCAGAGAGCAGGGCCTTGTGCATGTGACTTGCATTGAGAATTAGTTTGTCCAAGTGACTGAGAGATGCAGGATCTTTTCCAAGTGACTGGCTTTGTGGAAAAGGTTATACAAGTGACTGCCATTGAGATTAAGGTTGTCCAAGTCTCTGGCATTAAGAATATGAATGTCCAAGTGACAGAGAGGGAACTGGGGCTTTTCTAAATGACTGGGTTTTAGAATAAGGTTGTCCCAGTCATTGGCATTGAGAATAATGTTGTCCAAGTGACTGTCATAGACAAAAGGCTTGTCCAAGTGATTGGAATTGAGTATATGGTAGTCCAGGTGACTGTCAGAGACAGATCTGGGCCTTTTCCAAGTGACTGGCTTTGTGAATAAGGTTGTCCAAGGAACTGGAATTGAGAATATTGTTGTCCAATTGACTTCTGTAGAACAGGAGATTTTCCAAATTACTGGGTTTGACAATAAACTTTTACAAATAAGAGGTATTGAGAATAAGGTTCTGCAAGTCACTGGCATTGAAAGTAAAATTGTCCAAGTGACTGCCATTGATAAAAGGCTTGTCCAAGTGACTGGCATTGAGTATGTGGTTGTCCATGTGACTGTCAGAGAGCTAGGTCTTCTCCAAGTGAATGTCAGAGAGCAGAAGCTTTTCCAAGTGACTGCCTCTGAGAATAAGGTTGTTCAAGTGACTACAATTGAGAATAAACTTGTCCAAGTGACCGTCAGAGAGGTGGGTCTTGTCCATGTGACTTGCATTGAGAATTAGGTTGTGCAAGTGACTGAGAGACTGCAGGGTCTTTTCCAAGTGACTGACAGAGCAGGGCCTTGTGCAAGTGACAAGCTTTGTGGTAAAGCTTGTACAAGTGACTGTTGGAGAACGAGCTGGGCCTTGTCCAAGTGACTGGCTTTATGAATAAGGTTTACAAGTGACATTCAATGACACTGAGGTTGTCTAAGTTACTGGCATTGAGATTAAGGTTATCCATGTCACTGGCATTGAAGGGAAGGTTGTACAAGTGAGTGCCTTTGAGAAAAGGGTTGACCAGCTGACTGCCATTGAGAATATGATTGTGCATGTGACAGTCAGAGAACAGGGCCTTGTCCAAATGACTGCCTATGTGGATAAGGTTGTACAAGTGACTGCCATGGAAAATAAGGTTGTCCAAGTCAAAGGCATTGAGAATAAGGTTGTACAAAGTGACTGGCATAGAGAATATGGTTGACAAAGTGACTGTCAGAGAGCAGAAGCATTGTACAAGTGAGTGACTTTGAGAATAAGTTTGTCCAAATAAAAGGTATTGAGAATAAGGTTCTGCAAGTCACTTGCATTGAAAGTAAGGTTATCCAAGTGACTGCCATTGATAAAAGGCTTTTCCAAGTGACTAGCATTGAGTATATGGTTGTCCAAGTGACTGTCAGAGAGCAAGGCCTTGTCCAAGTGACTGTCAGAGAGCAGGAGCTTATCCATGTGACTTGCATTGAGAATTAGGTTGTCCGAGTGACTGAGAGAGAGCAGGTCCTTTACCAAGTGACTGACGGAGAGCAGGGCCTTGTCCAAATGACTGGCTTTTTGGAAAAGGTTGTAGAAATGACTCTCAGAGACAAGGCTGGACCTTGTGCAAGTGACTGGCTTTTTGAATAAGGTAGTACAAGTGACTGGCTTTGAGAATTAGATTGTAAAAGTGACAGTCTTTGAAAATAAGGTTTTTCAAGTAGCTGGAATTGAGACTAAAGTTGTCCAAGTGACTGTCAGAGAGCAGGGTCTTGTACATGTGACTTGCATTGAGAATAAGGTTTTCCAAGTGACGGGCAGTGACTATATGATTGACCAAGTGACTGTTAGAGAGGAGGAGCTTGTCCAAGTGACTGCCTTTGAGAATAAGGTTGGTCAAGTGACCTGAATTGAGAATAAAGTTGTCCAAGTGACTGTCAGGGAGCAAGGCCTTATCCATGTGACTTGCATTGAGAACTAGGTTGTCAAAGTGACTGAGAGATGCAGGATCTTGTCCAAGTGACTGTCAGAGAGGAGGGCCTTGTCCAAGTGACTGGCTTTGTGGAAAAGGTTGTAAAAGTGACTGCCATTGAGATTAAGGTTGTACAAGTCTGTGGCATTAAGAATATGGTTGTCCAAGTGACTGTCAGAGAGCAGGAGCTTGTCCAACTGACTGGATTTGAGAATTAGGTTGTAAAAATCACTGTCTTTGAAAATAAGGTTGTTCAAGTAACTGGAATTGAGAATAAAATTGGGCAAGTGAATGTCAGAGAGCAGGGCCTTGTCCATGTGACTTGCACTGAGAATAGTTTGTCCAAGTGACTGAGAGAGCAGGGGCTTGCCCAGGTGACTGGCTTTGAGTACAAGGTTGTACAAGTGACTGCCATTGAGATTAAGGTTGTCCAAGTCTCTGGCATTAAAAACATGGTTGTCCAATTGACTGACAGGGAACTGGGGCTTTTCCAAGTGACTGGGTTTGAGAATAAGTTTGTCTCAGTCACTGGCATTGAGAATAAGTTTGTCCAAGTGATTGTCATAAATCAAGGGCTTGTCCAAGTTACTGGCACTTAATATATGGTTGTCCAAGTGACAGACATTGAGATTAAGGTTGTATGAGAGACAGGCAGAGAGTAGGAGCTTGTCCAACTGACTGCCATTGAGAACGGTCTGGTACAAGTGAATGGCATTAAGAATGACATTGTCGAAGTGAACTGCTGAGAGCACGGGCTTGTCCAAATTACTGTCTTTGATAATACGGTTGTGTAAGTGACTGCCATTGAGGAAAAGGTTCTCCAAGTGACTGTCATTGAGAATAAGATTGTCAAATTAACTGGCATTGAGAATAAGATTATCCCAGTCACTGGCATTGAGAAGAAGGTTGTACAAGTGACTGTAATTGAGAAAATGGTTGAGGAAGTGACTGTCAGAGAACAGGGTCTTGTCCAAGTGATTGTCAGAGAATAAGGGGTTATCCAAGTGACTGGCATTGAGAATAAGGTTTTCAAAGTGACTGGCTTTGAGAATAAGGCTGTCCAAGTGACTGAGTGATATCAGGAACTTGTCTAAGTTACAAGCATTGAGAATAAGGTTGTCCAAATACTGTCATTGAGAAGAAAGTTGTCCAGCTTACTAGCATTGAGAAAAAGGTTGTACAAGTGACTGGCATTGATAATATGGTTGTCTTAGTGATTGTGAGAGGGACGGGGCTTGTCATAGTGACTGTCTTTGAGAATAAGTTTGGGCAAGTGACTGCCTTTGAGAATAAGGTTGTCCAAGTGACTTCCATTGAAAGGAAGGTTGTCCAAATGACTGCCATTGATAAAAGCGTTGTCCAAATGACAGGCATTGAGTATAGGGTTGTCCAAGTGACTGTCAGAGAGCAGGGCCTTGTCCAAGTGACTGGCTTTGTGAATAAGGTCGTACAAGTGACTGCCATTGAAAATAAGGTTGTCCAAGAGACTTAGAGAGAGCTGGGTCTTGTCCAAGTGCCTGTCAGAGATCAGGAGCTTGTCCAAGTGACTGGCATTGAGAATGGTCTGGTATAAGTGACTGGCATTAAGAATGACATTGTCGAAGTGAACTGCTGAGAGCACGGGCTTGTCCAAGATATTGGAATTTAGAATAAGGCTGTCCAAATGACTGTCAGAGACCAGGGTCTTCTACCAGTGAACGGCATTGAGAATACAGTTGTCCAAGTGACTTTCGTTGAGAATAAGGTTGTGCAATTGACTGGATGAGAGACGGGGCTTGTCCATGTGACCAGATTAGAGAATGAGTTTGTTCAAGTGAAGGGCCAAGGGCTGAGGCTTCTCCATGTGACTGGCACAGAGCAGGGTGTTCTGCAATAGACTGGCATGGAGAATAAGGTTTTCCAAGTGACTACCATTGAGGAAAATATTGTTCAACTGGCTGTCAGAGTGCAGAGTCTTGTCCAGTGACAGGCACTGAGAATGCGGTTGTCCAAGTGACTGTCATTGAGAATAGGATTGTCAAATTGACTGGCATTGAGAATAAGATTATCCCAGTCACTGGCATTGAGAAGAAGGTTGTACAAGTGACTGTAATTGAGAATATGGTTGAGGAAGTGACTGTCAGAGAACAGGGTCTTGTCCAAGTGATTGTCAGAGAATAAGGGGTTATCCAAGTGACTGGCATTGAGAATAAGGTTGTCAAAGTGACTGGCTTTGAGAATAAGGCGGTCCAAGTGACTGAGTGATATCAGAAGCTTGTCTAAGTTACAGGCATTGAGAATAAGGTTGTCCAAGTGACTGTCATTGAGAATAAGGTTGTAAAAGTGACTGGCATTGAGAATCAGGTTGTCCAAGTCACTGGCATTGAGAAGAAAGTTGTCCAACTCACTGGCATTGAGAAGAAGGTTGCATAAGTGACTGGCATTGAGAATACGGTTGTCCAAGTGACTGTGAAGGAGCACGGGCTTGTCCAAGTGACTGAGTGAGAACAGTGTCTTGTCTAAGTGAGTGTCATTGAGAATAAGGTTGTTGAAGTCACTGGCATTGAGAAGAAAGTTGTCCAACTCACTAGCATTGAGAAGAAGGTTGTACAAGTGACTGTAATTGACAATATGGCTGACTAAGTGACTGTGAGAGAGCAGGGGCTTCTCCAAATGCCTGGCATTGAGAAGAGGGTTGTCCAAGTCACCGGCATTGATAAAACGGTTGTCCAAGTGACTGCCATTGAGAATATGGTTGACTCAGTGACTGTCAGAGACCAGGAGCTTGTCCAAGTGACTGGCTTTGAGATTAAGTTTGTACAAAGAACTGACTTTGAGAATAAGGTTGTCCAAGTGACTGAGAGAGAGCAGGGTCTTCTCCAAGTGACTGTCAGAAAACAGGGCCTTTTGCATGTGACTGGTATTTAGAATAGGTTGTCCAAGTGACTGCCGTAGAATGGTAGATTTTCAAAGTGACTGGGTTTGAGAATAAGGTTGTGCAAGCAACTGTGAGAGAGAGGGGTCTTATCCAAATGACAGGTATTGAGAATAAGGTTGTCCATTTCACTTGCATTGAAGGGAAGGTTGTCCAAGTGACTGCCATTGATAAAAGCGTTGTCTAAGGGACAGGCATTGAGTATATGGTTGTCCAAGTGACTGTCAGAGAGCCGGGTCTTATCCATGTGACTGGCTTTGTGAATAAGGTTGTACAAGTGACTATCATTGAGAATACGTTTGTCCAAGTGACTGCCTTTGAGAATAAGGTTGTACAAGTGACTGGCATTGATAATATGGTTGTCTTAGTGACTGTGAGAGGGAAGGGGCTTGTCCAAGTGACTGTCTTTGAGAATAAGGTTGTCCAAGTGACTGTCTTTGAGAATAAGTTTGGGCAAGTGACTGCCTTTGAGAATAAGGTTGTCCAAGTGACTTGCATTGAAAGGAAGGTTGTCCAAATACTGCCATTGATAAAAGCGTTATCCAAATGACAGGCATTGAGTATGTAGTTGTCCAAGTGACTGTCAGAGAGCAGGGCCTTGTCCAAGTGACTGGCTTTGTGAATAAGGTCGTACAAGTGACTGCCATTGAGAATAAGGTTGTCCAAATGACTTAGAGAGAGCTGGGTCTTGTCAAGTGCCTGTCAGAGAGCAGGAGCTTGTCCAAGTGACTGGCTTTGAGAATTACGTTGTACAAGTGACTGCCTTTGAGAATAAGGTTGTTCAAGTGATGGAATTGAGAATAAAGTTGTCCAACTGACTGTCAGAGAGCAGGGTCTTGTCCATGTGACTTGCATTGAGAATTAGGTTGTCCAATGTACTGAGAGATGCAGGGTCTTTTCCAAGTGACTGTCCTAGAGTGCCTGGTCCCAGTGACTGGCTTTGTGGAAAGGTTGTACAAGTTACTGCCATTCAGATTAAGGTTGTCCAAGTCTCAGGCATTAAGAATATGGTTGTCCAATTGAATGACAGGGAAGCGGGGCTTTTCCAAGTGACTGGGTTTGAGAATAAGTTTGTCCAAGTCATTGGCATTGAGAATAAGGTTGTCCAAGTGATTGTCATAAAGCAGGGGCTTGTCCAAGTTACTGGCACTTAGTATATGGTTGTCCAAGTGACAGGCATTGAGGATAAGATTGTACGAGAGACTGGCAGAAAGTAGGAGCTTGTCCAACACACTGGCATTGAAAACGGTCTGGTACAAGTGACTGGCATTGAGAATGACGTTGTCGAAGTGAACTGCTGAGAGCAGGGGCTTGTCCAAGTTATTGGAATTGAGAATAAGGTTGTCCAAGTGACTGTCAGAGACCAAGGTCTTGTACCACTGACTGGCATTGAGAATAAGGTTGTCCAAGTAACTGGCAATGAGATTATGGTTGTCCAAGTGACTGTGAGAAAGCAGGGGTTTGTCCAAGTCTGTCTTTGAGAATAAGGTTGTGCAAGTGACTGCCATTGAGAATAAGGTTGTCAAAGTGATTGTCATTAAGAATAAGATTGGAAAATTGACTGGCATTGAGAATACGGTTGTCCAAGTGACTGTCGGGGAACAGGGTCTTGTTTTTGTGACTTGCATTGAGAATAAGGTTGTTCAAGTGACTGAGGGAGAGCTGGGTCTTGTCAAGTGCCTGTCAGAGAGCAGGAGCTTGTCCAAGTGACTGGCTTTGAGAATTACGTTGTACAAGTGACTGCCTTTGAAAATAAGGTTGTTCAAGTGACTGGAATTGAGAATAAAGTTGTCAAACTGACTGTCAGAGAGCAAGGTCTTGTCCATGTGACTTGCATTGATAATTAGGTTGTCCATGGACTGAGAGATGCAGGGTCTTTTCCAAGTGACTGTCAGAGAGGGCCTGGTCCAAGTGACTGACTTTGTGGAAAAAGTTGTACAAGTTACTGCCATTGAGGTTAAGGTTGTCCAAGTCTCTAACATTAAGAATATGGTTATCCAATTGAATGACAGGAAAGCGAGGCTTTTCCAAGTGACTGGGTTTGAGAATAAGTTTGTCCAAGTCATTGGCATTAAGAATAAGGTTGGACAAGTGACTGTGAGAGTGCAGGGTCTTGTCCAACTCACTGACATTGCGAATAAAGTTGTCTGAGTGACTGATAGAAAGTAGGGGCTTGTCCAAGTGACTGGCATTGAGAATATGGTTTTCCGAGAGATTGTCATTGAGAATAAGATTGTCCAAGTGACAGGCATTGAGAATAAGGTTGTCCAAGTGATTGTCATAAAGCAGGGGCTTGTCCAAGTTACTGGCACTTCGTATATGGTTGTCCAAGTGACAGGCATTGAGGATAAGGTTGTACGAGAGACTGGCAGAATAGGAGCATGTCCAACTGACTGGCATTGAGAACGTTCTGGTACAAGTGACTGGAATTAAGAATGACGTTGTCGAAGTGAACTCCTGAGAGCACGGGCTTGTCCAAGTTATTGGAATTGAGAATAAGGTTGTCCAAGTGACTGTCAGAAAGCAGGGTCTTGTAATAGTGGACGGCATTGAGAATACAGTTGTCTGAGTGACTGTTGTTGAGAATAAGGTTGTGCAATTGACTGGAATTGAGACCGAGGTTGTCTGAGAGGCAGGCAGAGAGTAGGGTCTTTTCCGAGTGACTGGCATTGAGAATAAGGTTGTGCAAGTGACTGGATGAGAGACGGGACTTATCCACGTGGCCAGAATAGAGAATAAGTTTGTCCAAGTGAATGCCAAGGGCTGAGGCTTCTCCATGTGACTGACACAGAACAGGGTGTTCTGCAATTGACTGGCATGGAGAATAAGGTTTTCCAAGTGACTACCATTGAGGAAAATATTGTTCAAGTGCCTGTCAGAGTGCAGAGTCTTGTCCAGTGAAATGCATTGAGAATACAGTTGTCCAAGAGACCAGCATTGAGAATAAGATTGTCCATGTCTCTGGCAAGGAGACGAAGGATGTCCAATTGACTGGCATTGAGAATAAGGTTGTCCAAGTCACTGGCATTGAGAGGAATATTGTGCAAGTGACTGCCATTGAGGAAAAGGTTCTCCAAGTGACTGTTATTGAGAATAAGATTGTCAAATTGACTGGCATTGAGAATAAGATTATCCCAGTCAGTGGCATTGAGAAGAAGGTTGTACAAGTGACTATAATTGAGAATATGGTTGACGAAGTGACTGTCAGAGAACAGGGTCTTGTCCAAGTGATTGTCAGTGAATAAGGGGTTATCCAAGTGACTGACATTGAGAATTAGGTTGTCAAAGTGACTGGCTTTGAGAATAAGGCTGTCCAAGTGACTGAGTAATATCAGGAGCTTGTCTAAGTTACAGGCATTTAGAATAAGGTTATCCAAGTTACTGTGAGAGAGCAGAGGCTTGTCCAGGCAACTGTCGTTGAGAATAAGGTTTTCCAAATGACTATAATTGACAATAAGGTTGTCAAAGTGACTGGCTTTGAGAATAAGGCTGTCCAAGTGACTGAGTGATATCAGGAGCTTGTCTAAGTTACAGGCATTGAGAATAAGGTTGTCAAAGTGACTAGCATTGAGAATCAGGTTGTCCAACTCACTGGTATTGAAAAGAAGGTTCTATAAGTGACTGGCATTGAGAATATAGTTGTCCAAGTGACTGTGAGAGAGCAGGGGTTTGTCCAAGTGACTATCTTTGAGAATAAGGTTGTCCAAGTGACTGTCTTTGAGAATAAGTTTGGGCAAGTGACTGTCTCTGAGAGTAAAGTTGTCCACGTGACATGCATTGAGAATAAGGTTGTCCATGTCACTTGCATTGAAACGGAGGTTATCCAAATGACTGCCATTGATAAAAGTGTTGTCCAAGTGACAGGCATTGAGTATATGGTTGTCCAAGTGACTGTCGGAGAGCAGGGCCTTGTCCAAGTGACTGTCGGAGAGCAGGGCCTTGTCCAAGTGACTGGCTTTGTGAATAAGGTCGTACAAGTGACTGCCATTGAGAATACGTTTGTCCAAGTGCTTGGCATTAAGAATATGGTTGTCCAAGTGACTGTGAAGGAGCAGGGGCTTGTCCAAGTGACTGAGTGAGAACAGTGTCTTTTCTAAGTGAGTGTCATTGAGAATAAGGTTGTCAAGTCACTGGCATTGAGAAGAAAGTTGTCCAACTCACTAGCATTGAGAAGAAGGTTGTACAAGTGACTGACATTGAGAATATGGTTGACTAAGTGACTGTGAGAGAGCAGGGACTTTTCCAGGTGCCTGGCATTGAGAAGAGTGTTTTCCAATACCTGTCATTGATAATAAGTTTGTCAAAGTGACTGGCATTGAGAATTAGGTTGTCCATGTCACTTGCAATGCAAGGAAGGTTGTCCAAATGACTGCCAATGATAAAAGCGTTGTCCAAGTGACAGGCATTGAGTATATGGTTGTCAAGTGACTGTCAGAGAGCAGGGCCTTGTCCAAGTGACTGGCTTTATGAATAAGGTCGTACAAGTGACTGCCATTGAGAATACGTTTGTCCAAGTGCTTGGCATTAAGAATATGGTTGTCCAAGTGACTGAGAAGGAGCAGGGGCTTGTCCAAGTGACTGAGTGAGAACAGTGTCTTGTCTAAGTGAGTGTCATTGAGAATAAGGTTGTCCAAGTCACTGGCATTTAGAAGAAAGTTGGCCAACTCACTAGCATTGAGAAGAAGGTTGTACAAGTGATTGACATTGAGAATATGGTTGACTAAGTGACTGTGAGAGAGCAGGGACTTGTCCAAGTGCATGGCATTGAGAAAAGTGTTTTCCAAGTAACTGTCATTGATAATAAGGTTGTCAAGTTGACTGGCATTGAGAATTAGGTTGTCCAATTCACTGGCATTGAGAAGAAAGTTGTATAAGTGACTGGAATTGACAATATGGTTGACTACGTTACTGTGAGAGAGCAGGGGCTTGTCCAAATGCCTGGCATTGAGAAGAGGGTTGTCCAAGTCACTGTCATTGAATAAGGTTGTCCAAGTGAGTGCCATTGAGAATATGGTTGTCCAGGTCACTGGCATTGATAAAAGCATTGTCCAACGGACAGGTATTGAGTATATGGTTGTCCAAGTGACTGTTAGAGAGCATGACCTTGTCCAAGTTACTGGCTTTGTGAATAAGGTCGTACAAGTGACTGCCATTGAAAATAAGGTTGTCCAAGTGACTGGTATTGAGAATGTTTGTCCAAGTGCCTGGCATTGAGAATATGGCTGTCAAAGTGAATTTTAGGGAACAGGCTCTTGTCCATGTGACATGCATTGAGAATAAGGTTGTCCAATTGACTGTGAGAGAGCAGGGGCTTGTCTAAGTGACTAGCATTGAGATTGTCAAATAGACTGGCATTGAGAATAAGATTATCCCAGTCACTGGCATTGAGAAGAAGGTTGTACAAGTGACTGCCATTGAGAATACATTTGTCCAAGTGCTTGGCATTAAGAATATGGTTGTCCAAGTGACTGTGAAGGAGCAGGGGCTTGTCCTTGTGAAATGCCAAGCACTTGGACAAGTGACTGTTTTTGATAATAAGGTTGTCAAAGTGACTGGCTTTGAGAATAAGGTTGTCCAAGTGACTGTCAGGGAACAGGGTCTTGTCCGTGTGAATTGCACTGAGAATAAGGTTGTCCAAGTGACTGAGAGAGAGCAGGGTCTTTTCCAAGTGACTGTCAGAGAGCAGGAGCTTGTCCAAGTGACTGGATTTGTGGACAAGGTTGTACAAGTAACTGCCATTGAGATTAAAGTTGTCCAAGTCTCTGGCATTAAGAATATGGTTGCCCACGTGACTGACAGAAACCGGGGCTTTTCCAAGTGACTGGGTTTGAGAATAAGTTGCTGCAAGTCACTGGCATTGAGAATAAGGTTGTCCAAGTGACTGTGAGAGAGCACGGGCTTGTTCAAGTGAGAGGCATTGAGAATAAGGTTGTGCAATATACAGGCATTGAGAATAAGGTTGTCTGAAAAACTGACAGAGAGTAGGGACTTGTCCAAGTGTCTGGCATTGAGAATGACATTATCCAAGTGAACTGCTGAGAGCAATGTCTTATTCAAGTTAGTGGAATTGAGAATAAGGTTGTCAAACTGATACGGGTTGAGAATAAGTTTGGTCAAGGGACTGTGAGAGAGCAGGGGCTTGTCCAACTCACTGACATTGCGATTAAAGTTGTCTGAGTGACTGATAGAAAGTAGGAACTTGTCCAAGTGACTGGCATTGAGAATATGGTTGTCCAAGTGATTATCATAAAGCAGGGTCTTGTCCAAGTTACTGGCACTTAGTATATGGTTGTCCAAGTGACAGGCATTGAGGATAAGGTTGTACGAGAGACTGGCAGAGAGTAGGAGCTTGTCCAACTGACTGGCATTGAGAATGGTCTGGTACAAGTGACTGGCATTAAGAATGACGTTGTCGAAGTGAACTGCTGAGAGCACGGGCTTGTCCAAGTTATTGGAATTGAGAATAAGGTTGTCCAAGTGACTGTCAGAGACCAGGGTTTTGTACCAGTGACCGGCATTGAGAATAAGGTTGTCCAAGTAACTGGCAATGAGAATAAGTATGTCCAAGTGACTAGAATTGAGATCATGGTTGTCCAATTGACTTCCAGGGGATTATCCAAGTGACTGAATTTGAGAATAAGGTTGTCCAAATAACAAGTATTGAGAATATGGTTCTGCAAGTCACTGGCATTGAAAGGAAGGTTGTCCAAGTGACTGCCATTGAGTACATGGTTGTCCAAGTGACTGTCAGAGAGAAGGGTCTTGTCCATGTGACTTGCTTTGATAATTAGGTTGTCCAAGTAACTGATAGAGAGCAGTGTCTTTTCCAAGTGAAGGGCATTGAGAATAAGGTTGTCCATGTCACTGGCATTAAAAGGAAGGTTGTCCATGTGACTGCCATTGATAAAACGTTGTCCAAGTGACTGGCAATTGATTATATGGTTTTCCAAGTGAGTGTCAGAGTGCAGGGCCCTGTCCGAGGGACTGGCTTTGTGAATAGGGTCGTACAAGTGACTGCCATTAGGAAAAGGGTTGTCCAAGTGACTGGAATTGAGAATATGGTTGGCCAATTGACTTCCATGGAACAGGAGATTTTCAAAGTGACTGTGTTTGAGAATAAGGTTGTCCAAGTCACTGGCATTGAGATTAAGGTTGTCGAAGTGACTGTAAAAGAGCAGGGGCTTGTCCAAGTGTTAAGACATTGAGAATAAGGTTGTACATGTCACTGGCATTGAAAGGAGGGTTGTCCAAGTAACTGCCATTGATAAAAGGCTGATCCATTTGACTGGCATTGAGTATATGGTTGTCCAAGTGACTGTCAGAGAGCAGGGCCTTATTCATGTGACTGGCTTTGTGAATAAGATTGTACAAGTGACTACCATTTAGAATAAGGTTGACCAAATGACAGGTTTTGAGAATAAGTTGGACAAGTGACTGCCTTTGAGAATAAGGTTGTCCAAGTGACTGGAATTGAGAATATGGTTGTTCAAGTGACTTCTGTAGAACAGGAATTTTTCGAAGTAACTGAGTTTGAGAATAAGTGTGTCCAAATAACAGGTATTGAGAATAAGGTTCTGCAAGTCACTGGCATTGAAAGTAAGGTTGTCCAAGTGACTGCCATTAATAAAAGGCTTGTCCAAGTGACAGGCATTGAGAATAAGGTGTCCATGTCACTTGCATTGCAAGGAAGGTTGTCAAAGTGACTTCCATTAATAAAAGGCTTGTCCAAGTGACAGGCATTGAGAATAAGGGGTCCATGTCACTTGCATTGCAAGGAAGGTTGTCCAAGTGACTGCCATTAATAAAAGGCTTTTCCAAGTGACTGGCTTTGAGAATAAGGTTGTCCAAGTGACTGCCATTGATAAAAGGCTTTTCCAAGTGACTGGCTTTGAGAATAAGGTTGTCCAATTGACTGAGAGAGGAGGTTCTTGTCCAAGTAACTGAGTTTGAGAATAAGGTTGTCCAAATAACAGGTATGGAGAATAAGGTTGTGCAATCACTGGCATTGGAAATAAGGTTGTCCAAGTGACTGTGAGAGAGCACGGGCTTGTCCAAGTAACAAGCATTTAGAATAAGGTTGTCCATTTCACTTTCAATGAAAGGAAAGTTGTCCTAGTGACTGACATTGAGAATAAAATTGTCAAATTGACTGGCATTGGGAATAAGGTTGTCCAATTCACTGGCATTGAAAATAAAGTTTTCCAACTCACGGGCATTAAAAAGAAGGTTGTACAAGTGACTGGCATTGAGAATATGGTTGACTAAGTGACTGTGAGAGAGCAGGGGCTTGTCCAATTGCCTGGCATTGAGAAGAGTGTTTTCCACGTAACTTCATTGATAATAAGGTTGTCAAAGTGACTGGCTTTGAGAATAAGGTTGTTCAAGTGACTGGAATTGAAAATAAACTTGTCCAAATGACTGTCAGAGAGTAGGGTCTTGTCCATGTGACTTGCATTGAGATTTGGTTTTCCAAGTGACTGAGAGATGCAGGGTCTTTTCCAAGTGACTGTCTTTGTGGAAAAGTTTGTGCAAGTGACTGCCACTGAGATTAAGGTTGTCCAAGTTTCTGGCATTAAGAATATGGTTGTCCAAGTGACTGAGAGTGAACCGGGGCTTTCTACGTGACTGAAATTGACAATAAGTTTGTCCAAGTCACTGCCATTGAGAATAAGGTTGTCCAAGTGACTGTGAGAGAGCACAGGCTTGTCCAAGTGACAGGCATTGAGAACAAGATTGTGAAAGTGACTGAGAGAGAGCAGGGACTTGTCCAAGTGACAGCCATTGAGAGTAAGATTGTCCATGTCACTTGCATTGAAAGGAAGGTTGTCCAAGTGACTGCCATTGACAAAAGGCTTGTCCAAGTAACTGCCATTGATAAAAGGCTGATCCATTTGACTGGCATTGAGTATATGGTTGTCAAGTGACTGTCAGAGAGCAGGGCCTTATTCATGTGACTGGCTTTGTGAATAAGATTGTACAAGTGACTACCATTTAGAATAAGGTTGACCAAATGACTGGAATTGAGAATATGGTTGTCCCAGTGACTGTGAGAGAGCAGGGTCTTGTCCAAGTGACAGCCATTGAGAGTAAGATTGTCCATGTCACTTGCATTGAAAGGAAGGTTGCATTGAAAGGAAGGTTGTCCAAGTGACTGCCATTGACAAAAGGCTTGTCCATGTGACTGACATTGGGAAGTAGGTTGTCCAAGTGACTGAGACAGAGAGCACGGTCTTTTCCAAGTGACTGACAGAGAGAAGGGCCTTTTGCTAGTGACTGACTTTGTGAAAAAGTTTGTACAATTGACGGTCAGAGACAGAGCTGGGCCTTGTGCAAGTGACTGGCTTTTTGAATAAGGTTGTACAAGTGACTTTGAGAGAGCAGGATCTTGTTCAAGGGTCAGGCATTGAGAATAAGATCGTCCATGTCACTTGCATTGAAAGGAAGGTTGTCCAAGTAACCGCCATTGATAAAAGGATTGTCCAAGAGACTAGCATTGAGATTATGGTTGTCTAAGTGACTGTCAGGGAACAGCGTCTTGTCCGTTTGACTTGCATTGAGAATAAGGTTGTCCAAGTGACTGAGAGAGAGCAGGGTCTTCTCCAAGTGCCTGTCAGAGAGGAGGAGCATGTCCAAGTGACTGGCTTTGAGAATAAGGCCATACAAGTGACTGCCATTGAGAATAAGGTTCTCCAAGTCACTGGCATTGAGAATATGTTTGTCCCAGTGCCTGGCATTGAGAACATGGTTGTCCAAGTGACTGACAGGGAACCGGGGCTCTTCTAAGTGACTGGGATTAACAATAAGTTTGTCCAAGTCACTGATATTGAGAATAAGGTTCTCCAAGTGACTGTGAGAGAGCTCAGGCTTGTCCGAGTCACAGGCATTGAGATTAAGGTTGTCCAAGTGACTGGCATTGGGAATATGGTTGACTAAGTGACTTTCAGAGAGCAGGAGCTTGTACAACTGACTGCCTTTGAGAATAAGGTAGTCCAAATGACTATCAGAGAGAAGGGTCATGTCCATATGACTTGCATTGAGAATAAGGTTGTCCAAGTGACTGAGATAGAGCAGGGTCTTGTCCAGGTGACTGTCAAAGAACAGGGGCTTTGTCAACTGACTAGCATAGAGAATATGGTTGACCACATGACTGGAATTGAGAATAAAGTTGTCCAAGTAACTGTCAGAGAGCAGGGTCTTGTCCATTTGACTTGCATTGAGAATTAGGTTGTTCAAGTGACTGTGAGAGAGCAGGGTATTGTCCATGTGCCGCTATTTTAGAATAAGGTTGTGCAAGTGACTGTCATTGAGAATAAGATTGTCAAATTGACTGGCATTGAGAATAAGGTCATTCAAGTCACTGGCATTGAGAGGAGGTTCATTATTGACTGGCTTTGAGAATAAGGTTGTCCCGGTGACTGTGAGAGAGCAGGGTCTTGTCCATGTGACTTACATTGAGAATTAGGTTGTCCAAGTGACTGAGACAGAGAGCACGGTCTTTTCCAAGTGACTGACAGAGAGCAGGGCCTTTTGCTAGTGACTGACTTTGTGAAAAAGTCTGTACAAGTGACGGTCAGAGACAGAGCTGGGCCTTGTGCAAGTGACTGGCTTTTTGAATAAGGTTGTACAAGTGACTGTGAGAGAGCAGGATCTTGTCCAAGGGTCAGGCATTGAGAATAAGATCGTCCATGTCACTTGCATTGAAAGGAAGGTTGTCCAAGTAACCGCCATTGATAAAAGGATTGTCCAAGAGACTAGCATTGAGATTATGGTTGTCTAAGTGACTGTCAGGGAACAGCGTCTTGTCCGTTTGACTTGCATTGAGAATAAGGTTGTCCAAGTGACTGAGAGAGAGCAGGGTCTTCTCCAAGTGCCTGTCAGAGAGGAGGAGCATGTCCAAGTGACTGGCTTTGAGAATAAGGCCGTTCAAGTGACTGGAATTGAGAATAAATTTGTCCAAGTGACTGTCAGTGAGCAGGGTCTTGTCCTCGTCACTTGCATTGAGAATTAGGTTGTCCATGTGACTGAGAGTGATCAGGGTCTTTTCCAAGTGACTGACAGAGAGCAGGGCCTTGTCCAAGTGACTGGATTTGTGGAAAAGTTTGTACAAGTGACTATGAGAGACATAGCTGGGCCTTGTCCAAGGAACTGGCTTTTTGATTAAGGTTGTATGAGTGACTACCATTGAGAATAAGGTTGTCCAAGTGACTGGCATTGAGAATATGGTTGACCAAGTGATTTTCAGAGAGAGGAGCTTTTCCAAGTGACTGGCTTTGAGACTAAGTTTGACCAAGTGACTGGATTTGAGAATAAGGTTGTCCAGATAAAATGTATTGAGAACATGGTTCTGCAAGTCACTGACATTGAGAATAAGGTTGTCCAAGTGACTGCCATTGATAAAAGTCTTGTCCAAGTGACTGGTATTGAGTATATGGTTGTCCAAGGACTGTAAAAGAGCAGGAGCTTGTCCCTTTGACTGGCTTTGAGAATAAGGTTGTCCAAGTGACTGGCATTGAGAATATAGTTGTCCAAGTGACTTCCATAGAACAGAAGATGTTCCTAGTGACTGGGCTTGAGAATAAGGTTGTCTATATGAAAAGTATTGAGAATAAGGTTCTGCAAATCACTGGCATTGAGAATAAGGTTGTCCAAGGTACTGAAAGAGATCAGGGTCTTGTCCAAGTGACTGGCCATGTGGATAAGGTTGTCCAAGTGACTGTCAAAGAGCAGGAGCTTGTCCCTTTGACTGGCTTTGAGAATAAGGTTGTCCAAGTGACTGGCATTGAGAATATAGTTGTCCAAGTGACTTCCATAGAACAGAAGATTTTCCTAGTGACTGGGTTTGAGAATAAGGTTGTCTATATGAAAAGTATTGAGAATAAGGTTCTGCAAATCACTGGCATTGAGAACAAGGTTGTCCAAGTGACTGTGAGAGAGCAGGGCCTTGTAAAGTAACTGGCTTTGTGCAAAAGGTTGTAGAAGTGAGTGCCATTGAGATTAAGGTTGTCCACGTCACTGGCATTGAGTATAAGCTTGTCCAATTAACTTTCATTGAGAAAAGTGTTGTCCAAGTGACTGGCATTGAGTATATGGTTATCCAAGTGACTGTCAGGGAACAGCGTTGTCCGTTTGACTTGCATTGAGAATATGGTTGTCCAAGTGTCTGCCATTGATAAGAGACTTGTCCAAGTGACTGGCATTGAGTATATGGTTGTCCAAGTGACTGTGAGAGAGCAGGGTCTTGTCCATTTGACTTGCACTGAGAATAAGGCTGTCGAGGTGACAGAGAGCAGGTTCTTCTCAAAGTGGTTGTCAGAGAGGAGGAGCTTTCCAAGTGACTGGCTTTGAGAATAAGGCTCTTCAAGGGACTGGAATTGAGAATAAAGTTGTCCAAGTGACTGTCAGTGAGCAGGGTCTTGTACATGTGACTTGCATTGAGGACTAGATTGTCCAAGTGACTGAGAGATGCAGAATCTTTTCCAAGTGACTTCCATTGAGAATAAGTTTGTCCAAGTGAATGGCATTGAGAATATGGTTGACCAAGTGAGTGTCAGAGAGCAGGAGCATGTCCCTTTGAAAGGCTTTGAGAATAAAGTTGTCCAAGTGACTCTGAGAGAGCAGGGTCTTGTCCAGGTGAGAGGCTTTAAGAATAAAGTT
The DNA here is from genome assembly GCA_026230045.1 of Corynorhinus townsendii. Taxonomy (NCBI): domain Eukaryota; kingdom Metazoa; phylum Chordata; class Mammalia; order Chiroptera; family Vespertilionidae; genus Corynorhinus; species Corynorhinus townsendii. The sequence continues at coordinate 1,414,146 of JAPDVU010000017.1, forward strand.
GTCCAAGTGACTTTCAGGGAGCAGGGTCTTGTCCATTTGACTTGCATTGAGAATAATGCTGTCCAAGTCACAGAGAGAGAGCAGGGTCTTGTCCAAGTGCCTGTCAGAGAGGAGGAGCTTGTCCAAGTAACTGACTTTGAGTATAAGGCTGTTCAAGTGACTGGAATAGAGAATAAAGTAGTCCAAGTGACTGTCAGTGAGCAGGATATTTCCATGTCACTTGCATTGAGAATTAGGTTGCCCATGTGTCTGAGAGTGAGCAGGGTCTTTTCCAAGTGACTGACATAGAGCAGGGCCTTGTCCAAGTGACTGGCTTTTTGAGTAAGGTTGTTCGAGTGACGACCTTTGAGAATAAGGTTGTCCAAGTGACTCTCAGAGGGCAGGGCCTTGTCCAAGTGACTGTCAGAGAGCAGAAGCTTGTACATGTGACTGGCTTTGAGAATAAGGTTGTACAAGTGACTTCCATTGAGAATAACGTTGTTCAAGTGACTGCAATGGAGAATAAAGTTATACTAGTGACTGAGAGAGAGAGGGTCCTTTTCCAAGTGACTGACATACAGCAGGGCTTTGTCCAAGTGACTGGACTGGTGGAAAAGGTTGTACAAGTGACTCTCAGAGAAAAAGCTGGGTCTTGTCAAAGTGACTGGCTTTTTGAATAAGGTTGTACAAGTGACTACCATTGGAAATAAATTTTTCCAAGTGACTGGCATTGAGAATATGGTTTACCAAGTGACTGTCAGAGAGCAGGAGCTTGTCCAGGTGACAGGCTTTAAAAATACGGTTGTCCAACTGACTGCCATTGATAAAAGTCTTGTCCAAGTGCTAGCATTAGAATAAGGTTGTCCAAGTGACTGGCATTGAGAATATAGTTGTCCAAGTGACTTCCATAGAACAGAAGATTTTCCTAGTGACTGGGTTTGAGAATAAGGTTGTCTATATGAAAAGTATTGAGAATAAGGTTCTGCAAATCACTGGCATTGAGAACAAGGTTGTGCTAGTGACTGTGAGAGAGCAGGGCCTTGTAAAGTGACTGGCTTTGTGCAAAAGGTTGTAGAAGTGAGTGCCATTGAGATTAAGGTTGTCCAAGTCACTGGCATTGATTATAAGTTTGTCCAATTAACTTTCATTGAGAAAAGTGTTTTCCAAGTCACTGGTATTGAGTATATAGTTATCCAAATGACTGTCAGGGAACAGCATTGTCCTTTTGACTTGCATTGAGAATATGGTTGTCCAAGTGTCTGCCATTGATAAGAGGCTTGTCCAAGTGACTGGCATTGAGTATATGGTTGTCCAAGTGACTGTGAGAGAGCAGGGTCTTGTCCATTTGACTTGCACTGAGAATAAGGCTGTCGAGGTGACAGAGAGCAGGTTCTTCTCAAAGTGGTTGTCAGAGAGGAGGAGCTTTCCAAGTGACTGGCTTTGAGAATAAGGCTCTTCAAGTGACTGGAATTGAGAATAAAGTTGTCCAAGTGACTGTCAGTGAGCAGGGTCTTGTACATGTGACTTGCATTGAGGACTAGGTTGTCCAAGTGACTGAGAGATGCAGAATCTTTTCCAGGTGACTGTCAGAGAGCAGGGCCTTGTCCAAGAGACTGTCAGAGAGCAGGAGCTTGTCCAATTGACTGCCATTGAGAATAAGGTTGTTCAGGTGACTACATTTGAGAATAAAGTTGTCTAACGGACTGTCAGGGTGCAGGGTGTTGTCCATGTGACTTGCATTGAGAATTAGGTTGTCCCAGTTACTGAGAGAGAGCAGGGTCTTTTCCAAGTGACTGTCAGAGAACGGGGCCTTGTCCAAGGGACTGTCAGAGAGCAGGAGCTTTTCCAAGTGACTTCCATTGAGAATAAGGTTGTCCAAGTGACTGTCAGAGAGCAGGAGCATGTCCCTTTGAAAGGCTTTGAGAATAATGTTGTCCAAGTGACTGTGAGAGAGCAGGGTCTTGTCCAGGTGACAGGCTTTAAGAATAAAGTTGTCCAAGTGACTTTCAGGGAGCAGGGTCTTGTACATGTGACTTGCATTGAGAACTAGGTTGTCCAAGTGACTGAGAGATGCAGAATCTTTTCCAAGTGACTGTAAGAGAGCAGGGCCTTGTCCAAGTGACTGGCTTTGTGGAAAAGGTTGTACACGTGACCTCCATTGAGATTACCATTGCCCAAGTCTCTAGTATTAGAAATATGGTTGTCCAAGTGACTGTCAGACTACCAGGGCTTTTCCAAGTGTCTGGGTTTTAGAATAAGGTTGTCCAAATCATAGGTATTGAGAATAAGCTTCTGCATGTCACTGGCATTGAAAGTAATGTTGTTCAAGTGACTGCTATTGATAAAAGGCTTGTACAAATGACTGGGATTGAGGATATGGTTGTCCACGTGACTGTCAGAGAGCAGGGCCTTGTCCAAGAGACTGTCAGAGAGCAGGAGCTTGTCCAAGTGACTGCCATTGATAAAAGGTTTGGACAATTAACTGGTATTGAGAATATCATTGTCCACGTGACCCTCAGGGAACAAGGACTTGTCCGTTTAACTTGCATTGAGAATAAGGTTGTCCAAGTGACTGAGAGAGAGCAGGGACTTGTCCAAGTGCCTGTCAGAGAGGATGACCTTGTCCAAGTGACTGGCTTTGAGAATAAGGTTGTTCAAGTGACTGTCAGAGACAGGGATGGGCCTTGTTCAAGTGACTGGCTTTGTGAATAAGGTTGTCCAAGTGACGGGAATTTAGAATATGGTTGTCTGCTTCCGTAGAACAGGAGATTTTCCAAGTAACTGGGTTTGATAAGAAGGTTGTACAAGTAACAGGTATTGAGAATATGGTTCTTCAAGTCACTGGCATTGAAAAGAAGGTTGTACAAGTGACTGCCATTGATAAAAGGCTTGTCTAAGTGACTGGCATTGAGTATATGGTTGTCCACGTGACGGTCAGAGAGCAGGGTCTTGTCCATGTAACTTGCATTGGGAATTAGTTTGTCCAAGTTACTGTCAGAGACATAGCTGGGCCTTGTCCAAGTGTCTGGCCTTTTGAATAAGGTTGTACAAGTAACTGTCTTTGAGAAAAGGTTGTCCAAGTGACTGGAATTTAGAATATGGTTGGCCAAGTGACTCCGTAGAACAGAAATTTTTCCAAGTAACTGGATTTGAGAATAAGTTTGTCCAAATAACAGGTACTGAGAATAAGATCTGAAAGTCACTTGCATTTAAAGGAAGGTTTTCCAAGTGACTGCCATTGATAAAAGCATTGTACAAGTGACTGCCATTGAGTATATGGTTGTCCATGTGACTGTCAGAGAGCAGGGCCTTGTCCAAGTGACTGGTTTTGTGAATAAGGTCATACAAGTGACTGCCATTGAGAATAAGTTTGTCCAAGTGACTGACATTGAGAATATGTTTATGGAAGTGCCTGGCATTGAGAATATGGTTGTCCAAGTGACTGTCGGGAATCAGGGTCTTTTCCGTGTGACCTGCATTGAGAATAAGTTTGTCCAAGTGACTGAGAGAGAGCAGGAGCTTGTCCAAGTGACTGCCTTTGAGAAAGGTTGTTTAAGTGACTGGATTTGAGAATAAAGTTGTTCAAGTGACTGTCAGAGAGCAGGGTCGTGTCCATGTGACTTGCTTGGAGAATTAGGTCGTCCAAGTGACTGAGAGAGAGCAAGTGACTGTCAGAGAAGAGGGCCTTCTCCAAGTGACTGTCTTTGTGGAAAAGGTTGTACAATTGAGTGCCATTGAGATTAAGGTTGTCCAAGTCTCTGGCATTAAAAATATGTTTGACCAAGTGACTGACAGGGAACTGGGGCTTTTCCAAGTGACTGGCATTGAGAATAAGGTTGTCCATGTCAATGGCATTGAAAGGAAGGTAGAACAAATGACTGCCATTGAGAAAAGTGTTATCCAGTTGACTGCATTGGGTATATGGTTGTCCAAGTGACTGTCAGAGAGCAGGGCCTTGTGCAAGTGACCGGCTTTGTGGATAAGGTTGTAAAAGTGACTGCCTTTGACAATAAGGTTGTCTAGTTCTCTGGCATTGAGAATATGGTTGTCCAATGACTGTCAGGTGCCGGGGCTTTTCCAATTGACTGGGTTGGAAAATAAGGTCGTCCAAATCACTGCCATTGAGAATAAGGTTGTCCAAGTGACTGTGAGACAGCAGGGGCTTTTGCAAGTGACTGCCATTTAAAATAAGGTAGTCCAAGACTCTGGCATTAAGAATATGGTTGTCCAAGTGACTGACAGGGATTCGGGCCTTTTGCAAATTACTGGGATTGAGAATAAGTTTGTCCAAGACACTGCCATTGAGAATAACTTTGTCCAAGCGACTGTGAGAGCGTACAGTCTTTTCCAAGTGAAAGGCATTGAGAATAAGGTTGTCCAAGTGACTTTCAATGACACTAAGGTTGTCAAAGTTTCTGGCATCGAGAATAAGGTTGTCCATGTCACTGGCATTGAAAGAAAGGTTGTCCAAATGACTGTCATTGAGAAAAGGGTTGTCCGGTTGACTGGCATTCAGTATATGGTTTTTCAAGTACTATCAGCGAGCAGGGCCTTGTCCAAGTAACTGCCATTGACAATAAGTTTGTCCAAGACTCTGCCATTGCGAATATGGTTGTCCAAGTGACTGTGAGGGTATAGGGGCTTTTCCAATTGACTGGGTTGGAAAATAAGTTCGTCCAAGTCACTGGCATTGAGAATAAGGTTGTCCAACTGACTATGAGAGAGCAGGGGGTTTTCCAAGTCACTGCATTGAGAATAAGGTTGTCCAAATGACTGGCATTGAGAATATGGTTGTCCAAGTGACTGTCAGGGAACAGGGTCTTGTCCGTGTGACTTGCATTAAGAATAAGGTTGTCCAAGTGACTGGCATTGAGAATATGGTTGACCAAGTGACTGTCAGAGAGCAGGAGCTTGTCCAAGTGACTAGCTTTGAGAATAAGGTTGTACATGCGACTGCCTTTGAGAATATGGTTCTCCAAGTGACTGTAATTGAGAATATGGTTACCAATTGTCTTCCGTAGAAAAGGGGATTTTCCAAGTGACTGGGTTTGAGAATAAGGTTGTCCAAATAAAAGGTATTGAGAATCAGGTTCTGCAAGTCACTGGCATTGAAAGTAAGGTTGTCCAAGAGAATGCCCAAGAGAATTGATGAAAGGCTAGTTGAAGTGACTGGCACTGAGTATATGGTTGTCTAAGTGACTGTCAGAGAGCAGGAGCTTGTCCAAGAGACTTTCTTTGAGAAAAAAGTTGCACAAGTGCCTGCCATTGAGAATAAGGTTGTTCATGTGACTGCAATTGAGAATAAAGTTGTCCAAGTGACTGTCAGAGAGCAAGGCCTTGTCCATCTGACTTGCATTGAGAATTAGTTTGTCCAACTGACTGAGAGAGAGCAGGATCTTTTCCAAGTGTATGTCAGATAGCAGGGCCTTGTCTAAGTGACTGGCTTTTTGAATAACGTTGATTCTCAATGACTATCATTGAGAATAAGGTTGTCCAAGTGACTGCCCTAGAGAATATGATTGACCAAGTGACTGTCACAGAGCAGGAGCTTCCCAGTGACTTACTTTGAGAATAAGGTTGTACAAGTTACTGTGAGAGAGCAGGGGCTGGTCCAAGTGACAGGCTTTGAGAATAAAGTTGAAAAAGTGACTGAGAGAGAGTAGGGTTTTTTCCAAGTGACTGTCAGAGAGTAGGGCCTTGTCCAAGTGACTGGCTTTGTAGAAAAGTTTGTGCTAGTGAATGCAATTGAGATTAATGTTGACCAAGTCTCTGGCATTAAGAATATGGTTTTCCAAGTGACTGACAGGGAACCGAGGCTTTTCCAAGTGACTGCCTTTTAGAATAAGTTTTCCAAGCGACTGGAATTGAGAATATGGTTGTCCAAGTGACTTTCAATGAGGCTAAGGTTGTCAAAGTTACTGACACTGAGAATCAGGTTGTCCATGTCACTGGCATTGAAAGGAAGGTTGTCCAAGTGAATGCCATTGAGAAAAGGGTTGTGCAAGGAACTGGCATTGAGTTTATGGTTGTCCAAATGACTGTCAGAGACAGAGTTGAACCTTGTCCAAATGATTGGCTTTGTGAATAAGGTTGTACAGGTGACTGCCATTGAGAATAATGTTGTCCAACTGACTGAGAGAGAGCAGCGTCTTTCCCAAGTGTATGTCAGATAGCAGGTCCTTGTCTAAGTAACTGCCTTTTTGAGTAAGGTTGTACAAGTGCCTGTCATTGAGAATCAGGTTGTCCAAGTGACTGGCATTGAGAATATGGTTGTCCAAGTGACTTCCGTAGAACAGGAGATTTTCCAAGTGACTGGGTTAAAGAATAAGGTTGTGCAAGTCACTGTGAGAGAAAAGGGGCTTGTGCAAGTGATTGGCATTGAGTATAAGGTTGTCAAAGTGACGTCAGAGAGCAGGGCCTTTTACAAGTGACTGGCTTTGTGAATAAGGCCATACAAGTGACTGCCATTGAGAATAAGGTTGTCCAAGTCACTGGCATTGAGAATATGTTTGTCCCAGTGCCTGGCATTGAGAACATGGTTGTCCAAGTGACTGAGAGAGAGCAGGGTCTTTTCCAAGTGACTGTCAGAGAGCAGGAGCTTGTCCAAGTGACTGGCTTTGAGAATAAGGTTGTTCAAGTGACTGCATTTGAGAATAAAGTTGTCCAAGTGACTGTGAAAGAGCATGGGCTTGTGCAAGTGACTGGCATTGGGAATAAGGTTGTCCAAGTGACTTTCAATGAGACTGAGGTTGTCCAAGTTACTGGCATTGAGAATAATACTGTGCATGCCACTGGCATTGAAAGGAAGGTTGTCCAAGTGACTTCCATTGAGAAAAGTGTTGTCCAGTGACTGACATTGAGTATATGGTTGTCCAAGTGATTGTCAGAGAGCAGGGCCTTGTTCAAGAGTCTGGCTTCGTGGATAAGGATGAACAAGTGATCGCTATTGACAATAAGGTTGTCCAAGTCCCTGGAATTGAGAATATGGTTGTCCAAGTAACTGTGGGTACAGGGGATTTTCCACATGACTGGGTTTGCGAATAAGGTTGTCCTGGACACTGGCATGGAGAATTAGGTTGTCCTATTGACTGTGAGATAGCAGCGGCTTGTCCAAGTGGTAGGCTTTGAGAATAAGGTTGTCTATGTCACTAGTATTGAAAGGAAGGTTGTCCAAATGACTGCCATTGAGAAAAGGGTCGTCCAAGTGACTGTCAGGGACAGATCTGGGCCTTGTGCAAGTGACTGGCTTTGAGAATAAGGTTGTACAAGAGACTGCCTTTGAGAATTAAGTTGGGCAAGTGACTGGAATTGAGAATATGGTTGTCCAATTGACTTGCGTAGAACAGGAGATTTTGCAAGTGACTGGCATTGAGAATAAGGTTGTCCATATCATTGGCATTGAAAGGAAGGTTGCCCAAGTGACTGCCATTGAGAAAAGGGTTGTCCAGGTGACTGGCAATTAGTATATGCTTGTCCAAGTGACTTTCAGAGAGCAGGGCCTTGTCCAAGTGACTGGCTTTGTGGGTAAGGTTGTACAAGTGACTGCCATTGAGAATAAGGTTGTCCATGTGTCTGGCTTTGAGAATATAGTTGTCCCAGTTCCTGTGAGAGAGCAGGGTCTTGTCCAAGTGACAGGCTTTGAGAATAAGGCTGTGCAAGTGACTGTGAGAGACCAGGGACTTATCCAAGTAACAGGCATTGAGAATAAAGTGTCCATGTCACTTGCATTGAAAGGAAGGTTGTGCAATGACTGTCATTGATAAAAGGCTTGTCCAAGTGACTGGCATTGAGAATATGGTTGACCAAGTGACTGTCAGAGAGCAGGAGCTTGTTCAAGTGAGTGGCTTTGAGAATAAGTTTGTCGAAGTGACTGGAATGGAGAATATGGTTGTCCAATTGACTTCCCTAGAACAGGAGATTATCCAAGTAACTGCCATTGAGAATATGGTTGTCCATGTGTCTGGCTTTGAGAATATAGTTGTCCTAGTGACTGTGAGAGAGCAGGAGCTTGTCCAAGTGAGTGGTTTTGAGAATAAGGTTGTCCAATTGACTGTCCAAATAACAGGTATGGAGAATAAGATTCTGCAAGTCACTTCCATTGAAAGTAAGGTTATCCAAGTGACTGCCATTGATAAAAGGCTTTTCCAAGTGACTGTCAGAGAGCAGGGCCTTGTCCTAGTGACTGTCAGATAGCAGGGTCTTTTCTATGTGACTTGCATTGAGAATTAGGTTTCCAAGTGACTGAGAGAGAGCAGGGTCTTTCCAAGTCACTGACAGAGAGCAGGGCCTTGTCCAAGTGACTGGCTTTGTGGAAAAGGTTGTACAAGTGAATGTCAGAGACAGAGCTGGGCCTTGTCCATCTGACTGGCTTTTTGAATACTGTAGTACAAGTGACTGCCATTGACAATAAGGTTGTGTAAGTGACTGAGAGAGAGCAGGGGCTTATCCAAGTGCCTGGCAGAGAACAGGGTCTTGTCCTTGTGACTTGCATTGAGAATAAGGTTGTCCAAGTGACTGGCCATGTGGATAAGGTTGTACAAGTGACTGTCAGAGACAGAACTGGGCCTTTTCCAAGTGACTGACTTTTTGAATAAGGTTGTACAAGTGACTGCCTTTGAGAATAAGGTTGTCCAAATGACTGGCATTGACAATATGGTTGTCCAAGTGACTGTCAGAGAGCAGGGCCTTGTCCATCTGACTTGCAATGAGAATTAGTTTGTCCAACTGACTGAGAGAGAGCAGGATCTTTTCCAAGTGTATGTCAGATAGCAGGGCCTTGTCTAAGTGACTGGCTTTTTGAATAACGTTGATTCTCAATGACTATCATTGAGAATAAGGTTGTCCAAGTGACTGCCCTAGAGAATATGATTGACCAAGTGACTGTCACAGAGCAGGAGCTTCCCAGTGACTTACTTTGAGAATAAGGTTGTACAAGTTACTGTGAGAGAGCAGGGGCTGGTCCAAGTGACAGGCTTTGAGAATAAAGTTGAAAAAGTGACTGAGAGAGAGTAGGGTTTTTTCCAAGTGACTGTCAGAGAGTAGGGCCTTGTCCACGTGACTGGCTTTGTAGAAAAGTTTGTGCTAGTGAATGCAATTGAGATTAATGTTGACCAAGTCTCTGGCATTAAGAATATGGTTTTCCAAGTGACTGACAGGGAACCGAGGCTTTTCCAAGTGACTGCCTTTTAGAATAAGTTTTCCAAGCGACTGGAATTGAGAATATGGTTGTCCAAGTGACTTTCAATGAGGCTAAGGTTGTCAAAGTTACTGACACTGAGAATCAGGTTGTCCATGTCACTGGCATTGAAAGGAAGGTTGTCCAAGTGAATGCCATTGAGAAAAGGGTTGTGCAAGGAACTGGCATTGAGTTTATGGTTGTCCAAATGACTGTCAGAGACAGAGTTGAACCTTGTCCAAATGATTGGCTTTGTGAATAAGGTTGTACAGGTGACTGCCATTGAGAATAATGTTGTCCAACTGACTGAGAGAGAGCAGCGTCTTTTCCAAGAGTATGTCAGATAGCAGGTCGTTGTCTAAGTAACTGCCTTTTTGAGTAAGGTTGTACAAGTGCCTGTCATTGAGAATCAGGTTGTCCAAGTGACTGGCATTGAGAATATGGTTGTCCAAGTGACTTCCATAGAACAGGAGATTTTCCAAGTGACTGGGTTAAAGAATAAGGTTGTGCAAGTCACTGTGAGAGAAAAGGGGCTTGTCCAAGTGATTGGCATTGAGTATAAGGTTGTCAAAGTGATGTCAGAGAGCAGGGCCTTTTACAAGTGACTGGCTTTGTGAATAAGGCCATACAAGTGACTGCCATTGAGAATAAGGTTGTCCAAGTCACTGGCATTGAGAATATGTTTGTCCCAGTGCCTGGCATTGAGAACATGGTTGTCCAAGTGACTGACAGGGAACCGGGGCTCTTCTAAGTGACTGGGATTAACAATAAGTTTGTCCAAGTCACTGATATTGAGAATAAGGTTCTCCAAATGACTGTGAGAGAGCTCAGGCTTGTCCGAGTCACAGGCATTGAGATTAAGGTTGTCCAAGTGACATTCACTGACGCTAAGGTTGTCCAAGTGACTGGCATTGGGAATATGGTTGACTAAGTGACTTTCAGAGAGCAGGAGCTTGTACAACTGACTGCCTTTGAGAATAAGGTAGTCCAAACGACTATCAGAGAGAAGGGTCATGTCCATATGACTTACATTGAGAATAATGTTGTGCAAGTGACTGAGATAGAGCAGGGTCTTGTCCAGGTGACTGTCAAAGAACAGGGGCTTTGTCAACTGACTAGCATAGAGAATATGGTTGACCACATGACTGGAATTGAGAATAAAGTTGTCCAAGTAACTGTCAGAGAGCAGGGTCTTGTCCATTTGACTTGCATTGAGAATTAGGTTGTTCAAGTGACTGTGAGAGAGCAGGGTATTGTCCATGTGCTGCCATTTTAGAATAAGGTTGTGCAAGTGACTGTCATTGAGATTAAGATTGTCAAATTGACTGGCTTTGAGAATAAGGTTGTCCAGGTGACTGTGAGAGAGCAGGGTCTTGTCCATGTGACTTACATTGAGAATTAGGTTGTCCAAGTGACTGAGAGAGAGAGAGCAGGGTCTTTTCCAAGTGACTCACAGAGAGCAGGGCCTTGTGCTAGTGACTGGCTTTGTGAAAAAGTTTGTACAAGTGACGGTCAGAGATAGAGCTGGGCCTTGTCCAAGTGACTGCTTTTTGAATAAGGTAGTACAAGTAACTGCCATTGAGAATAAGGTTGTCCAAATGACTGTCAGAGAGAAGGGACATGTCCATATGACTTGCATTGAGAATAAGGGTGTCCAAGTGACTGAGATAGAGCAGGGTCTTGTCCATGTGACTTGCATTGAGAATTAGGTTGTCCAAGTCACTGGCATTGAGAATAAGGTTGTCCAGTGACTGTGAGAGAGCAGGGTCTTGTCCATGTGACTGACATTGAGAATTAGGTTGTCCAAGTGACTGAGACAGAGAGCACGGTCTTTTCCAAGTGACTGACAGAGAGCAGGGCCTTTTGCTAGTGACTGACTTTGTGAAAAAGTTTGTACAAGTGACGGTCAGAGACAGAGCTGGGCCTTGTGCAAGTGACTGGCTTTTTGAATAAGGTTGTACAAGTGACTGTGAGAGAGCAGGATCTTGTCCAAGGGTCAGGCATTGAGAATAAGATCGTCCATGTCACTTGCATTGAAAGGAAGGTTGTCCAAGTAACCGCCATTGATAAAAGGATTGTCCAAGAGACTAGCATTGAGATTATGGTTGTCTAAGTGACTGTCAGGAAACAGCGTCTTGTCCGTTTGACTTGCATTGAGAATAAGGTTGTCCAAGTGACTGAGAGAGAGCAGGGTCTTCTCCAAGTGCCTGTCAGAGAGGAGGAGCTTGTCCAAGTGACTGGCTTTGAGAATAAGGCCGTTCAAGTGACTGGAATTGAGAATAAATTTGTCCAAGTGACTGTCAGTGAGCAGGGTCTTGTCCTCGTCACTTGCATTGAGAATTAGGTTGTCCATGTGACTGAGAGTGATCAGGGTCTTTTCCAAGTGACTGACAGAGAGCAGGGCCTTGTCCAAGTGACTGGATTTGTGGAAAAGTTTGTACAAGTGACTATGAGAGACATAGCTGGGCCTTGTCCAAGGAACTGGCTTTTTGATTAAGGTTGTATGAGTGACTACCATTGAGAATAAGGTTGTCCAAGTGACTGGCATTGAGAATATGGTTGACCAAGTGATTGTCAGAGAGAGGAGCTTTTCCAAGTGACTGGCTTTGAGACTAAGTTTGACCAAGTGACTGGATTTGAGAATCAGGTTGTCCAAGTGACTGGCATTGAGAATATAGTTGTCCAAGTGACTTCCATAGAACAGAAGATGTTCCTAGTGACTGGGTTTGAGAATAAGGATGTCTATATGAAAAGTATTGAGAATAAGGTTCTGCAAATCACTGGCATTGAGAATAAGGTTATCCAAGGTAGTGAAAGAGATCAGGGTCTTGTCCAAGTGACTGGCCATGTGGATAAGGTTGTCCAAGTGACTGTCAAAGAGCAGGAGCTTGTCCCTTTGACTGGCTTTGAGAATAAGGTTGTCCAAGTGACTGGCATTGAGAATATAGTTGTCCACGTGACTTCCATAGAACAGAAGATTTTCCTAGTGACTGGGTTTGAGAATAAGGTTGTCTATATGAAAAGTATTGAGAATAAGGTTCTGCAAATCACTGGCATTGAGAACAAGGTTGTCCAAGTGACTGTGAGAGAGCAGGGCCTTGTAAAGTAACTGGCTTTGTGCAAAAGGTTGTAGAAGTGAGTGCCATTGAGATTAAGGTTGTCCACGTCACTGGCATTGAGTATAAGCTTGTCCAATTAACTTTCATTGAGAAAAGTGTTGTCCAAGTGACTGGCATTGAGTATATGGTTATCCAAGTGACTGTCAGGGAACAGCGTTGTCCGTTTGACTTGCATTGAGAATATGGTTGTCCAAGTGTCTGCCATTGATAAGAGGCTTGTCCAAGTGACTGGCATTGAGTATATGGTTGTCCAAGTGACTGTGAGAGAGCAGGGTCTTGTCCAGTTGACTTGCACTGAGAATAAGGCTGTCAAGGTGACAGAGAGCAGGTTCTTCTCAAAGTGGTTGTCAGAGAGGAGGAGCTTTCCAAGTGACTGGCTTTGAGAATAAGGCTCTTCAAGTGACTGGAATTGAGAATAAAGTTGTCCAAGTGACTGTCAGTGAGCAGGTTCTTTCCATGTCACTTGCATTGAGAATTAGGTTGCCCGTGTGTGAGAGTGAGCAAGGTCTTTTGCAAGTGACTGACTTAGAGCAGGGCCTTGTCCAAGTGACTGGCTTTTTGAGTAAGGTTGTTCGAGTGACTACCTTTGAGAATAAGGTTGTCCAAGTGACTCTCAGAGGGCAGGGCCTTGTCCAAGTGACTGTCAGAGAGCAGAAGCTTGTACAAGTGACTGGCTTTGAGAATAAGGTTGTACAAGTGACTTCCATTGAGAATAACGTTGTTCAAGTAACTGCAATGGAGAATAAAGTTATACTAGTGACTGAGAGAGAGAGGGTCCTTTTCCAAGTGACTGACATATAGCAGGGCCTTGTCCAAGTGACTGGACTGGTGGAAAAGGTTGTACAAGTGACTCTCAGAGAAAAAGCTGGGTCTTGTCAAAGTGACTGGCTTTTTGAATAAGGTTGTACAAGTGACTACCATTGGAAATAAATTTTTCCAAGTGACTGGTATTGAGAATATGGTTTACCAAGTGACTGTCAGAGAGCAGGAGCTTGTCCAGGTGATAGGCTTTAAAAATACGGTTGTCCAACTGACTGCCATTGATAAAAGTCTTGTCCACGTGCTAGCATTGAGAATATGGTTGTCCAAGTGACTGTCAGGGAGCAAGGTCTTGTCCATTTAACTAGCATTGAGAATAAGGCTGTCCAAGTGACAGAGAGCAGGGTCTTGTCCAAGTGGTTGTCAGAGAGGAGGAGCTTGTCCAAGTGATTGGCTTTGAGAATAAGGCTGTTCAAGTGACTGGAATTGAGAATAAAGTTGTCCAAGTGACTGTCAGTGAGCAGGGTCTTGTACATGTGACTTGCATTGAGAACTAGGTTGTCCAAGTCACTGGCATTGAGAATAAGGTTGTCCAAGTGGCTGTGAGAGAGCACGGGCTTGTCCAATTGACAGGCATTGAGAATAAGGTTGTCCCAGTGACTGTGAGAGAGCAGGGTCTTGTCCATGTGACTGACATTGGGAATTAGGTTGTCCAAGTGACTGAGACAGAGAGCACGGTCTTTTCCAAGTGACTGACAGAGAGAAGGGCCTTTTGCTAGTGACTGACTTTGTGAAAAAGTTTGTACAAGTGACGGTCAGAGACAGAGCTGGGCCTTGTGCAAGTGACTGGCTTTTTGAATAAGGTTGTACAAGTGACTGTGAGAGAGCAAGATCTTGTCCAAGGGTCAGGCATTGAGAATAAGATCGTCCATGTCACTTGCATTGAAAGGAAGGTTGTCCAAGTAACCGCCATTGATAAAAGGATTGTCCAAGAGACTAGCATTGAGATTATGGTTGTCTAAGTGACTGTCAGGGAACAGCGTCTTGTCCGTTTGACTTGCATTGAGAATAAGGTTGTCCAAGTGACTGAGAAAGAGCAGGGTCTTCTCCAAGTGCCTGTCAGAGAGGAGGAGCATGTCCAAGTGACTGGCTTTGAGAATAAGGCCATACAAGTGACTGCCATTGAGAATAAGGTTCTCCAAGTCACTGGCATTGAGAATATGTTTGTCCCAGTGCCTGGCATTGAGAACATGGTTGTCCAAGTGACTGACAGGGAACCGGGGCTCTTCTAAATGACTGGGATTAACAATAAGTTTGTCCAAGTCACTGATATTGAGAATAAGGTTCTCCAAGTGACTGTGAGAGAGCTCAGGCTTGTCCGAGTCACAGGCATTGAGATTAAGGTTGTCCAAGTGACTGGCATTGGGAATATGGTTGACTAAGTGACTTTCAGAGAGCAGGAGCTTGTACAACTGACTGCCTTTGAGAATAAGGTAGTCCAAATGACTATCAGAGAGAAGGGTCATGTCCATATGACTTGCATTGAGAATAAGGTTGTCCAAGTGACTGAGATAGAGCAGGGTCTTGTCCAGGTGACTGTCAAAGAACAGGGGCTTTGTCAACTGACTAGCATAGAGAATATGGTTGACCACATGACTGGAATTGAGAATAAAGTTGTCCAAGTAACTGTCAGAGAGCAGGGTCTTGTCCATTTGACTTGCATTGAGAATAAGGTTGTCCAAGTGACTGGCATTGAGAATAAGGTTGTCCCAGTGACTGTGAGAGAGCAGGGTCTTGTCCATGTGACTGACATTGAGAATTAGGTTGTCCAAGTGACTGAGACAGAGAGCACGGTCTTTTCCAAGTGACTGACAGAGAGCAGGGCCTTTTGCTAGTGACTGACTTTGTGAAAAATTTGTACAAGTGACAGTCAGAGACAGAGCTGGGCCTTGTGCAAGTGACTGGCTTTTTGAATAAGGTTGTACAAGTGACTGTGAGAGAGCAGGATCTTGTCCAAGTGTCAGGCATTGAGAATAAGATCGTCCATGTCACTTGCATTGAAAGTAAGGTTGTCCAAGTAACCGCCATTGATAAAAGCATTGTCCAAGAGACTAGCATTGAGATTATGGTTGTCTAAGTGACTGTCAGGGAACAGCATCTTGTCCGTTTGACTTGCATTGAGAATAAGGTTGTCCAAGTGACTGAGAGAGAGCAGGGTCTTCTCCAAGTGCCTGTCAGAGAGGAGGAGCTTGTCCAAGTGACTGGCTTTGAGAATAAGGCTGTTCAAGTGACTGGAATTGAGAATAAATTTGTCCAAGTGACTGTCAGTGAGCAGGGTCTTGTCCTTGTCTCTTGCATTGAGAATTAGGTTGTCCATGTGACTGAGAGTGATCAGGGTCTTTTCCAAGTGACTGACAGAGAGCAGGGCCTTGTCCAAGTGACTGGACTGGTGGAAAAGGTTGTACAAGTGACTATGAGAGACACAGCTGGGTCTTGTCCAAGGAACTGGCTTTTTGATTAAGGTTGTATGAGTGACTACCATTGAGAATAAGGTTGTCCAAGTGACTGGCATTGAGAATATGGTTGACGAAGTGATTGTCAGAGAGAGGAGCTTTTCCAAGTGACTGGCTTTGAGACTAAGTTTGACCAAGTGACTGGAATTGAGAATATGGTTGTCCAATTTTCTTGCATAGAACAGGGGTTTATCCAAGTGACTGGATTTGAGAATAAGGTTGTCCAGATAAAATGTATTGAGAACATGGTTCTGCAAGTCACTGACATTGAGAATAAGGTTGTCCAAGTGACTGCCATTGATAAAAGTCTTGTCCAAGTGACTGGCATTGAGTATATGGTTGTCCAAGTGACTGTCAAAGAGCAGGAGCTTGTCCCTTTGACTGGCTTTGAGAATAAGGTTGTCCAAGTGACTGGCATTGAGAATATAGTTGTCCAAGTGACTTCCATAGAACAGAAGATTTTCCTAGTGACTGGGTTTGAGAATAAGGTTGTCTATATGAAAAGTATTGAGAATAAGGTTCTGCAAATCACTGGCATTGAGAACTAGGTTGTCCAAGTGACTGTGCGAGAGCAGGGCCTTGTAAAGTGACTGGCTTTGTGCAAAAGGTTGTAGAAGTGAGTGCCATTGAGATTAAGGTTGTCCAAGTCACTGGCATTGAGTATAAGCTTGTCCAATTAACTTTCATTGAGAAAAGTGTTTTCCAAGTCACTGGCATTGAGTATATAGTTATCCAAATGACTGTCAGGGAACAGCGTTGTCCGTTTGACTTGCATTGAGAATATGTTTGTCCAAGTGTCTGCCATTGATAAGAGGCTTGTCCAAGTGACTGGCATTGAGTATATGGTTGTCCAAGTGACTATGAGAGAGCAGGGTCTTGTCCATTTGACTTGCACTGAGAATAAGGCTGTCGAGGTGACAGAGAGCAGGTTCTTCTCAAAGTGGTTGTCAGAGAGGAGGAGCATTCCAAATGACTGGCTTTGAGAATAAGGCTCTTCAAGTGACTGGAATTGAGAACAAAGTTGTCCAAGTGACTGTCAGTGAGCAGGGTCTTGTCGTTGTGACTTGCATTGAGGACTAGGTTGTCCAAGTGACTGAGAGATGCAGAATCTTTTCCAGGTGACCGTCAGAGAGCAGGGCCTTGTCCAAGAGACTGTCAGAGAGCAGGAGCTTGTCCAAGTGACTGCCATTGAGAATAAGGTTCTTCAAGTGACTACATTTGAGAATAAAGTTGTCTAAGGGACTATCAGGGTGCAGGGTGTTGTCCATGTGACTTGCATTGAGAATTAGGTTGTCCAAGTGAATGGCATTGAGAATATGGTTTACCAAGTGACTGTCAGAGAGCAGGAGCATGTCCCTTTGAAAGACTTTGAGAATAATGTTGTCCAAGTGACTGTGAGAGAGCAGGGTCTTGTCCAGGTGACAGGCTTTAAGAATAAAGTTGTCCAAGTGACTTTCAGGGAGCAGGGTCTTGTCCATTTGACTTGCATTGAGAATAAGGCTGTCCAAGTCACAGAGAGAGAGCAGGGTCTTTTCCAAGTGCCTGTCAGAGAGGAGGAGCTTGTCCAAGTAACTGACTTTGAGTATAAGGCTGTTCAACTGACTGGAATAGAGAATAAAGTAGTCCAAGTGACTGTCAGTGAGGAGGGTCTTTCCATGTCACTTGCATTGAGAATTAGGTTGCCCATGTGTCTGAGAGTGAGCAGGGTCTTTCCAAGTGACTGACATAGAGCAGGGCCTTGTCCAAGTGACTGGCTTTTTGAGTAAGGTTGTTCGAGTGACTACCATTGAGAATAACGTTGTTCAAGTGACTGCAATGGAGAATAAAGTTATACTAGTGACTGAGAGAGAGAGGGTCCTTTTCCAAGTGACTGACATACAGCAGGGCCTTGTCCAAGTGACTGGACTGGTGGAAAAGGTTGTACAAGTGAATCTCAGAGAAAAGGCTGGGTCTTGTCAAAGTGACTTGCTTTTTGAATAAGGTTGTACAAGTGACTACCATTGGAAATAAATTTTTCCAAGTGACTGGCATTGAGAATATGGTTTACCAAGTGACTGTCAGAGAGCAGGAGCTTGTCCAGGTGACAGGCTTTAAAAATACGGTTGTCCAACAGACTGCCATTGATAAAAGTCTTGTCCAAGTGCTAGCATTGAGAATATGGTTGTCCAAGTGACTGTCAGGGAGCAAGGTCTTGTCCATTTGACTAGCATTGAGAATAAGGCTGTCCAAGTGACAGAGAGAGAGCAGGGTGTTGTCCAAGTGGTTGTCAGAGGAGGAGCTTGTCCAAGTGAATGGCTTTGAGAATAAGGCTGTTCAAGTGACTGGAATTGAGAATAAAGTTGTCCAAGTGACTGTCAGTGAGCAGGGTCTTGTACATGTGACTTGCATTGAGAACTAGGTTGTCCAAGTGACTGAGAGATGCAGAATCTTTTCCAAATGACTGTCAGAGAGCAGGGCCTTGTCCAAGTGACTGGCTTTGTGAAAAAGGTTGTACACCTGACTGCCATTGAGATTACCGTTGCCCAAGTCTCTAGTATTAGAAATATGGTTGTCCAAGTGACTGTCAGACTAACAAGGCTTTTCCAAGTGTCTGGGTTTTAGAATAAGGTTGTCCAAATCACAGGTATTGAGAATAAGCTTCTGCATGTCACTGGCATGGAAACTAAGGTTGTTCAAGTGACTGCTATTGATAAAAGGCTTGTACAAATGACTGGGATTGAGGATATGGTTGTCCACGTGACTGTCAGAGAGCAGGGCCTTGTGCTAGTGACTGGCTTTTTGAAAAACTTTGTACAAGTGACGGTCAGAGACAGAGCTGGGCCTTGTCCAAGTGACTGCTTTTCGAATAAGGTAGTACAGGTAACTGCTATTGAGAATAAGGTTGTCCAAATGACTATCAGAGAGAAGGGACATGTCCATATGACTTGCATTGAGAATAAGGTTGTCCGAGTGACTGAGATAGAGCAGGGTCTTGTCCATGTGACTAGCATTGAGAATTAGGTTGTCCAAGACACTGGAATTGAGAATAAGGTTGTCCAAGTGACTGTGAGAGAGCATGGGCTTGTCCAATTGACAGGCTTTGAGAATAAGGTTGTCCAAGTGACTGGCATTGAGAATAAGTTGTCCCAGTGACTGTGAGAGAGCAGGGTCTTGTCCATGTGACTGACATTGAGAATTAGGTTGTCCAAGTGACTGAGACAGAGAGCACGGTCTTTTCCAAGTGACTGACAGAGAGCAGGGCCTTTTGCTAGTGACTGACTTTGTGAAAAAGTATGTACAAGTGACGGTCAGAGACAGAGCTGGGCCTTGTGCAAGTGACTGGCTTTTTGAATAAGGTTGTACAAGTGACTTTGAGAGAGCAGGATCTTGTTCAAGGGTCAGGCATTGAGAATAAGATCGTCCATGTCACTTGCATTGAAAGTAAGGTTGTCCAAGTAACCGCCATTGATAAAAGGATTATCCAAGAGACTAGCATTGAGATTATGGTTGTCTAAATGACTGTCAGGGAACAGCATCTTGTCCGTTTGACTTGCATTGAGAATAAGGTTGTCCAAGTGACTGAGAGAGAGCAGGGTCTTCTCCAAGTGCCTGTCAGAGAGGAGGAGCTTGTCCAAGTGACTGGCTTTGAGAATAAGGCCGTTCAAGTGACGGAATTGAGAATAAATTTGTCCAAGTGACTGTCAGTGAGCAGGGTCTTGTCCTTGTCACTTGCATTGAGAATTAGGTTGTCCATGTGACTGAGAGTGATCAGGGTCTTTTCCAAGTGACTGACAGAGAGCAGGGCCTTGTCCAAGTGACTAGATTTGTGGAAAAGTTTGTACAAGTGACTATGAGAGACATAGCTGGGCCTTGTCCAAGGAACTGGCTTTTTGATTAAGGTTGTATGAGTGACTACCATTGAGAATAAGGTTGTCCAAGTGACTGGCATTGAGAATATGGTTGACGAAGTGATTGTCAGAGAGAGGAGCTTTTCCAAGTGACTGGCTTTGAGACTAAGTTTGACCAAGTGACTGGAATTGAGAATATGGTTGTCCAATTTTCTTGCATAGAACAGGGGTTTATCCAAGTGACTGGATTTGAGAATAAGGTTGTCCAGATAAAATGTATTGAGAACATGGTTCTGCAAGTCACTGACATTGAGAATAAGGTTGTCCAAGTGACTGCCATTGATAAAAGTCTTGTCCAAGTGACTGGCATTGAGTATATGGTTGTCCAAGTGACTGTCAAAGAGCAGGAGCTTGTCCCTTTGACTGGCTTTGAGAATAAGGTTGTCCAAGTGACTGGCATTGAGAATATAGTTGTCCAAGTGACTTCCATAGAACAGAAGATTTTCCTAGTGACTGGGTTTGAGAATAAGGTTGTCTATATGAAAAGTATTGAGAATAAGGTTCTGCAAATCACTGGCATCGAGAACTAGGTTGTCCAAGTGACTGTGCGAGAGCAGGGCCTTGTAAAGTGACTGGCTTTGTGCAAAAGGTTGTAGAAGTGAGTGCTATTGAGATTAAGGTTGTCCAAGTCACTGGCATTGAGTATAAGCTTGTCCAATTAACTTTCATTGAGAAAAGTGTTTTCCAAGTCACTGGCATTGAGTATATAGTTATCCAAATGACTGTCAGGGAACAGCGTTGTCCGTTTGACTTGCATTGAGAATATGTTTGTCCAAGTGTCTGCCATTGATAAGAGGCTTGTCCAAGTGACTGGCATTGAGTATATGGTTGTCCAAGTGACTTCCATAGAACAGAAGATTTTCCTAGTGACTGGGTTTGAGAATAAGGTTGTCTATATGAAAAGTATTGAGAATAAGGTTCTGCAAATCACTGGCATTGAGAACAAGGTTGTCCAAGTGACTGTGAGAGAGCAGGGCCTTGTAAAGTGACTGGCTTTGTGCAAAAGGTTGTAGAAGTGAGTGCCATTGAGATTAAGGTTGTCCAAGTCACTGGCTTTGAGTATAAGCTTGTCCAATTAACTTTCATTGAGAAAAGTGTTGTCCAAGTGACTGGCATTGAGTATATGGTTGTCCAAGTGACTGTGAGAGAGCAGGGTCTTGTCCATTTGACTTGCACTGAGAATAAGGCTGTTGAGGTGACAGAGAGCAGGTTCTTCTCAAAGTGGTTGTCAGAGAGGAGGAGCTTTCCAAGTGACTGGCTTTGAGAATAAGGCTCTTCAAGTGACTGGATTGAGAATAAAGTTGTCCAAGTGACTGTCATTGAGCAGGGTCTTGTACATGTGACTTGCATTGAGGACTAGGTTGTCCAAGTGACTGAGAGATGCAGAATCTTTTCCAGGTGACTGTCAGAGAGCAGGGCCTTGTCCAAGTGACTGGCTTTGTGGGAAAGGTTGTACAAGTGACTGCCATCGATATTAATGTTGTCCAAGTCTCTGGTATTAAGAATATGTTTGTCCTAGTGACGGTCAAACTACCAGAGCTGTTCCAAGTGTCTGAGTTTTAGAATAAGGTTGTCCAAAAGCAGGTATTGAGAATAAGGTTCTGCAAGTCACTGGCATTGAAAGTAAGGTTGTACAAGTGACTGCCATTGATAAAATGCTTATCCAAGTGACTGGCATTGAGTATATGGTCTTCCACGTGACGGTCAGATAGCGAGGCCTTGTTCAGTGACTGTCAGAGAGCAGGGTCTTGTCCATGTGACTTGCATTGAGAATTAGGTTGTCCGAGTGACTGAGAGAGATCAGAGTATTTTCCAAGTGACTGACAGACAGCAGGCCTTGTCCAATTGATTGGCTTTGTGGAAAATGTTGTACAATTGACTGTCAGAGATAGAGGTGGGCTTTTTCCAAGTGACAGGCTATTTGAATAAGGTTGTCCAAGTGACTGCCATTGGGAATAAGATTGTCCAAGTGACTGGCATTGAGAATATGATTGTCCAATTGACTTCCGTAGACCAGGAGATTTTCCAAGTAACTGGGTTTGAGAATAAGTTTTTACACGTAACAGGTATTGAGAATAAGGGTCTACAAGTCACTGGTACAAGTGACTTCTATTGATCAAAGGCTTGTACAAATGACTGGGATTGAGGATATGGTTGTCCACGTGACTGTCAGAGAACAGGGCCTAGTCCAAGAGACTGTCAGAGAGCTGGAGCTTGTCCAAATGACTGCCTTTGAGAATAAGGTTGTTCAAGTGACGACAATTGAGAAGAAACTTGTCCAAGTGACTGTCAGAGAGCAGGGTCTCATCCATGTGACTTGCATTGAGAATTAGGTTGTCCAAGTTACTAAGAGAGAGCAGGGTCTTTTCCAATTGACTGACAGAAAGCATGGCCTTGTCCAAGAGACTGTTAGAGAGCAGGAGCTTGTCCAAGTGACTGCCATTGAGAATAAGGTTGTTCAAGTGCCTACATTTGAGAATAAAGTTGTCTAACGGACTGTCAGGGTGCAGGGTGTTGTCCATGAGACTTGCATTGAGAATTAGGTTGTCCAAGTTACTGAGAGAGAGCAGGGTCTTTTCCAAGTGACTGTCAGAGAATGAGGCCTTGTCCAAGAGACTGGCAGAGTGCAGGAGCTTTTCCAAGTGACTTCCATTGAGAATAAGTTTGTCCAAGTGAATGGCATTGAGAATATGGTTGAACAAGTGACTGTCAGAGAGCAGGAGCATGTCCCTTTGAAAGGCTTTGAGAATAATGTTGTCCAAGTGACTGTGAGAGAGCAGGGTCTTGTCCAGGTGACAGGCTTTAAGAATAAAGTTGTCCAAGTGACTTTCAGGGAGCAGGGTCTTGTCCATTTGACTTGCATTGAGAATAAGGCTGTCCAAGTCACAGAAAGAGAGCAGGGTCTTGTCCAAGTGCCTGTCAGAGAGGAGGAGCTTCTTCAAGTAACTGACTTTGAGTATAAGGATGTTCAAGTGACTGGAATAGAGAATAAAGTAGTCCAAGTGCCTGTCAGTGAGCAGGGTCTTTCCATGTCACTTGCATTGAGAATTAGGTTGCCCATGTGTCTGAGAGTGAGCAGGGTCTTTTCCAAGTGACTGACATAGAGCAGGGCCTTGTCCAAGTGACTGGCTTTTTGAGTAAGGTTGTTCGAGTGACTACCATTGCGAGTAAGGTTGTCCAAGTGACTCTCAGAGGGCAGGGCCTTGTCCAAGTGACTGTCAGAGAGCAGAAGCTTGTACAAGTGACTGGCTTTGAGAATAAGGTTGTACAAGTGACTTCCATTGAGAATAACATTGTTCAAGTGACTGCAATGGAGAATAAAGTTATACTAGTGACTGAGAGAGAGAGGGTCCTTTTCCAAGTGACTGACATACAGCAGGGCCTTGTCCAAGTGACTGGACTGGTAGAAAAGGTTGTACAAGTGACTCTCAGAGAAAAAGCTGGGTCTTGTCAAAGTGACTGGCTCTTTGAATAAGGTTGTACAAGTGACTACCATTGGGAATAAATTTTTCCAAGTGACTGGCATTGAGAATATGGTTTACCAAGTGACTGTCAGAAAGCAGGAGCTTGTCCAGGTGACAGGATTTAAAAATACGGTTGTCCAACTGACTCTCATTGATAAAAGTCTTGTCCAAGTGCTAGCATTGAGAATATGGTTGTCCAAGTGACTATCAGGGACAAAGGTCTTGTCCATTTGACTAGCATTGAGAATAAGGCTGTCCAAGTGACAGAGAGAGAGCAGGGTCTTGTCCAAGTGGTTGTCAGAGAGGAAGAGCGTGTCCAAGTGATTGGCTTTGAGAATAAGGCCGTTCAAGTGACTGGAATTGAGAATAAAGTTGTCCAAGTGACTGTCAGTGAGCAGAGTCTTGTCCTTGTCACTTGCATTGAGAATTAGGTTGTCCATGTGACTGAGAGTGATCAGGTTCTTTTCCAAGTGACTGACAGAGAGCAGGGCCTTGTCCAAGTGACTGGATTTGTGGAAAAGTTTGTACAAGTGACTAGGAGAGACATAGCTGGGCCTTGTCCAAGGAACTGGCTTTTTGATTAAGGTTGTATGAGTGACTACCATTGAGAATAAGGTTGTCCAAATGACTGGCATTGAGAATATGGTTGCCCAAGTGATTGTCAGAGAGAGGAGCTTTTCCAAGTGACTGGCTTTGAGACTAAGTTTGACCAAGTGACTGGAATTGAGAATATGGTTGTCCAATTGACTTGCATAGAACAGGGGTTTATCCAAGTAACTGGATTTGAGAATAAGGTTGTCCAGATAAAATGTATTGAGAACATGGTTCTGCAAGTCACTGACATTGAGAATAAGGTTGTCCAAGTGACTGCCATTGATAAAAGTCTTGTCCAAGTGACTGGCATTGAGTATATGGTTGTCCAAGTGACTGTCAAGGAGCAGGAGGTTGTCCCTTTGACTGGCTTTGAGAATAAGGTTGTCCAAGTGACTGGCATTGAGAATATAGTTGTCCAAGTGACTTCCATAGAACAGAAGATTTTCCTAGTGACTGGGTTTGAGAATAAGGTTGTCTATAGGAAAAGTATTGAGAATAAGGTTCTGCAAATCACTGGCATCGAGAACAAGGTTGTCCAAGTGACTGTGAGAGAGCAGGGGCTTGTAAAGTGACTGGCTTTGTGCAAAAGGTTGTAGAAGTGAGTGCCATTGAGATTAAGGTTGTCCAAGTCACTGGCATTGAGTATAAGCTTGTCCAATTAACTTTCATTGAGAAAAGTGTTTTCCAAGTGACTGGCATTGAGTATATGGTTATCCAAGTGACTGTCAGGGAACAGCGTTGTCCGTTTGACTTGCATTGAGAATATGGTTGTCCAAGTGTCTGCCATTGATAAGAGGCTTGTCCAAGTGACTGGCATTGAGTATATGGTTGTCCAAGTGACTGTGAGAGAGCAGGGTCTTGTCCATTTGACTTGCACTGAGAATAAGGCTGTCGAGTTGACAGAGAGCAGGTTCTTCTCAAAGTGGTTGTCAGAGAGGAGGAGCTTTCCAAGTGACTGGCTTTGAGAATAAGGCTCTTCAAGTGACTGGAATTGAGAATAAAGTTGTCCAAGTGACTGTCAGTGAGCAGGGTCTTGTACATGTGACTTGCATTGAGGACTAGGTTGTCCAAGTGACTGAGAGATGCAGAGTCTTTTCCAGGTGACTGTCAGAGAGCAGGGCCTTGTCCAAGTGACTGGCTTTGTGGAAAAGGTTGTACAAGTGACTGCCATCGATATTAATGTTGTCCAAGTCTCTGGTATTAAGAATATGGTTGTCCAAGTGACTGTCAGACTACCAGTGCTTTTCCAAGTGTCTGAGTTTTAGAATAAGGTTGTCCAAAAGCAGGTATTGAGAATAAGGTTCTGCAAGTCACTGGCATTGAAAGTAAGGTTGTACAAGTGACTGCCATTGATAAAATGCTTATCCAAGTGACTGGCATTGAGTATGTGGTTGTCCACGTGACGGTCAGATAGCGAGGCCTTGTTCAGTGACTGTCAGAGAGCAGGGTCTTGTCCATGTGACTTGCATTGAGAATTAGGTTGTCCGAGTGACTGAGAGAGATCAGAGTATTTTCCAAGTGAGACTGACAGACAGCAGGCCTTGTCCAATTGATTGGCTTTGTGGAAAAGGTTGTACAATTGACTGTCAGAGATAGAGGTGGGCATTTTCCAAGTTACTGGCTATTTGAATAAGGTTGTCCAAGTGACTGCCATTGGGAATAAGGTTGTCCAAGTGACTGGCATTGAGAATATGATTGTCCAATGGACTTCCGTAGACCAGGAGATTTTCCAAGAAACTGGGTTTGAGAATAAGTTTTTACACGTAACAGGTATTGAGAATAAGGGTCTGCAAGTCACTGGGATTGAAAGTAAGGTTGTACAAGTGACTTCTATTGATCAAAGGCTTGTACAAATGACTGGGATTGAGGTTATGGTTGTCCACGTGACTGTCAGAGAGCAGGGCCTTGTCCAAGAGACTGTCAGAGAGCAGGAGCTTGTCCAAGTGACTGCCATTGAGAATAAGGTTGTTCAAGTGACTACATTTGCGAACAAAGTTGTCTAACGGACTGTCAGGGTGCAGGGTCTTGTCCATGTGACTTGCATTGAGAGTTAGGTTGTCCAAGTTACTGAGAGAGAGCAGGGTCTTTTCCAAGTGACTGTCAGAGAACGGGGCCTTGTCCAAGAGACTGTCAGAGAGCAGGAGCTTTTCCAAGTGACTTCCATTGAGAATAAGGTTGTCCAAGTGAATGGCATTGAGAATATGGTTGACCAAGTGACTGTCAGAGAGCAGGAGCATGTCCCTTTGAAAGGCTTTGAGAATAATGTTGTCCAAGTGACTGTGAGAGAGCAGGGTCTTGTCCAGGTGACAGGCTTTAAGAATAAAGTTGTCAAAGTGACTTTCAGGGAGCAGGGTCTTGTCCATTTGACTTGCATTGAGAATAAGGCTGTCCAAGTCCCAGAGAGAGAGCAGGGTCTTGTCCAAGTGCCTGTCAGAGAGGAGGAGCTTGTCCAAGTAACCGACTTTGAGTATAAGGCTGTTCAAGTGACTGGAATAGAGAATAAAGTAGTCCAAGTGACTGTCAGTGAGCAGGGTCTTTCCATGTCACTTGCATTGAGAATTAGGTTGCCCATGTGTCTGAGAGTGAGCAGGGTCTTTTCCAAGTGACTGACATAGAGCAGGGCCTTGTCCAAGTGACTGGCTTTTTGAGTAAGGTTGTTCGAGTGACTACCATTGAGAATAAGGTTGTCCAAGTGACTCTCAGAGGGCAGGGCCTTGTCCAAGTGACTGTCAGAGAGCAGAAGCTTGTACAAGTGACTGGCTTTGAGAATAAGGTTGTACAAGTGACTTCCATTGAGAATAACGTTGTTCAAGTGACTGCAATGGAGAAAAAGTTATACTAGTGACTGAGAGAGAGAGGGTCCTTTTCCAAGTGACTGACATACAGCAGGGCCTTGTCCAAGTGACTGGACTGGTGGAAAAGGTTGTACAAGTGACTCTCAGAGAAAAAGCTGGGTCTTGTCAAAGTGACTGGCTTTTTGAATAAGGTTGTACAAGTGACTACCATTGGAAATAAATTTTTCCAAGTGACTGGCATTGAGACTATGGTTTACCAAGTGACTGTCAGAGAGCAGGAGCTTGTCCAGGTGACAGGCTTTAAAAATACGGTTGTCCAACTGACTGCCATTGATAAAAGTCTTGTCCAAGTGCTAGCATTGAGAATATGGTTGTCCAAGTGACTGTCAGGGAGCAAGGTCTTGTCCATTTGACTAGCATTGAGAATAAGGCTGTCCAAGTGACAGAGAGCAGGGTCTTGTCCAAGTGGTTGTCAGAGAGGAGGAGCTTGTCCAAGTGATTGGCTTTGAGAATAAGGCTGTTCAAGTGACTGGAATTGAGAATAAAGTTGTCCAAGTGACTGTCAGTGAGCAGGGTCTTGTACATGTGACTTGCATTGAGAACTAGGTTGTCCAAGTGACTGAGAGATGCAGAATCTTTTCCAAGTGACTGTCAGAGAGCAGGACCTTGTCCAAGTGACTCGCTTTGTGGAAAAGGTTGTACACGTGACTGCCATTGAGATTACTGTTGCCCAATTCTCTACTATTAGAAATATGGTTTTCCAAGTGACTGTCAGACTACCAGGGCTTTTCCAAGTGTCTGGGTTTTAGAATAAGGTTGTCCAAATCACAGGTATTGAGAATAAGCTCCTCATGTCACTGGCATTGAAAGTAAGGTTGTACAAGTGACTGTCATTGATAAAATACTTATCCAAGTGACTGGCATTGAGTATATGGTTGTCCAGTGACGGTCAGATAGCCGGGCCTTGTTCAGTGACTGTGAGAGAGCAGAGTCTTGTCCATGTGACTTGCATTGAGAATTAGGTTTTCTGAGTGACTGAGAGAGATCAGAGTATTTTCCAAGTGAGACTCACAGACAGCAGGCCTTGTCCAATTGATTGGCTTTGTGGAAAAGGTTATACAATTGACTATCAGAGATAGAGGTGGGCTTTTTCCAAGTGACTGGCTATTTGAATAAGGTTGTTCAAGTGACTGCTATTGATAAAAGGCTTGTACAAATGACTGGGATTGAGGATATGGTTGTCCACGTGACTGTCAGAGAGCAGGGCCTTGTGCTAGTGACTGGCTTTGTGAAAAAGTTTGTACAAGTGACGGTCAGAGACAGAGCTGGGCCTTGTCCCAGTGACTGCTTTTTGAATAAGGTAGTACAAGTAACTGCCATTGAGAATAAGGTTGTCCAAATGACTATCAGAGAGAAGGGACATGTCCATATGACTTGCATTGAGAATAAGGTTGTCCAAGTGACTGAGATAGAGCAGGTCTTGTCCATGTGACTTGCATTGAGAATTAGGTTGTCCAAGTCACTGGCATTGAGAATAAGGTTATCCAAGTGGCTGTGAGAGAACACGGGCTTGTCCAATTGACAGGCATTGAGAATAAGGTTGTCCAAGTGACTGGCATTGAGAATAAGGTTGTCCCAGTGACTGTGTGAGAGCAGGGTCTTGTCCATGTGACTTGCATTGAGAATTAGGTTGTCCAAGTCACTGGCATTGAGAATAAGGTTGTCCAAGTGGCTGTGAGATAACACGGGCTTGTCCAATTGACAGGCATTGAGAATAAGGTTGTCCCAGTGACTGTGAGAGAGCAGGGTCTTGTCCATGTGACTGACATTGAGAATTAGGTTGTCCAAGTGACTGAGACAGAGAGCACGGTCTTTTCCAAGTGACTGACAGAGAGCAGGGCCTTTTGCTAGTGACTGACTTTGTGAAAAAGTCTGTACAAGTGACGGTCAGAGACAGAGCCGGGCCTTGTGCAAGTGACTGGCTTTTTGAATAAGGTTGTACAAGTGACTGTGAGAGAGCAGGATCTTGTCCAAGGGTCAGGCATTGAGAATAAGATCGTCCATGTCACTTGCATTGAAAGGAAGGTTGTCCAAGTAACCGCCATTGATAAAAGGATTGTCCAAGAGAGTAGCATTGAGATTATGGTTGTCTAAGTGACTGTCAGGGAACAGCGTCTTGTCCGTTTGACTTGCATTGAGAATAAGGTTGTCCAAGTGACTGAGAGAGAGCAGGGTCTTCTCCAAGTGCCTGTCAGAGAGGAAGAGCATGTCCAAGTGACTGGCTTTAAGAATAAGGCCGTTCAAGTGACTGGAATTGAGAATAAATTTGTCCAAGTGACTGTCAGTGAGCAGGGTCTTGTCCATGTGACTTGCATTGAGAATTAGGTTGTCCAAGTTACTGAGAGAGAGCAGGGTCTTTTCCAAGTGACTGTCAGAGAACGGGGCATTGTCCAAGTGCCTGTCAGAGAGGAGGAGCTTGTCCAAGTAACCGACTTTGAGTATAAGGCTGTTCAAGTGACTGGAATAGAGAATAAAGTAGTCCAAGTGACTGTCAGTGAGCAGGGTCTTTCCATGTCACTTGCATTGAGAATTAGGTTGCCCATGTGTCTGAGAGTGAGCAGGGTCTTTTCCAAGTGACTGACATAGAGCAGGGCCTTGTCCAAGTGACTGGCTTTTTGAGTAAGGTTGTTCAAGTGACTACCATTGAGAATAAGGTTGTCCAAGTGACTCTCAGAGGGCAGGGCCTTGTCCAAGTGACTGTCAGAGAGCAGAAGCTTGTACAAGTGACTGGCTTTGAGAATAAGGTTGTACAAGTGACTTCCATTGAGAATAACGTTGTTCAAGTGACTGCAATGGAGAATAAAGTTATACTAGTGACTGAGAGAGAGAGGGTCCTTTTCCAAGTGACTGACATATAGCAGGGCCTTGTCCAAGTGACTGGACTGGTGTAAAAGGTTGTACAAGTGACTCTCAGAGAAAAAGCTGGGTCTTGTCAAAGTGACTGGCTTTTTGAATAAGGTTGTACAAGTGACTACCATTGGGAATAAATTTTTCCAAGTGACTGGCATTGAGAATATGGTTTACCAAGTGACTGTCAGAGAGCAGGAGCTTGTCCAGGTGACAGGCTTTAAAAATACGGTTGTCCAACTGACTTCCATTGATAAAAGTCTTGTCCAAGTGCTAGCATTGAGAATATGGTTGTCCAAGTGACTGTCAGGGACAAAGGTCTTGTCCATTTGACTAGCATTGAGAATAAGGCTGTCCAAGTGACAGAGAGAGAGCAGGGTGTTGTCCAAGTGGTTGTCAGAGGAGGAGCTTGTCCAAGTGAATGGCTTTGAGAATAAGGCTGTTCAAGTGACTGGAATTGAGAATAAAGTTGTCCAAGTGACTGTCAGTGAGCAGGGTCTTGTACATGTGACTTGCATTGAGAACTAGGTTGTCCAAGTGACTGAGAGATGCAGAATCTTTTCCAAATGACTGTCAGAGAGCAGGGCCTTGTCCAAGTGACTGGCTTTGTGAAAAAGGTTGTACACCTGACTGCCATTGAGATTACCGTTGCCCAAGTCTCTAGTATTAGAAATATGGTTGTCCAAGTGACTGTCAGACTAACAAGGCTTTTCCAAGTGTCTGGGTTTTAGAATAAGGTTGTCCAAATCACAGGTATTGAGAATAAGCTTCTGCATGTCACTGGCATGGAAAGTAAGGTTGTTCAAGTGACTGCTATTGATAAAAGGCTTGTACAAATGACTGGGATTGAGGATATGGTTGTCCACGTGACTGTCAGAGAGCAGGGCCTTGTGCTAGTGACTGGCTTTTTGAAAAACTTTGTACAAGTGACGGTCAGAGACAGAGCTGGGCCTTGTCCAAGTGACTGCTTTTCGAATAAGGTAGTACAGGTAACTGCTATTGAGAATAAGGTTGTCCAAATGACTATCAGAGAGAAGGGACATGTCCATATGACTTGCATTGAGAATAAGGTTGTCCAAGTGACTGAGATAGAGCAGGTCTTGTCCATGTGACTTGCATTGAGAATTAGGTTGTCCAAGTCACTGGCATTGAGAATAAGGTTATCCAAGTGGCTGTGAGAGAACACGGGCTTGTCCAATTGACAGGCATTGAGAATAAGGTTGTCCAAGTGACTGGCATTGAGAATAAGGTTGTCCCAGTGACTGTGTGAGAGCAGGGTCTTGTCCATGTGACTTGCATTTAGAATTAGGTTGTCCAAGTCACTGGCATTGAGAATAAGGTTGTCCAAGTGGCTGTGAGATAACACGGGCTTGTCCAATTGACAGGCATTGAGAATAAGGTTGTCCCAGTGACTGTGAGAGAGCAGGGTCTTGTCCATGTGACTGACATTGAGAATTAGGTTGTCCAAGTGACTGAGACAGAGAGCACGGTCTTTTCCAAGTGACTGACAGAGAGCAGGGCCTTTTGCTAGTGACTGACTTTGTGAAAAAGTCTGTACAAGTGACGGTCAGAGACAGAGCTGGGCCTTGTGCAAGTGACTGGCTTTTTGAATAAGGTTGTACAAGTGACTGTGAGAGAGCAGGATCTTGTCCAAGGGTCAGGCATTGAGAATAAGATCGTCCATGTCACTTGCATTGAAAGGAAGGTTGTCCAAGTAACCGCCATTGATAAAAGGATTGTCCAAGAGAGTAGCATTGAGATTATGGTTGTCTAAGTGACTGTCAGGGAACAGCGTCTTGTCCGTTTGACTTGCATTGAGAATAAGGTTGTCCAAGTGACTGAGAGAGAGCAGGGTCTTCTCCAAGTGCCTGTCAGAGAGGAAGAGCATGTCCAAGTGACTGGCTTTAAGAATAAGGCCGTTCAAGTGACTGGAATTGAGAATAAATTTGTCCAAGTGACTGTCAGTGAGCAGGGTCTTGTCCATGTGACTTGCATTGAGAATTAGGTTGTCCAAGTTACTGAGAGAGAGCAGGGTCTTTTCCAAGTGACTGTCAGAGAACGGGGCCTTGTCCAAGAGACTGTCAGAGAGCAGGAGCTTTTTCAAGTGACTTCCATTGAGAATAAGGTTGTCCAAGTGAATGGCATTGAGAATATGGTTGACCAAGTGACTGTCAGAGAGCAGGAGCATGTCCCTTTGAAAGGCTTTGAGAATAATGTTGTCCAAGTGACTGTGAGAGAGCAGGGTCTTGTCCAGGTGACAGGCTTTAAGAATAAAGTTGTCCAAGTGACTTTCAGGGAGCAGGGTCTTGTCCATTAGACTTGCATTGAGAATAAGGCTATCCAAGTCCCAGAGAGAGAGCAGGGTCTTGTCCGAGTGCCTGTCAGAGAGGAGGAGCTTGTCGAAGTAACCGACTTTGAGTATAAGGCTGTTCAAGTGACTGGAATAGAGAATAAAGTAGTCCAAGTGACTGTCAGTGAGCAGGGTCTTTCCATGTCACTTGCATTGAGAATTAGGTTGCCCATGTGTCTGAGAGTGAGCAGGGTCTTTTCCAAGTGACTGACATAGAGCAGGGCCTTGTCCAAGTGACTGGCTTTTTGAGTAAGGTTGTTCGAGTGACTACCATTGAGAATAAGGTTGTCCAAGTGACTCTCAGAGGGCAGGGCCTTGTCCAAGTGACTGTCAGAGAGCAGAAGCTTGTACAAGTGACTGGCTTTGAGAATAAGGTTGTACAAGTGACTTCCATTGAGAATAACGTTGTTCAAGTGACTGCAATGGAGAATAAAGTTATACTAGTGACTGAGAGAGAGAGGGTCCTTTTCCAAGTGACTGACATATAGCAGGGCCTTGTCCAAGTGACTGGACTGGTGGAAAAGGTTGTACAAGTGACTCTCAGAGAAAAAGCTGGGTCTTGTCAAAGTGACTGGCTTTTTGAATAAGGTTGTACAAGTGACTACCATTGGGAATAAATTTTTCCAAGTGACTGGCATTGAGAATATGGTTTACCAAGTGACTGTCAGAGAGCAGGAGCTTGTCCAGGTGACAGGCTTTAAAAATACGGTTGTCCAACTGACTTCCATTGATAAAAGTCTTGTCCAAGTGCTAGCATTGAGAATATGGTTGTCCAAGTGACTGTCAGGGACAAAGGTCTTGTCCATTTGACTAGCATTGAGAATAAGGCTGTCCAAGTGACAGAGAGAGAGCAGGGTGTTGTCCAAGTGGTTGTCAGAGGAGGAGCTTGTCCAAGTGAATGGCTTTGAGAATAAGGCTGTTCAAGTGACTGGAATTGAGAATAAAGTTGTCCAAGTGACTGTCAGTGAGCAGGGTCTTGTACATGTGACTTGCATTGAGAACTAGGTTGTCCAAGTGACTGAGAGATGCAGAATCTTTTCCAAATGACTGTCAGAGAGCAGGGCCTTGTCCAAGTGACTGGCTTTGTGAAAAAGGTTGTACACCTGACTGCCATTGAGATTACCGTTGCCCAAGTCTCTAGTATTAGAAATATGGTTGTCCAAGTGACTGTCAGACTAACAAGGCTTTTCCAAGTGTCTGGGTTTTAGAATAAGGTTGTCCAAATCACAGGTATTGAGAATAAGCTTCTGCATGTCACTGGCATGGAAAGTAAGGTTGTTCAAGTGACTGCTATTGATAAAAGGCTTGTACAAATGACTGGGATTGAGGATATGGTTGTCCACGTGACTGTCAGAGAGCAGGGCCTTGTGCTAGTGACTGGCTTTTTGAAAAACTTTGTACAAGTGACGGTCAGAGACAGAGCTGGGCCTTGTCCAAGTGACTGCTTTTCGAATAAGGTAGTACAGGTAACTGCTATTGAGAATAAGGTTGTCCAAATGACTATCAGAGAGAAGGGACATGTCCATATGACTTGCATTGAGAATAAGGTTGTCCAAGTGACTGAGATAGAGCAGGTCTTGTCCATGTGACTTGCATTGAGAATTAGGTTGTCCAAGTCACTGGCATTGAGAATAAGGTTATCCAAGTGGCTGTGAGAGAACACGGGCTTGTCCAATTGACAGGCATTGAGAATAAGGTTGTCCAAGTGACTGGCATTGAGAATAAGGTTGTCCCAGTGACTGTGTGAGAGCAGGGTCTTGTCCATGTGACTTGCATTTAGAATTAGGTTGTCCAAGTCACTGGCATTGAGAATAAGGTTGTCCAAGTGGCTGTGAGATAACACGGGCTTGTCCAATTGACAGGCATTGAGAATAAGGTTGTCCCAGTGACTGTGAGAGAGCAGGGTCTTGTCCATGTGACTGACATTGAGAATTAGGTTGTCCAAGTGACTGAGACAGAGAGCACGGTCTTTTCCAAGTGACTGACAGAGAGCAGGGCCTTTTGCTAGTGACTGACTTTGTGAAAAAGTCTGTACAAGTGACGGTCAGAGACAGAGCCGGGCCTTGTGCAAGTGACTGGCTTTTTGAATAAGGTTGTACAAGTGACTGTGAGAGAGCAGGATCTTGTCCAAGGGTCAGGCATTGAGAATAAGATCGTCCATGTCACTTGCATTGAAAGGAAGGTTGTCCAAGTAACCGCCATTGATAAAAGGATTGTCCAAGAGAGTAGCATTGAGATTATGGTTGTCTAAGTGACTGTCAGGGAACAGCGTCTTGTCCGTTTGACTTGCATTGAGAATAAGGTTGTCCAAGTGACTGAGAGAGAGCAGGGTCTTCTCCAAGTGCCTGTCAGAGAGGAAGAGCATGTCCAAGTGACTGGCTTTAAGAATAAGGCCGTTCAAGTGACTGGAATTGAGAATAAATTTGTCCAAGTGACTGTCAGTGAGCAGGGTCTTGTCCATGTGACTTGCATTGAGAATTAGGTTGTCCAAGTTACTGAGAGAGAGCAGGGTCTTTTCCAAGTGACTGTCAGAGAACGGGGCCTTGTCCAAGAGACTGTCAGAGAGCAGGAGCTTTTTCAAGTGACTTCCATTGAGAATAAGGTTGTCCAAGTGAATGGCATTGAGAATATGGTTGACCAAGTGACTGTCAGAGAGCAGGAGCATGTCCCTTTGAAAGGCTTTGAGAATAATGTTGTCCAAGTGACTGTGAGAGAGCAGGGTCTTGTCCAGGTGACAGGCTTTAAGAATAAAGTTGTCCAAGTGACTTTCAGGGAGCAGGGTCTTGTCCATTAGACTTGCATTGAGAATAAGGCTATCCAAGTCCCAGAGAGAGAGCAGGGTCTTGTCCGAGTGCCTGTCAGAGAGGAGGAGCTTGTCCAAGTAACCGACTTTGAGTATAAGGCTGTTCAAGTGACTGGAATAGAGAATAAAGTAGTCCAAGTGACTGTCAGTGAGCAGGGTCTTTCCATGTCACTTGCATTGAGAATTAGGTTGCCCATGTGTCTGAGAGTGAGCAGGGTCTTTTCCAAGTGACTGACATAGAGCAGGGCCTTGTCCAAGTGACTGGCTTTTTGAGTAAGGTTGTTCGAGTGACTACCATTGAGAATAAGGTTGTCCAAGTGACTCTCAGAGGGCAGGGCCTTGTCCAAGTGACTGTCAGAGAGCAGAAGCTTGTACAAGTGACTGGCTTTGAGAATAAGGTTGTACAAGTGACTTCCATTGAGAATAACGTTGTTCAAGTGACTGCAATGGAGAATAAAGTTATACTAGTGACTGAGAGAGAGAGGGTCCTTTTCCAAGTGACTGACATACAGCAGGGCCTTGTCCAAGTGACTGGACTGGTGGAAAAGGTTGTACAAGTGACTCTCAGAGAAAAAGCTGGGTCTTGTCAAAGTGACTGGCTTTTTGAATAAGGTTGTACAAGTGACTACCATTGGGAATAAATTTTTCCAAGTGACTGGCATTGAGAATATGGTTTACCAAGTGACTGTCAGAGAGCAGGAGCTTGTCCAGGTGACAGGCTTTAAAAATACGGT
Organism: Corynorhinus townsendii; assembly: GCA_026230045.1. Taxonomy (NCBI): domain Eukaryota; kingdom Metazoa; phylum Chordata; class Mammalia; order Chiroptera; family Vespertilionidae; genus Corynorhinus; species Corynorhinus townsendii. The sequence continues at coordinate 1,449,225 of JAPDVU010000017.1, forward strand.
TGTCCAACTGACTTCCATTGATAAAAGTCTTGTCCAAGTGCTAGCATTGAGAATATGGTTGTCCAAGTGACTGTCAGGGACAAAGGTCTTGTCCATTTGACTAGCATTGAGAATAAGGCTGTCCAAGTGACAGAGAGAGAGCAGGGTGTTGTCCAAGTGGTTGTCAGAGGAGGAGCTTGTCCAAGTGAATGGCTTTGAGAATAAGGCTGTTCAAGTGACTGGAATTGAGAATAAAGTTGTCCAAGTGACTGTCAGTGAGCAGGGTCTTGTACATGTGACTTGCATTGAGAACTAGGTTGTCCAAGTGACTGAGAGATGCAGAATCTTTTCCAAATGACTGTCAGAGAGCAGGGCCTTGTCCAAGTGACTGGCTTTGTGAAAAAGGTTGTACACCTGACTGCCATTGAGATTACCGTTGCCCAAGTCTCTAGTATTAGAAATATGGTTGTCCAAGTGACTGTCAGACTAACAAGGCTTTTCCAAGTGTCTGGGTTTTAGAATAAGGTTGTCCAAATCACAGGTATTGAGAATAAGCTTCTGCATGTCACTGGCATGGAAAGTAAGGTTGTTCAAGTGACTGCTATTGATAAAAGGCTTGTACAAATGACTGGGATTGAGGATATGGTTGTCCACGTGACTGTCAGAGAGCAGGGCCTTGTGCTAGTGACTGGCTTTTTGAAAAACTTTGTACAAGTGACGGTCAGAGACAGAGCTGGGCCTTGTCCAAGTGACTGCTTTTCGAATAAGGTAGTACAGGTAACTGCTATTGAGAATAAGGTTGTCCAAATGACTATTAGAGAGAAGGGACATGTCCATATGACATGCATTGAGAATAAGGTTGTCCGAGTGACTGAGATAGAGCAGGGTCTTGTCCATGTGACTTGCATTGAGAATAACGTTGTCCAAGACACTGGCATTGAGAATAAGGTTGTCCAAGTGACTGTGAGAGAGCACGGGCTTGTCCAATTGACAGGCTTTGAGAATAAGGTTGTCCAAGTGACTGGCATTGAGAATAAGTTGTCCCAGTGACTGTGAGAGAGCAGGGTCTTGTCCATGTGACTGACATTGAGAATTAGGTTGTCCAAGTGACTGAGACAGAGAGCACGGTCTTTTCCAAGTGACTGACAGAGAGCAGGGCCTTTTGCTAGTGACTGACTTTGTGAAAAAGTTTGTACAAGTGACGGTCAGAGACAGAGCTGGGCCTTGTGCAAGTGACTGGCTTTTTGAATAAGGTTGTACAAGTGACTTTGAGAGAGCAGGATCTTGTTCAAGGGTCAGGCATTGAGAATAAGATCGTCCATGTCACTTGCATTGAAAGTAAGGTTGTCCAAGTAACCGCCATTGATAAAAGGATTATCCAAGAGACTAGCATTGAGATTATGGTTGTCTAAATGACTGTCAGGGAACAGCATCTTGTCCGTTTGACTTGCATTGAGAATAAGGTTGTCCAAGTGACTGAGAGAGAGCAGGGTCTTCTCCAAGTGCCTGTCAGAGAGGAGGAGCTTGTCCAAGTGACTGGCTTTGAGAATAAGGCCGTTCAAGTGTCGGAATTGAGAATAAATTTGTCCAAGTGACTGTCAGTGAGCAGGGTCTTGTCCTTGTCACTTGCATTGAGAATTAGGTTGTCCATGTGACTGAGAGTGATCAGGGTCTTTTCCAAGTGACTGACAGAGAGCAGGGCCTTGTCCAAGTGACTGGATTTGTGGAAAAGTTTGTACAAGTGACTATGAGAGACATATCTGGGCCTTGTCCAAGGAACTGGCTTTTTGATTAAGGTTGTATGAGTGACTACCATTGAGAATAAGGTTGTCCAAGTGACTGGCATTGAGAATATGGTTGACCAAGTGATTGTCAGAGAGAGGAGCTTTTCCAAGTGACTGGCTTTGAGACTAAGTTTGACCAAGTGACTGGATTTGAGAATAAGGTTGTCCAGATAAAATGTATTGAGAACATGGTTCTGCAAGTCACTGACATTGAGAATAAGGTTGTCCAAGTGACTGCCATTGATAAAAGTCTTGTCCAAGTGACTGGCATTGAGTATATGGTTGTCCAAGGACTGTAAAAGAGCAGGAGCTTGTCCCTTTGACTGGCTTTGAGAATCAGGTTGTCCAAGTGACTGGCATTGAGAATATAGTTGTCCAAGTGACTTCCATAGAACAGAAGATGTTCCTAGTGACTGGGCTTGAGAATAAGGTTGTCTATATGAAAAGTATTGAGAATAAGGTTCTGCAAATCACTGGCATTGAGAACAAGGTTGTCCAAGTGACTGTGCGAGAGGAGGGCCTTGTAAAGTGACTGGATTTGTGCAAAAGGTTGTAGAAGTGAGTGCCATTGAGATTAAGGTTTTCCAAGTCACTGGCATTGAGTATAAGCTTGTCCAATTAACTTTCATTGAGAAAAGTGTTTTCCAAGTCACTTGCATTGAGTATATAGTTATCCAAATGACTATCAGGGAACAGCGTTGTCCGTTTGACTTGCATTGAGAATATGGTTGTCCAAGTGTCTGCCATTGATAAGAGGCTTGTCCAAGTGACTGGCATTGAGTATATGGTTGTCCAAGTGACTGTGAGAGAGCAGGGTCTTGTCCATTTGACTTGCACTGAGAATAAGGCTGTCGAGGTGACAGAGAGCAGGTTCTTCTCAAAGTGGTTGTCAGAGAGGAGGAGCTTTCCAAGTGACTGGCTTTGAGAATAAGGCTCTTCAAGTGACTGGAATTGAGAATAAAGTTGTCCAAGTGACTGTCAGTGAGCAGGGTCTTGTACATGTGACTTGCATTGAGGACTAGATTGTCCAAGTGACTGAGAGATGCAGAATCTTTTCCAGGTGACCGTCTGAGAGCAGGGCCTTGTCCAAGAGACTGTCAGAGAGCAGGAGCTTGTTCAAGTGACTGCCATTGAGAATAAGGTTCTTCAAGTGACTACATTTGAGAATAAAGTTGTCTAAGGGACTGTCAGGGTATAGGGTGTTGTCCATGTGACTTGCATTGAGAATTAGGTTGTCCAAGTTACTGAGAGAGAGCAGGGTCTTTTCCAAGTGACTGTCAGAGAACGGGGCCTTGTCCAAGAGACTGTCAGAGAGCAGGAGCTTTTCCAAGTGACTTCCATTGAGAATAAGGTTGTCCAAGTGAATGGCATTGAGAATATGGTTGACCAAGTGACTGTCAGAGAGCAGGAGCATGTCCCTTTGAAAGACTTTGAGAATAATGTTGTCCAAGTGACTGTGAGAGAGCAGGGTCTTGTCCAGGTGACAGGCTTTAAGAATAAAGTTGTCCAAGTGACTTTCAGGGAGCAGGGTCTTGTCCATTTGACTTGCATTGAGAATAAGGCTGTCCAAGTCACAGAGAGAGAGCAGGGTCTTGTCCAAGTGCCTGTCAGAGAGGAGGAGCTTGTCCAAGTAACTGACTTTGAGTATAAGGCTGTTCAAGTGACTGGAATAGAGAATAAAGTAGTCCAAGTGACTGTCAGTGAGCAGGGTCTTTCCATGTCACTTGCTTTGAGAATTAGGTTGCCCATGTGTCTGAGAGTGAGCAGGGTCTTTTCCAAGTGACTGACATAGAGCAGGGCCTTGTCCAAGTGACTGGCTTTTTGAGTAAGGTTGTTCGAGTGACTACCATTGAGAATAACGTTGTTCAAGTGACTGCAATGGAGAATAAAGTTATACTAGTGACTGAGAGAGAGAGGGTCCTTTTCCAAGTGACTGACATACAGCAGGGCCTTGTCCAAGTGACTGGACTGGTGTAAAAGGTTGTAAAAGTGACTCTCAGAGAAAAGGCTGGGTCTTGTCAAAGTGACTGGCTTTTTGAATAAGGTTGTACAAGTGACTACCATTGGAAATAAATTTTTCCAAGTGACTGGCATTGAGAATATGGTTTACCAAGTGACTGTCAGAGAGCAGGACCTTGTCCAAGTGACAGGCTTTAAAAATACGGTTGTCCAACTGACTGCCATTGATAAAAGTCTTGTCCAAGTGCTAGCATTGAGAATATGGTTGTCCAAGTGACTGTCAGGGAGCAAGGTCTTGTCCATTTGACTAGCATTGAGAATAAGGCTGTCCAAGTGACAGTGAGAGAGCAGGGTGTTGTCCAAGTGGTTGTCAGAGGAGGAGCTTGTCCAAGTGAATGGCTTTGAGAATAAGGCTGTTCAAGTGACTGGAATTGAGAATAAAGTTGTCCAAGTGACTGTCAGTGAGCAGGGTGTTGTCCATGTGACTTGCATTGAGAATTAGGTTGTCCAAGTTACTGAGAGAGAGCAGGGTCTTTTCCAAGTGACTGTCAGAGAACGGGGCCTTGTCAAAGAGACTGTCAGAGAGCAGGAGCTTTTCCAAGTGACTTCCATTGAGAATAAGGTTGTCCAAGGGAATGGCATTTAGAATATGGTTGACCAAGTGACTGTCAGAGAGCAGGAGCATGTCCCTTTGAAAGGCTTTGAGAATAATGTTGTCCAAGTGACTGTGAGAGAGCAGGGTCTTGTCCAGGTGACAGGCTTTAAGAATAAAGTTGTCCAAGTGACTTTCAGGGAGCAGGGTCTTGTACATGTGACTTGCATTGAGAACTAGGTTGTCCAAGTGACTGATAGATGCAGAATCTTTTCCAAGTGACTGTAAGAGAGCAGGGCCTTGTTCAAGTGACTGGCTTTGTGGAAAAGGTTGTACACGTGACCTCCATTGAGATTACCGTTGCCCAAGTCTCTAGTATTAGAAATATGGTTGTCCAAGTGACTGTCAGACTACCAGGGCTTGTCCAAGTGTCTGGGTTTTAGAATAAGGTTGTCCAAATCATAGGTATTGAGAATAATCTTCTGCATGTCACTGGCATTGAAAGTAAGGTTGTCCAAGTGACTGCTCTTGATAAAAGGCTTGTACAAATGACTGGGATTGAGGATATGGTTGTCCACGTGACTGTCAGAGACCAGGGCCTTGTCCAAGAGACTGTCAGAGAGCAGGAGCTTGTCCAAGTGACTGCCATTGATAAAAGGCTTGGACAATTGACTGGTATTGAGAATATCATTGTCCACGTGACCCTCAGGGAACAAGGACTTGTCCGTTTAACTTGCATTGAGAATAAGGTTGTCCAAGTGACTGAGAGAGAGCAGGGACTTGTCCAAGTGCCTGTCAGAGAGGATGACCTTGTCCAAGTGACTGGCTTTGAGAATAAGGTTGTTCAAGTGACTGGAATTGAGAATAAAGTTTTCCAAGTGACTGTCAGAGAGCAGGGCCTTGTCCAAGTGACTTGCATTCAGAATTAGGTTGTCTAAGAGACTTAGAGATGCAGTCATCTTATCCAAATGACTGTGAGAGAGCAGGGACTTTTCCAAGAGACTGGCTTTGTGCAAAAGATTGTACAAGTGACTGCCATTGAGATTAAGCTTGTCCAAGTCACTGGCATTGAGTATAAGCTTGTCCAAGTGACTGTCAGAGACAGGGATGGGCCTTGTTCAAGTGACTGGCTTTGTGAATAAGGTTGTCCAAGTGACGGGAATTTAGAATATGGTTGTCTACTTCCGTAGAACAGGAGATTTTCCAAGTAACTGGGTTTGATAAGAAGATTGTACAAGTAACAGGTATTGAGAATATGGTTCTTCAAGTCACTGGCATTGAAAAGAAGGTTGTACAAGTGACTGCCATTGATAAAAGGCTTGTCTAAGTGACTGGCATTGAGTATATGGTTGTCCACGTGATGGTCAGAGAGCAGGGTCTTGTCCATGTAACTTGCATTGGGAATTAGTTTGTCCAAGTTACTGTTAGAGACATAGCTGGGCCTTGTCCAAGTGTCTGGCCTTTTGAATAAGGTTGTACAAGTAACTGTCTTTGAGAAAAGGTTGTCCAAGTGACTGGAATTTAGAATATGGTTGGCCAAGTGACTCCGTAGAACAGAAATTTTTCCAAGTAACTGGATTTGAGAATAAGTTTGTCCAAATAACAGGTACTGAGAATAAGATCTGAAAGTCACTTGCATTGAAAGGAAGGTTTTCCAAGTGACTGCCATTGATAAAAGCATTGTACAAGTGACTGCCATTGAGTATATGGTTGTCCATGTGACTGTCAGAGAGCAGGGCCTTGTCCAAGTGACTGGTTTTGTGAATAAGGTCATACAAGTGACTGCCATTGAGAATAATTTTGTCCAAGTGACTGACATTGAGAATATGTTTATGGAAGTGCCTGGCATTGAGAATATGGTTGTCCAAGTGACTGTCGGGAATCAGGGTCTTTTCCGTGTGACCTGCATTGAGAATAAGTTTGTCCAAGTGACTGAGAGAGAGCAGGAGCTTGTCCAAGTGACTGCCTTTGAGAAAGGTTGTTTAAGTGACTGGATTTGAGAATAAAGTTGTTCAAGTGACTGTCAGAGAGCAGGGTCGTGTCCATGTGACTTGCTTGGAGAATTAGGTCGTCCAAGTGACTGAGAGAGAGCAAGTGACTGTCAGAGAAGAGGGCCTTCTCCAAGTGACTGTCTTTGTGGAAAAGGTTGTACAATTGAGTGCCATTGAGATTAAGGTTGTCCAAGTCTCTGGCATTAAAAATATGTTTGACCAAGTGACTGACAGGGAACTGGGGCTTTTCCAAGTGACTGGCATTGAGAATAAGGTTGTCCATGTTAATGGCATTGAAAGGAAGGTAGAACAAATGACTGCCATTGAGAAAAGTGTTATCCAGTTGACTGCATTGGGTATATGGTTGCCCAAGTGACTGTCAGAGAGCAGGGCCTTGTGCAAGTGACCGGCTTTGTGGATAAGGTTGTAAAAGTGACTGCCTTTGACAATAAGGTTGTCTAGTTCTCTGGCATTGAGAATATGGTTGTCCAATGACTGTCAGGTGCCGGGGCTTTTCCAATTGACTGGGTTGGAAAATAAGGTCGTCCAAATCACTGCCATTGAGAATAAGGTTGTCCAAGTGACTGTGAGACAGCAGGGGCTTTTGCAAGTGACTGCCATTTAAAATAAGGTAGTCCAAGACTCTGGCATTAAGAATATGGTTGTCCAAGTGACTGACAGGGATTCGGGCCTTTTGCTAATTACTGGGATTGAGAATAAGTTTGTCCAAGACACTGCCATTGAGAATAACTTTGTCCAAGCGACTGTGAGAGCGTACAGTCTTTTCCAAGTGAAAGGCATTGAGAATAAGGTTGTCCAAGTGACTTTCAATGACACTAAGGTTGTCAAAGTTTCTGGCATTGAGAATAAGGTTGTCCATGTCACTGGCATTGAAAGAAAGGTTGTCCAAATGACTGTCATTGAGAAAAGGGTTGTCCGGTTGACTGGCATTCAGTATATGGTTTTTCAAGTACTATCAGCGAGCAGGGCCTTGTCCAAGTAACTGCCATTGACAATAAGTTTGTCCAAGACTCTGCCATTGCGAATATGGTTGTCCAAGTGACTGTGAGGGTATAGGGGCTTTTCCAATTGACTGGGTTGGAAAATAAGTTCGTCCAAGTCACTGGCATTGAGAATAAGGTTGTCCAAGTGACTATGAGAGAGCAGGGGGTTTTCCAAGTCACTGCATTGAGAATAAGGTTGTCCAAATGACTGGCATTGAGAATATGGTTGTCCAAGTGACTGTCAGGGAACAGGGTCTTGTCCGTGTGACTTGCATTAAGAATAAGGTTGTCCAAGTGACTGGCATTGAGAATATGGTTGACCAAGTGACTGTCAGAGAGCAGGAGCTTGTCCAAGTGACTAGCTTTGAGAATAAGGTTGTACATGCGACTGCCTTTGAGAATATGGTTCTCCAAGTGACTGTAATTGAGAATATGGTTACCAATTGTCTTCCGTAGAAAAGGGGATTTTCCAAGTGACTGGGTTTGAGAATAAGGTTGTCCAAATAAAAGGTATTGAGAATCAGGTTCTGCAAGTCACTGGCATTGAAAGTAAGGTTGTCCAAGAGAATGCCCAAGAGAATTGATGAAAGGCTAGTTGAAGTGACTGGCACTGAGTATATGGTTGTCTAAGTGACTGTCAGAGAGCAGGAGCTTGTCCAAGAGACTTTCTTTGAGAAAAAAGTTGCACAAGTGCCTGCCATTGAGAATAAGGTTGTTCATGTGACTGCAATTGAGAATAAAGTTGTCCAAGTGACTGTCAGAGAGCAGGGCCTTGTCCATCTGACTTGCATTGAGAATTAGTTTGTCCAACTGACTGAGAGAGAGCAGGATCTTTTCCAAGTGTATGTCAGATAGCAGGGCCTTGTCTAAGTGACTGGCTTTTTGAATAACGTTGATTCTCAATGACTATCATTGAGAATAAGGTTGTCCAAGTGACTGCCCTAGAGAATATGATTGACCAAGTGACTGTCACAGAGCAGGAGCTTCCCAGTGACTTACTTTGAGAATAAGGTTGTACAAGTTACTGTGAGAGAGCAGGGGCTGGTCCAAGTGACAGGCTTTGAGAATAAAGTTGAAAAAGTGACTGAGAGAGAGTAGGGTTTTTTCCAAGTGACTGTCAGAGAGTAGGGCCTTGTCCAAGTGACTGGCTTTGTAGAAAAGTTTGTGCTAGTGAATGCAATTGAGATTAATGTTGACCAAGTCTCTGGCATTAAGAATATGGTTTTCCAAGTGACTGACAGGGAACCGAGGCTTTTCCAAGTGACTGCCTTTTAGAATAAGTTTTCCAAGCGACTGGAATTGAGAATATGGTTGTCCAAGTGACTTTCAATGAGGCTAAGGTTGTCAAAGTTACTGACACTGAGAATCAGGTTGTCCATGTCACTGGCATTGAAAGGAAGGTTGTCCAAGTGAATGCCATTGAGAAAAGGGTTGTGCAAGGAACTGGCATTGAGTTTATGGTTGTCCAAATGACTGTCAGAGACAGAGTTGAACCTTGTCCAAATGATTGGCTTTGTGAATAAGGTTGTACAAGTGACTGCCATTGAGAATAATGTTGTCCAACTGACTGAGAGAGAGCAGCGTCTTTTCCAAGAGTATGTCAGATAGCAGGTCGTTGTCTAAGTAACTGCCTTTTTGAGTAAGGTTGTACAAGTACCTGTCATTGAGAATCAGGTTGTCCAAGTGACTGGCATTGAGAATATGGTTGTCCAAGTGACTTCCATAGAACAGGAGATTTTCCAAGTGACTGGGTTAAAGAATAAGGTTGTGCAAGTCACTGTGAGAGAAAAGGGGCTTGTCCAAGTGATTGGCATTGAGTATAAGGTTGTCAAAGTGACGTCAGAGAGCAGGGCCTCTTACAAGTGACTGGCTTTGTGAATAAGGCCATACAAGTGACTGCCATTGAGAATAAGGTTGTCCAAGTCACTGGCATTGAGAATATGTTTGTCCCAGTGCCTGGCATTGAGAACATGGTTGTCCAAGTGACTGACAGGGAACCGGGGCTCTTCTAAGTGACTGGGATTAACAATAAGTTTGTCCAAGTCACTGATATTGAGAATAAGGTTCTCCAAGTGACTGTGAGAGAGCTCAGGCTTGTCCGAGTCACAGGCATTGAGATTAAGGTTGTCCAAGTGACTGGCATTGGGAATATGGTTGACTAAGTGACTTTCAGAGAGCAGGAGCTTGTACAACTGACTGCCTTTGAGAATAAGGTAGTCCAAACGACTATCAGAGAGAAGGGTCATGTCCATATGACTTACATTGAGAATAATGTTGTGCAAGTGACTGAGATAGAGCAGGGTCTTGTCCAGGTGACTGTCAAAGAACAGGGGCTTTGTCAACTGACTAGCATAGAGAATATGGTTGACCACATGACTGGAATTGAGAATAAAGTTGTCCAAGTAACTGTCAGAGAGCAGGGTCTTGTCCATTTGACTTGCATTGAGAATTAGGTTGTTCAAGTGACTGTGAGAGAGCAGGGTATTGTCCATGTGCCGCCATTTTAGAATAAGGTTGTGCAAGTGATTGTCATTGAGATTAAGATTGTCAAATTGACTGGCTTTGAGAATAAGGTTGTCCAGGTGACTGTGAGAGAGCAGGGTCTTGTCCATGTGACTTACATTGAGAATTAGGTTGTCCAAGTGACTGAGAGAGAGAGAACAGGGTCTTTTCCAAGTGACTCACAGAGAGCAGGGCCTTGTGCTAGTGACTGGCTTTGTGAAAAAGTTTGTACAAGTGACGGTCAGAGATAGAGCTGGGCCTTGTCCAAGTGACTGCTTTTTGAATAAGGTAGTACAAGTAACTGCCATTGAGAATAAGGTTGTCCAAATGACTGTCAGAGAGAAGGGACATGTCCATATGACTTGCATTGAGAATAAGGGTGTCCAAGTGACTGAGATAGAGCAGGGTCTTGTCCATGTGACTTGCATTGAGAATTAGGTTGTCCAAGTCACTGGCATTGAGAATAAGGTTGTCCAGTGACTGTGAGAGAGCAGGGTCTTGTCCATGTGACTGACATTGAGAATTAGGTTGTCCAAGTGACTGAGACAGAGAGCACGGTCTTTTCCAAGTGACTGACAGAGAGCAGGGCCTTTTGCTAGTGACTGACTTTGTGAAAAAGTTTGTACAAGTGACGGTCAGAGACAGAGCTGGGCCTTGTGCAAGTGACTGGCTTTTTGAATAAGGTTGTACAAGTGACTGTGAGAGAGCAGGATCTTGTTCAAGGGTCAGGCATTGAGAATAAGATCGTCCATGTCACTTGCATTGAAAGTAAGGTTGTCCAAGTAACCGCCATTGATAAAAGGATTGTCCAAGAGACTATCATTGAGATTATGGTTGTCTAAGTGACTGTCAGGGAACAGCGTCTTGTCCGTTTGACTTGCATTGAGAATAAGGTTGTCCAAGTGACTGAGAGAGAGCAGGGTCTTCTCCAAGTGCCTGTCAGAGAGGAGGAGCTTGTCCAAGTGACTGGCTTTGAGAATAAGGCCGTTCAAGTGTCGGAATTGAGAATAAATTTGTCCAAGTGACTGTCAGTGAGCAGGGTCTTGTCCTTGTCACTTGCATTGAGAATTAGGTTGTCCATGTGACTGAGAGTGATCAGGGTCTTTTCCAAGTGACTGACAGAGAGCAGGGCCTTGTCCAAGTGACTGGATTTGTGGAAAAGTTTGTACAAGTGACTATGAGAGACATATCTGGGCCTTGTCCAAGGAACTGGCTTTTTGATTAAGGTTGTATGAGTGACTACCATTGAGAATAAGGTTGTCCAAGTGACTGGCATTGAGAATATGGTTGACCAAGTGATTGTCAGAGAGAGGAGCTTTTCCAAGTGACTGGCTTTGAGACTAAGTTTGACCAAGTGACTGGATTTGAGAATAAGGTTGTCCAGATAAAATGTATTGAGAACATGGTTCTGCAAGTCACTGACATTGAGAATAAGGTTGTCCAAGTGACTGCCATTGATAAAAGTCTTGTCCAAGTGACTGGCATTGAGTATATGGTTGTCCAAGGACTGTAAAAGAGCAGGAGCTTGTCCCTTTGACTGGCTTTGAGAATCAGGTTGTCCAAGTGACTGGCATTGAGAATATAGTTGTCCAAGTGACTTCCATAGAACAGAAGATGTTCCTAGTGACTGGGCTTGAGAATAAGGTTGTCTATATGAAAAGTATTGAGAATAAGGTTCTGCAAATCACTGGCATTGAGAACAAGGTTGTCCAAGTGACTGTGCGAGAGGAGGGCCTTGTAAAGTGACTGGATTTGTGCAAAAGGTTGTAGAAGTGAGTGCCATTGAGATTAAGGTTTTCCAAGTCACTGGCATTGAGTATAAGCTTGTCCAATTAACTTTCATTGAGAAAAGTGTTTTCCAAGTCACTTGCATTGAGTATATAGTTATCCAAATGACTATCAGGGAACAGCGTTGTCCGTTTGACTTGCATTGAGAATATGGTTGTCCAAGTGTCTGCCATTGATAAGAGGCTTGTCCAAGTGACTGGCATTGAGTATATGGTTGTCCAAGTGACTGTGAGAGAGCAGGGTCTTGTCCATTTGACTTGCACTGAGAATAAGGCTGTCGAGGTGACAGAGAGCAGGTTCTTCTCAAAGTGGTTGTCAGAGAGGAGGAGCTTTCCAAGTGACTGGCTTTGAGAATAAGGCTCTTCAAGTGACTGGAATTGAGAATAAAGTTGTCCAAGTGACTGTCAGTGAGCAGGGTCTTGTACATGTGACTTGCATTGAGGACTAGATTGTCCAAGTGACTGAGAGATGCAGAATCTTTTCCAGGTGACCGTCTGAGAGCAGGGCCTTGTCCAAGAGACTGTCAGAGAGCAGGAGCTTGTTCAAGTGACTGCCATTGAGAATAAGGTTCTTCAAGTGACTACATTTGAGAATAAAGTTGTCTAAGGGACTGTCAGGGTATAGGGTGTTGTCCATGTGACTTGCATTGAGAATTAGGTTGTCCAAGTTACTGAGAGAGAGCAGGGTCTTTTCCAAGTGACTGTCAGAGAACGGGGCCTTGTCCAAGAGACTGTCAGAGAGCAGGAGCTTTTCCAAGTGACTTCCATTGAGAATAAGGTTGTCCAAGTGAATGGCATTGAGAATATGGTTGACCAAGTGACTGTCAGAGAGCAGGAGCATGTCCCTTTGAAAGACTTTGAGAATAATGTTGTCCAAGTGACTGTGAGAGAGCAGGGTCTTGTCCAGGTGACAGGCTTTAAGAATAAAGTTGTCCAAGTGACTTTCAGGGAGCAGGGTCTTGTCCATTTGACTTGCATTGAGAATAAGGCTGTCCAAGTCACAGAGAGAGAGCAGGGTCTTGTCCAAGTGCCTGTCAGAGAGGAGGAGCTTGTCCAAGTAACTGACTTTGAGTATAAGGCTGTTCAAGTGACTGGAATAGAGAATAAAGTAGTCCAAGTGACTGTCAGTGAGCAGGGTCTTTCCATGTCACTTGCTTTGAGAATTAGGTTGCCCATGTGTCTGAGAGTGAGCAGGGTCTTTTCCAAGTGACTGACATAGAGCAGGGCCTTGTCCAAGTGACTGGCTTTTTGAGTAAGGTTGTTCGAGTGACTACCATTGAGAATAACGTTGTTCAAGTGACTGCAATGGAGAATAAAGTTATACTAGTGACTGAGAGAGAGAGGGTCCTTTTCCAAGTGACTGACATACAGCAGGGCCTTGTCCAAGTGACTGGACTGGTGTAAAAGGTTGTAAAAGTGACTCTCAGAGAAAAGGCTGGGTCTTGTCAAAGTGACTGGCTTTTTGAATAAGGTTGTACAAGTGACTACCATTGGAAATAAATTTTTCCAAGTGACTGGCATTGAGAATATGGTTTACCAAGTGACTGTCAGAGAGCAGGACCTTGTCCAAGTGACAGGCTTTAAAAATACGGTTGTCCAACTGACTGCCATTGATAAAAGTCTTGTCCAAGTGCTAGCATTGAGAATATGGTTGTCCAAGTGACTGTCAGGGAGCAAGGTCTTGTCCATTTGACTAGCATTGAGAATAAGGCTGTCCAAGTGACAGTGAGAGAGCAGGGTGTTGTCCAAGTGGTTGTCAGAGGAGGAGCTTGTCCAAGTGAATGGCTTTGAGAATAAGGCTGTTCAAGTGACTGGAATTGAGAATAAAGTTGTCCAAGTGACTGTCAGTGAGCAGGGTGTTGTCCATGTGACTTGCATTGAGAATTAGGTTGTCCAAGTTACTGAGAGAGAGCAGGGTCTTTTCCAAGTGACTGTCAGAGAACGGGGCCTTGTCAAAGAGACTGTCAGAGAGCAGGAGCTTTTCCAAGTGACTTCCATTGAGAATAAGGTTGTCCAAGGGAATGGCATTTAGAATATGGTTGACCAAGTGACTGTCAGAGAGCAGGAGCATGTCCCTTTGAAAGGCTTTGAGAATAATGTTGTCCAAGTGACTGTGAGAGAGCAGGGTCTTGTCCAGGTGACAGGCTTTAAGAATAAAGTTGTCCAAGTGACTTTCAGGGAGCAGGGTCTTGTACATGTGACTTGCATTGAGAACTAGGTTGTCCAAGTGACTGATAGATGCAGAATCTTTTCCAAGTGACTGTAAGAGAGCAGGGCCTTGTTCAAGTGACTGGCTTTGTGGAAAAGGTTGTACACGTGACCTCCATTGAGATTACCGTTGCCCAAGTCTCTAGTATTAGAAATATGGTTGTCCAAGTGACTGTCAGACTACCAGGGCTTGTCCAAGTGTCTGGGTTTTAGAATAAGGTTGTCCAAATCATAGGTATTGAGAATAATCTTCTGCATGTCACTGGCATTGAAAGTAAGGTTGTCCAAGTGACTGCTCTTGATAAAAGGCTTGTACAAATGACTGGGATTGAGGATATGGTTGTCCACGTGACTGTCAGAGACCAGGGCCTTGTCCAAGAGACTGTCAGAGAGCAGGAGCTTGTCCAAGTGACTGCCATTGATAAAAGGCTTGGACAATTGACTGGTATTGAGAATATCATTGTCCACGTGACCCTCAGGGAACAAGGACTTGTCCGTTTAACTTGCATTGAGAATAAGGTTGTCCAAGTGACTGAGAGAGAGCAGGGACTTGTCCAAGTGCCTGTCAGAGAGGATGACCTTGTCCAAGTGACTGGCTTTGAGAATAAGGTTGTTCAAGTGACTGGAATTGAGAATAAAGTTTTCCAAGTGACTGTCAGAGAGCAGGGCCTTGTCCAAGTGACTTGCATTCAGAATTAGGTTGTCTAAGAGACTTAGAGATGCAGTCATCTTATCCAAATGACTGTGAGAGAGCAGGGACTTTTCCAAGAGACTGGCTTTGTGCAAAAGATTGTACAAGTGACTGCCATTGAGATTAAGCTTGTCCAAGTCACTGGCATTGAGTATAAGCTTGTCCAAGTGACTGTCAGAGACAGGGATGGGCCTTGTTCAAGTGACTGGCTTTGTGAATAAGGTTGTCCAAGTGACGGGAATTTAGAATATGGTTGTCTACTTCCGTAGAACAGGAGATTTTCCAAGTAACTGGGTTTGATAAGAAGATTGTACAAGTAACAGGTATTGAGAATATGGTTCTTCAAGTCACTGGCATTGAAAAGAAGGTTGTACAAGTGACTGCCATTGATAAAAGGCTTGTCTAAGTGACTGGCATTGAGTATATGGTTGTCCACGTGATGGTCAGAGAGCAGGGTCTTGTCCATGTAACTTGCATTGGGAATTAGTTTGTCCAAGTTACTGTTAGAGACATAGCTGGGCCTTGTCCAAGTGTCTGGCCTTTTGAATAAGGTTGTACAAGTAACTGTCTTTGAGAAAAGGTTGTCCAAGTGACTGGAATTTAGAATATGGTTGGCCAAGTGACTCCGTAGAACAGAAATTTTTCCAAGTAACTGGATTTGAGAATAAGTTTGTCCAAATAACAGGTACTGAGAATAAGATCTGAAAGTCACTTGCATTGAAAGGAAGGTTTTCCAAGTGACTGCCATTGATAAAAGCATTGTACAAGTGACTGCCATTGAGTATATGGTTGTCCATGTGACTGTCAGAGAGCAGGGCCTTGTCCAAGTGACTGGTTTTGTGAATAAGGTCATACAAGTGACTGCCATTGAGAATAATTTTGTCCAAGTGACTGACATTGAGAATATGTTTATGGAAGTGCCTGGCATTGAGAATATGGTTGTCCAAGTGACTGTCGGGAATCAGGGTCTTTTCCGTGTGACCTGCATTGAGAATAAGTTTGTCCAAGTGACTGAGAGAGAGCAGGAGCTTGTCCAAGTGACTGCCTTTGAGAAAGGTTGTTTAAGTGACTGGATTTGAGAATAAAGTTGTTCAAGTGACTGTCAGAGAGCAGGGTCGTGTCCATGTGACTTGCTTGGAGAATTAGGTCGTCCAAGTGACTGAGAGAGAGCAAGTGACTGTCAGAGAAGAGGGCCTTCTCCAAGTGACTGTCTTTGTGGAAAAGGTTGTACAATTGAGTGCCATTGAGATTAAGGTTGTCCAAGTCTCTGGCATTAAAAATATGTTTGACCAAGTGACTGACAGGGAACTGGGGCTTTTCCAAGTGACTGGCATTGAGAATAAGGTTGTCCATGTTAATGGCATTGAAAGGAAGGTAGAACAAATGACTGCCATTGAGAAAAGTGTTATCCAGTTGACTGCATTGGGTATATGGTTGCCCAAGTGACTGTCAGAGAGCAGGGCCTTGTGCAAGTGACCGGCTTTGTGGATAAGGTTGTAAAAGTGACTGCCTTTGACAATAAGGTTGTCTAGTTCTCTGGCATTGAGAATATGGTTGTCCAATGACTGTCAGGTGCCGGGGCTTTTCCAATTGACTGGGTTGGAAAATAAGGTCGTCCAAATCACTGCCATTGAGAATAAGGTTGTCCAAGTGACTGTGAGACAGCAGGGGCTTTTGCAAGTGACTGCCATTTAAAATAAGGTAGTCCAAGACTCTGGCATTAAGAATATGGTTGTCCAAGTGACTGACAGGGATTCGGGCCTTTTGCTAATTACTGGGATTGAGAATAAGTTTGTCCAAGACACTGCCATTGAGAATAACTTTGTCCAAGCGACTGTGAGAGCGTACAGTCTTTTCCAAGTGAAAGGCATTGAGAATAAGGTTGTCCAAGTGACTTTCAATGACACTAAGGTTGTCAAAGTTTCTGGCATTGAGAATAAGGTTGTCCATGTCACTGGCATTGAAAGAAAGGTTGTCCAAATGACTGTCATTGAGAAAAGGGTTGTCCGGTTGACTGGCATTCAGTATATGGTTTTTCAAGTACTATCAGCGAGCAGGGCCTTGTCCAAGTAACTGCCATTGACAATAAGTTTGTCCAAGACTCTGCCATTGCGAATATGGTTGTCCAAGTGACTGTGAGGGTATAGGGGCTTTTCCAATTGACTGGGTTGGAAAATAAGTTCGTCCAAGTCACTGGCATTGAGAATAAGGTTGTCCAAGTGACTATGAGAGAGCAGGGGGTTTTCCAAGTCACTGCATTGAGAATAAGGTTGTCCAAATGACTGGCATTGAGAATATGGTTGTCCAAGTGACTGTCAGGGAACAGGGTCTTGTCCGTGTGACTTGCATTAAGAATAAGGTTGTCCAAGTGACTGGCATTGAGAATATGGTTGACCAAGTGACTGTCAGAGAGCAGGAGCTTGTCCAAGTGACTAGCTTTGAGAATAAGGTTGTACATGCGACTGCCTTTGAGAATATGGTTCTCCAAGTGACTGTAATTGAGAATATGGTTACCAATTGTCTTCCGTAGAAAAGGGGATTTTCCAAGTGACTGGGTTTGAGAATAAGGTTGTCCAAATAAAAGGTATTGAGAATCAGGTTCTGCAAGTCACTGGCATTGAAAGTAAGGTTGTCCAAGAGAATGCCCAAGAGAATTGATGAAAGGCTAGTTGAAGTGACTGGCACTGAGTATATGGTTGTCTAAGTGACTGTCAGAGAGCAGGAGCTTGTCCAAGAGACTTTCTTTGAGAAAAAAGTTGCACAAGTGCCTGCCATTGAGAATAAGGTTGTTCATGTGACTGCAATTGAGAATAAAGTTGTCCAAGTGACTGTCAGAGAGCAGGGCCTTGTCCATCTGACTTGCATTGAGAATTAGTTTGTCCAACTGACTGAGAGAGAGCAGGATCTTTTCCAAGTGTATGTCAGATAGCAGGGCCTTGTCTAAGTGACTGGCTTTTTGAATAACGTTGATTCTCAATGACTATCATTGAGAATAAGGTTGTCCAAGTGACTGCCCTAGAGAATATGATTGACCAAGTGACTGTCACAGAGCAGGAGCTTCCCAGTGACTTACTTTGAGAATAAGGTTGTACAAGTTACTGTGAGAGAGCAGGGGCTGGTCCAAGTGACAGGCTTTGAGAATAAAGTTGAAAAAGTGACTGAGAGAGAGTAGGGTTTTTTCCAAGTGACTGTCAGAGAGTAGGGCCTTGTCCAAGTGACTGGCTTTGTAGAAAAGTTTGTGCTAGTGAATGCAATTGAGATTAATGTTGACCAAGTCTCTGGCATTAAGAATATGGTTTTCCAAGTGACTGACAGGGAACCGAGGCTTTTCCAAGTGACTGCCTTTTAGAATAAGTTTTCCAAGCGACTGGAATTGAGAATATGGTTGTCCAAGTGACTTTCAATGAGGCTAAGGTTGTCAAAGTTACTGACACTGAGAATCAGGTTGTCCATGTCACTGGCATTGAAAGGAAGGTTGTCCAAGTGAATGCCATTGAGAAAAGGGTTGTGCAAGGAACTGGCATTGAGTTTATGGTTGTCCAAATGACTGTCAGAGACAGAGTTGAACCTTGTCCAAATGATTGGCTTTGTGAATAAGGTTGTACAAGTGACTGCCATTGAGAATAATGTTGTCCAACTGACTGAGAGAGAGCAGCGTCTTTTCCAAGAGTATGTCAGATAGCAGGTCGTTGTCTAAGTAACTGCCTTTTTGAGTAAGGTTGTACAAGTACCTGTCATTGAGAATCAGGTTGTCCAAGTGACTGGCATTGAGAATATGGTTGTCCAAGTGACTTCCATAGAACAGGAGATTTTCCAAGTGACTGGGTTAAAGAATAAGGTTGTGCAAGTCACTGTGAGAGAAAAGGGGCTTGTCCAAGTGATTGGCATTGAGTATAAGGTTGTCAAAGTGACGTCAGAGAGCAGGGCCTCTTACAAGTGACTGGCTTTGTGAATAAGGCCATACAAGTGACTGCCATTGAGAATAAGGTTGTCCAAGTCACTGGCATTGAGAATATGTTTGTCCCAGTGCCTGGCATTGAGAACATGGTTGTCCAAGTGACTGACAGGGAACCGGGGCTCTTCTAAGTGACTGGGATTAACAATAAGTTTGTCCAAGTCACTGATATTGAGAATAAGGTTCTCCAAGTGACTGTGAGAGAGCTCAGGCTTGTCCGAGTCACAGGCATTGAGATTAAGGTTGTCCAAGTGACATTCACTGACGCTAAGATTGTCCAAGTGACTGGCATTGGGAATATGGTTGACTAAGTGACTTTCAGAGAGCAGGAGCTTGTACAACTGACTGCCTTTGAGAATAAGGTAGTCCAAACGACTATCAGAGAGAAGGGTCATGTCCATATGACTTACATTGAGAATAATGTTGTGCAAGTGACTGAGATAGAGCAGGGTCTTGTCCAGGTGACTGTCAAAGAACAGGGGCTTTGTCAACTGACTAGCATAGAGAATATGGTTGACCACATGACTGGAATTGAGAATAAAGTTGTCCAAGTAACTGTCAGAGAGCAGGGTCTTGTCCATTTGACTTGCATTGAGAATTAGGTTGTTCAAGTGACTGTGAGAGAGCAGGGTATTGTCCATGTGCCGCCATTTTAGAATAAGGTTGTGCAAGTGATTGTCATTGAGATTAAGATTGTCAAATTGACTGGCTTTGAGAATAAGGTTGTCCAGGTGACTGTGAGAGAGCAGGGTCTTGTCCATGTGACTTACATTGAGAATTAGGTTGTCCAAGTGACTGAGAGAGAGAGAACAGGGTCTTTTCCAAGTGACTCACAGAGAGCAGGGCCTTGTGCTAGTGACTGGCTTTGTGAAAAAGTTTGTACAAGTGACGGTCAGAGATAGAGCTGGGCCTTGTCCAAGTGACTGCTTTTTGAATAAGGTAGTACAAGTAACTGCCATTGAGAATAAGGTTGTCCAAATGACTGTCAGAGAGAAGGGACATGTCCATATGACTTGCATTGAGAATAAGGGTGTCCAAGTGACTGAGATAGAGCAGGGTCTTGTCCATGTGACTTGCATTGAGAATTAGGTTGTCCAAGTCACTGGCATTGAGAATAAGGTTGTCCAGTGACTGTGAGAGAGCAGGGTCTTGTCCATGTGACTGACATTGAGAATTAGGTTGTCCAAGTGACTGAGACAGAGAGCACGGTCTTTTCCAAGTGACTGACAGAGAGCAGGGCCTTTTGCTAGTGACTGACTTTGTGAAAAAGTTTGTACAAGTGACGGTCAGAGACAGAGCTGGGCCTTGTGCAAGTGACTGGCTTTTTGAATAAGGTTGTACAAGTGACTGTGAGAGAGCAGGATCTTGTTCAAGGGTCAGGCATTGAGAATAAGATCGTCCATGTCACTTGCATTGAAAGTAAGGTTGTCCAAGTAACCGCCATTGATAAAAGGATTGTCCAAGAGACTATCATTGAGATTATGGTTGTCTAAGTGACTGTCAGGGAACAGCGTCTTGTCCGTTTGACTTGCATTGAGAATAAGGTTGTCCAAGTGACTGAGAGAGAGCAGGGTCTTCTCCAAGTGCCTGTCAGAGAGGAGGAGCATGTCCAAGTGACTGCCTTTGAGAATAAGGCCGTTCAAGTGACTGGAATTGAGAATAAATTTGTCCAAGTGACTGTCAGTGAGCAGGGTCTTGTCCTTGTCACTTGCATTGAGAATTAGGTTGTCCATGTGACTGAGAGTGATCAGGGTCTTTTCCAAGTGACTGACAGAGAGCAGGGCCTTGTCCAAGTGACTGGATTTGTGGAAAAGTTTGTACAAGTGACTATGAGAGACATATCTGGGCCTTGTCCAAGGAACTGGCTTTTTGATTAAGGTTGTATGAGTGACTACCATTGAGAATAAGGTTGTCCAAGTGACTGGCATTGAGAATATGGTTGACCAAGTGATTGTCAGAGAGAGGAGCTTTTCCAAGTGACTGGCTTTGAGACTAAGTTTGACCAAGTGACTGGATTTGAGAATAAGGTTGTCCAGATAAAATGTATTGAGAACATGGTTCTGCAAGTCACTGACATTGAGAATAAGGTTGTCCAAGTGACTGCCATTGATAAAAGTCTTGTCCAAGTGACTGGCATTGAGAACAAGGTTGTCCAAGGTACTGAAAGAGATCAGGGTCTTGTCCAAGTGACTGGCCATGTGGATAAGGTTGTCCAAGTGACTGTCAAGGAGCAGGAGCTTGTCCCTTTGACTGGCTTTGAGAATAAGGTTGTCCAAGTGACAGGCATTGAGAATATAGTTGTCCAAGTGACTTCCATAGAACAGAAGATGTTCCTAGTGACTGGGTTTGAGAATAAGGTTGTCTATATGAAAAGTATTGAGAATTAGGTTCTGCAAATCACTGGCATTGAGAATAAGGTTGTCCAAGGTACTGAAAGAGATCAGGGTCTTGTCCAAGTGACTGGCCATGTGGATAAGGTTGTCCAAGTGACTGTCACAGAGCAGGAGCTTCCCAGTGACTTACTTTGAGAATAAGGTTGTACAAGTTACTGTGAGAGAGCAGGGGCTGGTCCAAGTGACAGGCTTTGAGAATAAAGTTGAAAAAGTGACTGAGAGAGAGTAGGGTTTTTTCCAAGTGACTGTCAGAGAGTAGGGCCTTGTCCAAGTGACTGGCTTTGTAGAAAAGTTTGTGCTAGTGAATGCAATTGAGATTAAGGTTGACCAAGTCTCTGGCATTAAGAATATGGTTTTCCAAGTGACTGACAGGGAACCGAGGCTTTTCCAAGTGACTGCCTTTTAGAATAAGTTTTCCAAGCGACTGGAATTGAGAATATGGTTGTCCAAGTGACTTTCAATGAGGCTAAGGTTGTCAAAGTTACTGACACTGAGAATCAGGTTGTCCATGTCACTGGCATTGAAAGGAAGGTTGTCCAAGTGAATGCCATTGAGAAAAGGGTTGTGCAAGGAACTGGCATTGAGTTTATGGTTGTCCAAATGACTGTCAGAGACAGAGTTGAACCTTGTCCAAATGATTGGCTTTGTGAATAAGGTTGTACAAGTGACTGCCATTGAGAATAATGTTGTCCAACTGACTGAGAGAGAGCAGCGTCTTTTCCAAGTGTATGTCAGATAGCAGGTCGTTGTCTAAGTAACTGCCTTTTTGAGTAAGGTTGTACAAGTGCCTGTCATTGAGAATCAGGTTGTCCAAGTGACTGGCATTGAGAATATGGTTGTCCAAGTGACGTCAGAGAGCAGGGCCTTTTACAAGTGACTGGCTTTGTGAATAAGGCAATACAAGTGACTGCCATTGAGAATAAGGTTGTCATAGTCACTGGCATTGAGAATACGTTTGTCCCAGTGCCTGGCATTGAGAACATGGTTGTCCAAGTGACTGACAGGGAACCGGGGCTCTTCTAAGTGACTGGGATTAACAATAAGTTTGTCCAAGTCACTGATATTGAGAATAAGGTTCTCCAAGTGACTGTGAGAGAGCTGAGGCTTGTCCAAGTCACAGGCATTGAGATTAAGGTTGTCCAAGTGACATTCACTGACCCTAAGGTTGTCCAAGTGACTGGCATTGGGAATATGGTTGACTAAGTGACTTTCAGAGAGCAGGAGCTTGTACAACTGACTGCTTTTGAGAATAAGGTAGTCCAAATGACTATCAGAGAGAAGGGTCATGTCCATATGACTTGCATTGAGAATAAGGTTGTCCAAGTGACTGAGATAGAGCAGGGTCTTGTCCAGGTGACTGTCAAAGAACAGGGGCTTTGTCAACTGACTAGCATAGAGAATATGGTTGACCACATGACTGGAATTGAGAATAAAGTTGTCCAAGTAACTGTCAGAGAGCAGGGTCTTGTCCATTTGACTTGCATTGAGAATTAGGTTGTTCAAGTGACTGTGAGAGAGCAGGGTATTGTCCATGTGCCGCTATTTTAGAATAAGGTTGTGCAAGTGACTGTCATTGAGAATAAGATTGTCAAATTGACTGGCATTGAGAATAAGGTCATTCAAGTCACTGGCATTGAGAGGAGGTTTATTATTGACTGGCTTTGAGAATAAGGTTGTCCCGGTGACTGTGAGAGAGCAGGGTCTTGTCCATGTGACTTACATTGAGAAATAGGTTGTCCAAGTGACTGAGAGAGAGAGAGCAGGGACTTTTCCAAGTGACTGACAGAGAGCAGGGCCTTGTGCTAGTGACTGGCTTTGTGAAAAAGTTTGTACAAGTGACGGTCAGAGATAGAGCTGGGCCTTGTCCAAGTGACTGCTTTTTGAATAAGGTAGTACAAGTAACTGCCATTGAGAATAAGGTTGTCCAAATGACTATCAGAGAGAAGGGACATGTCCATATGACTTGCATTGAGAATAAGGTTGTCCAAGTGACTGAGATAGAGCAGAGTCTTGTCCATGTGACTTGCATTGAGAACTAGGTTGTCCAAGTCACTGGCATTGAGAATAAGGTTGTCCAAGTGACTGTGAGAGAGCACGGGCTTGTCCAATAGACAGGCATTGAGAATAAGGTTGTCCAAGTGACTGGCATTGAGAATAAGGTTGTCCCAGTGACTGTGAGAGAGCAGGGTCTTGTCCATGTGACTGACATTGAGAATTAGGTTGTCCAAGTGACTGAGACAGAGAGCACGGTCTTTTCCAAGTGACTGACAGAGAGCAGGGCCTTTTGCTAGTGACTGACTTTGTGAAAAATTTGTACAAGTGACAGTCAGAGACAGAGTTGGGCCTTGTGCAAGTGACTGGCTTTTTGAATAAGGTTGTACAAGTGACTGTGAGAGAGCAGGATCTTGTCCAAGTGTCAGGCATTGAGAATAAGATCCTCCATGTCACTTGCATTGAAAGGAAGGTTGTCCAAGTAACCGCCATTGATAAAAGGATTGTCCAAGAGACTAGCATTGAGATTATGGTTGTCTAAGTGACTGTCAGGGAACAGCATCTTGTCCGTTTGACTTGCATTGAGAATAAGGTTGTCCAAGTGACTGAGAGAGAGCAGGGTCTTCTCCAAGTGCCTGTCAGAGAGGAGGAGCTTGTCCAAGTGACTGGCTTTGAGAATAAGGCCGTTCAAGTGACTGGAATTGAGAATAAATTTGTCCAAGTGACTGTCAGTGAGCAGGGTCTTGTCCTTGTCTCTTGCATTGAGAATTAGTTTGTCCATGTGACTGAGAGTGATCAGGGTCTTTTCCAAGTGACTGACAGAGAGCAGGGTCTTGTCCAAGTGACTGGATTTGTGGAAAAGTTTGTACAAGTGACTATGAGAGACATAGCTGGGCCTTGTCCAAGGAACTGGCTTTTTGATTAAGGTTGTATGAGTGACTACCATTGAGAATAAGGTTGTCCAAGTGACTGGCATTGAGAATATGGTTGACCAAGTGATTGTCAGAGAGAGGAGCTTTTCCAAGTGACTGGCTTTGAGACTAAGTTTGACCAAGTGACTGGAATTGAGAATATGGTTGTCCAATTTTCTTGCATAGAACAGGGGTTTATCCAAGTGACTGGATTTGAGAATAAGGTTGTCCAGATAAAATGTATTGAGAACATGGTTCTGCAAGTCACTGACATTGAGAATAAGGTTGTCCAAGTGACTGCCATTGATAAAAGTCTTGTCCAAGTGACTGGCATTGAGTATATGGTTGTCCAAGTGACTGTCAAAGAGCAGGAGCTTGTCCCTTTGACTGGCTTTGAAATAAGGTTGTCCAAGTGACTGGCATTGAGAATATAGTTGTCCAAGTGACTTCCATAGAACAGAAGATTTTCCTAGTGACTGGGTTTGAGAATAAGGTTGTCTATATGAAAAGTATTGAGAATAAGGTTCTGCAAATCACTGGCATTGAGAACTAGGTTGTCCAAGTGACTGTGCGAGAGCAGGGCCTTGTAAAGTGACTGGCTTTGTGCAAAAGGTTGTAGAAGTGAGTGCCATTGAGATTAAGGTTGTCCAAGTCACTGGCATTGAGTATAAGCTTGTCCAATTAACTTTCATTGAGAAAAGTGTTTTCCAAGTCACTGGCATTGAGTATATAGTTATCCAAATTACTGTCAGGAAACAGCGTTGTCCGTTTGACTTGCATTGAGAATATGTTTGTCCAAGTGTCTGCCATTGATAAGAGGCTTGTCCAAGTGACTGGCATTGAGTATATGGTTGTCCAAGTGACTGTGAGAGAGCAGGGTCTTGTCCATTTGACTTGCACTGAGAATAAGGCTGTCGAGGTGACAGAGAGCAGGTTCTTCTCAAAGTGGTTGTCAGAGAGGAGGAGCTTTCCAAGTGACTGGCTTTGAGAATAAGGCTCTTCAAGTGACTGGAATTGAGAATAAAGTTGTCCAAGTGACTGTCAGTGAGCAGGGTCTTGTCATTTTGACTTGCATTGAGGACTAGGTTGTCCAAGTGACTGAGAGATGCAGAATCTTTTCCAGGTGACCGTCAGAGAGCAGGGCCTTGTCCAAGAGACTGTCAGAGAGCAGGAGCTTGTCCAAGTGACTGCCATTGAGAATAAGGTTCTTCAAGTGACTACATTTGAGAATAAAGTTGTCTAAGGGACTGTCAGAGTGCAGGGTGTTGTCCATGTGACTTGCATTGAGAATTAGGTTGTCCAAGTGAATGGCATTGAGAATATGGTTGACCAAGTGACTGTCAGAGAGCAGGAGCATGTCCCTTTGAAAGACTTTGAGAATAATGTTGTCCAAGTGACTGTGAGAGAGCAGGGTCTTGTCCAGGTGACAGGCTTTAAGAATAAAGTTGTCCAAGTGACTTTCAGGGAGCAGCGTCTTGTCCATTTGACTTGCATTGAGAATAAGGCTGTCCAAGTCACAGAGAGAGCAGGGTCTTGTCCAAGTGCCTGTCAGAGAGGAGGAGCTTGTCCAAGTAACTGACTTTGAGTATAAGGCTGTTCAAGAGACTGGAATAGAGAATAAAGTAGTCCAAGTGACTGTCAGTGAGGAGGGTCTTTCCATGTCACTTGCATTGAGAATTAGGTTGCCCATGTGTCTGAGAGTGAGCAGGGTCTTTTCCAAGTGACTGACATAGAGCAGGGCCTTGTCCAAGTGACTGGCTTTTTGAGTAAGGTTGTTCGACTGACTACCATTGAGAATAACGTTGTTCAAGTGACTGCAATGGAGAATAAAGTTATACTAGTGACTGAGAGAGAGAGGGTCCTTTTCCAAGTGACTGACATACAGCAGGGCCTTGTCCAAGTGACTGGACTGGTGGAAAAGGTTGTACAAGTGACTCTCAGAGAAAAGGCTGGGTCTTGTCAAAGTGACTTGCTTTTTGAATAAGGTTGTACAAGTGACTACCATTGGAAATAAATTTTTCCAAGTGACTGGCATTGAAAATATGGTTTACCAAGTGACTGTCAGAGAGCAGGAGCTTGTCCAGGTGACAGGCTTTAAAAATAAGGTTGTCCAACAGACTGCCATTGATAAAAGTCTTGTCCAAGTGCTACCATTGAGAATATGGTTGTCCAAGTGACTGTCAGGGAGCAAGGTCTTGTCCATTTGACTAGCATTGAGAATAAGGCTGTCCAAGTGACAGAGAGAGAGCAGTGTGTTGTCCAAGTGGTTGTCAGAGGAGGAGCTTGTCCAAGTGAATGGCTTTGAGAATAAGGCTGTTCAAGTGACTGGAATTGAGAATAAAGTTGTCCAAGTGACTGTCAGTGAGCAGGGTCTTGTACATGTGACTTGCATTGAGAACTAGGTTGTCCAAGTGACTGAGAGATGCAGAATCTTTTCCAAATGACTGTCAGAGAGCAGGGCCTTGTCCAAGTGACTGGCTTTGTGAAAAAGGTTTTACACCTGACTGCCATTGAGATTACCATTGCCCAAGTCTCTAGTATTAGAAATATGGTTGTCCAAGTGACTGTCAGACTAACAAGGCTTTTCCAAGTGTCTGGGTTTTAGAATAAGGTTGTCCAAATCACAGGTATTGAGAATAAGCTTCTGCATGTCACTGGCATGGAAAGTAAGGTTGTTCAAGTGACTGCTATTGATAAAAGGCTTGTACAAATGACTGGGATTGAGGATATGGTTGTCCACGTGACTGTCAGAGAGCAGGGCCTTGTGCTAGTGACTGGCTTTTTGAAAAACTTTGTACAAGTGACGGTCAGAGACAGAGCTGGGCCTTGTCCAAGTGACTGCTTTTCGAATAAGGTAGTACAAGTAACTGCCATTGAGAATAAGGTTGTCCAAATGACTATCAGAGAGAAGGGACATGTCCATATGACTTGCATTGCGAATAAGGTTGTCCGAGTGACTGAGATAGAGCAGGGTCTTGTCCATGTGACTTGCATTGAGAATTAGGTTGTCCAAGACACTGGCATTGAGAATAAGGTTGTCCAAGTGACTGTGAGAGAGCACGGGCTTGTCCAATTGACAGGCATTGAGAATAAGGTTGTCCAAGTGACTGGCATTGAGAATAAGGTTGTCCCAGTGACTGTGAGAGAGCAGGGTCTTGTCCATGTGACTGACATTGAAAATTAGGTTGTACAATTGACTGAGACAGAGAGCACAGTCTTTTCCAAGTGACTGACAGAGAGCAGGGCCTTTTGCTAGTGACTGACTTTGTGAAAAAGTTTGTACAAGTGACGGTCAGAGACAGAGCTGGGCCTTGTGCAAGTGACTGGCTTTTTGAATAAGGTTGTACAAGTGACTTTGAGAGAGCAGGATCTTGTTCAAGTGTCAGGCATTGAGAATAAGATGGTCCATGTCACTTGCATTGAAAGGAAGGTTGTCCAAGTAACCGCCATTGATAAAAGGATTGTCCAAGAGACTAGCATTGAGATTATGGTTGTCTAAGTGACTGTCAGGGAACAGCATCTTGTCCGTTTGACTTGCATTGAGAATAAGGTTGTCCAAGTGACTGAGAGAGAGCAGGGTCTTCTCCAAGTGCCTGTCAGAGAGGAGGAGCATGTCCAAGTGACTGGCTTTGAGAATAAGGCCGTTCAAGTGACGAATTGAGAATAAATTTGTCCAAGTGACTGTTAGTGAGCAGGGTCTTGTCCTTGTCACTTGCATTGAGAATTAGGTTGTCCATGTGACTGAGAGTGATCAGGGTCTTTTCCAAGTGACTGACAGAGAGCAGGGCCTTGTCCAAGTGACTGGATTTGTGGAAAAGTTTGTCAAGTGACTATGAGAGACATAGCTGGGCCATGTCCAAAGAACTGGCTTTTTGATTAAGGTTGTATGAGTGACTACCATTGAGAATAAGGTTGTCCAAGTGACTGGCATTGAGAATATGGTTGACCAAGTGATTGTCAGAGAGAGGAGCTTTTCTAAGTGACTGGCTTTGAGACTAAGTTTGACCAAGTGACTGGAATTGAGAATATGGTTGTCCAATTGACTTGCATAGAACAGGGGTTTATCCAAGTGACTGGATTTGAGAATAAGGTTGTCCAGATAAAATGTATTGAGAACGTGGTTCTGCAAGTCACTGACATTGAGAATAAGGTTGTCCAAGTGACTGCCCTTGATAAAAGTCTTGTCCAAGTGACTGGCATTGAGTATATGGTTGTCCAAGTGACTGTCAAAGAGCAGGAGCTTGTCCCTTTGACTGGCTTTGAGAATAAGGTTGTCCAAGTGACTGGCATTGAGAATATAGTTGTCCAAGTGACTTCCATAGAACAGAAGATTTTCCTGGTGACTGGGTTTGAGAATAAGGTTGTCTATATGAAAAGTATTGAGAATAAGGTTCTGCAAATCACTGGCATTGAGAACAAGGTTGTCCAAGTGACTGTGAGAGAGCAGGGCCTTGTAAAGTGACTGGCTTTGTGCCAAAGGTTGTAGAAGTGAGTGCCATTGAGATTAAGGTTGTCCAAGTCACTGGCATTGAGTATAAGCTTGTCCAATTAACTTTCATTGAGAAAAGTGTTGTCCAAGTGACTGGCATTGAGTATATGGTTATCCAAGTGACTGTCAGGGAACAGCGTTGTCCATTTGACTTGCATTGAGAATATGTTTGTCCAAGTGTCTGCCATTGATAAGAGGCTTGTCCAAGTGACTGGCATTGAGTATATGGTTGTCCAAGTGACTGTGAGAGAGCAGGGTTTGTCCATTTGACTTGCACTGAGAATAAGGCTGTCGAGGTGACACAGAGTAGGTTCTTCTCAAAGTGGTTGTCAGAGAGGAGGAGCTTTCCAAGTGACTGGCTTTGAGAATAAGGCTCTTCAAGTGACTGGAATTGAGAATAAAGTTGTCCAAGTGACTGTCAGTGAGCAGGGTCTTGTACATGTGACTTGCATTGAGAACTAGGTTGTCCAAGTGACTGAGAGATGCAGAATCTTTTCCAAGTGACTGTCAGAGAGCAGGGCCTTGTCCAAGTGACTGGCTTTGTGGAAAAGGTTGTACACGTGACTGCCATTGAGATTACCGTTGCCCAAGTCTCTAGTATTAGAAATATGGTTGTCCAAGTGACTGTCAGACTACCAGGGCTTTTCCAAGTGTCTGGGTTTTAGAATAAGGTTGTCCAAATCACAGGTATTGGGAGTAAGCTTCTGCATGTCACTGGCATTGAAAGTAAGGTTGTTCAAGTGACTGCTATTGATAAAAGGCTTGTACAAATGACTGGGATTGAGGATAAGGTTGTCCACGTGAATGTCAGAGAGCAGGGCCTTGTCCAAGAGACTGCCAGAGAGCAGGAGGTTGTCCAAGTGACTGTCTTTCAGAATAAGGTTGTTCAAGTGACTGCAATTGAGAATAAAGTTGTCTAACGGACTGTCAGGGTGCAGGGTGTTTTCCATGTGACTGCAATGAGAATTAGGTTGTCGAAGTGACTGAGTGTGAACCTGGTCTTTTCCAAGTGATTGACAGAGAGCAGGGCCTTATCCAAGTGACTGGCTTTGTCTAAAACCCTGTACAAGTGATTGTCAGAGACAGAGCTGGGCCTTGTCCAAGTTACTGGCTTTTTGAATAAGGTTGTATGAGTGACTTCCTTTTAGAATACGGTTGTCCAAATAACAGGTATTGAGAATACTGTTCTGCAAGTCACTGGCTTGGAAATAAGGTTGTCCAATTGCTGCCATTGATAAAAGCCTTTTCTAAGTGACTGGCATTTGTATATGGTTTTCCAATAGACTGTCAGAGAGCAGGGCCTTATTTAAGTGACTGTCAGAGAGCAGGAGCTTGTCCCTTTGACTGTTTTGAGAATAAAGTTGTCCAAGTTACTGAGAGAGCAGGGGCTTGTCCAAGTGACTGGCTTTGTGGAAAAGGTTGTATAAGTGACTGCCATTGAGATTAAGGTTGTCCACGTCTCTGGCATTAAAAACATGGTTGTCCAATTGACTGACAGGGAACCGGGGCTTTCCCAAGTGATTGGGTTTGAGAATAAGTTTGTCCAAGTCACTGGCATTGTGAATAAGTTTGTCCAAGTGATTATGGGAGAGCATGGAGCTGTCCAAGTAACCGGCATTGAGAATTATGTTGTCCAAGTGAGTAGCATTGAGAATATGGTTGAAAAAGTGACTGTCAGAAGGCAGGAGCTTGTTCAAGTGACTGGCTTTGAGAATAAGGCTGTCCAAGTGACTGAGTGAGAGCAGCAGCTTGTCTAATTTACAGGCCTTGAGAATAAGGTGGTCGAAGTGACTGTCATTGAGAATGAGGTTGTCCAAGTGACTGGCATTGAGAATAAGGTTGTCAAAGTGACTGGCATTGAGAATAAGGTTATCCAAGTCACGAGCATTGAGAAGAAGGTTGATAAGTGACTGGCATTGAGAATATGTTTGTCAAAGTGACAGGCTTTAAGAATAAGGTTGTCCATGTCACTTGCATTGAAAGGAAGGTTGTCCATATGACTGCCATTGATAAAAGCGTTGTCCAAGTGACAGGCATTGAGTATATGGTTGTTCAAGTGACTGTCAGAGAGCAGGGCCTTGTCCAAGTGACTAGCTTTGTGAATAAGGTCGTACAAGTGACTGCCATTGAGAATAAGGTTGTCCAGGTCACTTGCATTGAGAAGAAAGTTGTCCAACTCACTGGAATTGAGAAGAAGGTTGACTAAGTGACTGTGAGAGAGCTCGGATTTGTACAAGTGACAGGCATTGAGAATAAGGTTGTGCAATATACAGGCATTGAGAATACGGTTGTCTGAGAGACTGACAGAGAGTAGGGGCTTGTACAAGTGACTGGCATTGAGAACGACATTACCCAAGTGAACTGCTGAGAGCAATGACTTATTCAAGTTACTGGAATAGAGAATAAGGTTGTCAAACTGACACGGGTTGAGAATAAGTTTGGTCAAGGGACTGTGAGAGAGCAGGGGCTTGTCCAACTCACTGACATTGCAAAAAAGTTGTCTGAGTGACTGATAGAAAGTAGGAGCTTGTCCAAGTGACTGGCGTTGAGAATATGGTTGTCCGAGAGATTGTCATTGAGAATAAGATTGTCCAAGTGACAGGCATTGAGAATAAGGTTGTCCAAGTGATTATTATAAAGCAGGGTCTTGTCCAAGTTACTGGCACTTAGTATATGGTTGTCCAAGTGACAGGCATTGAGACTAAGGTTGTACGAGAGACTGGTAGAGAGTAGGAGCTTGTCCAACTGACTGGCATTGAGAATGGTCTGGTACAAGTGACTGGCATTAAGAATGACGTTGTCGAAGTGAACTGCTGAGAGCACGGGCTTGTCCAAGTTTTGAGAATTGAGAATAACGTTGTCCAAGTGACTGTCAGAGACCAGGGTCTTGTACCAGTGAATGGCATTGAGAATACAGTTGCCCGAGTGACTGTCGTTGAGAATAAGGTTGTGCAATTGACTGGAATTGAGACCCAGGTTGTCTGAGAGACAGGCAGAGAATAGGGTCTTTTCCGAGTGACTGGCATTGAGAATAAGGTTGTGCAAGTGACTTTCTTTGAGAATAAGGTTGTGCAATTGACTGGATGAGAGACGGGGCTTGTCCACGTGACCAGATTAGAGAATAAGTTTGTTCAAGTGAAGGGCCAAGGGCTGAGGCTTCTCCATGTGACTGGCACAGCACAGGGTGTTCTGCAATAGACTGGCATGGAGAATAAGGTTTTCCAAGTGACTACCATTGAGGAAAATATTGTTCAACTGGCTGTCAGAGTGCAGAGTCTTGTACAACTTACTGTCTTTGATAATACGGTTGTGCAAGTGACTGCCATTGAGGAAAAGGCTCTCCAAGTGACTGTCATTGAGAATAAGATTGTCAAATTGACTGGCATTGAGAATAAGATTATCCCAGTCACTGGCACTGAGAAGAAGGTTGTACAAGTGACTGTAATTGAGAATATGGTTGACGAAGTGACTGTCAGAGAATAGGGTCTTGTCCAAGTGATTGTCAGAGAATAAGAGGTTATCCAAGTGACTGGCATTGAGAATAAGGTGGTCAAAGTGACTGGCTTTGAGAATAAGGCTCTCCAAGTGACTGAGTGATATCAGGAGCTTGTCTAAGTTACAGGCATTGAGAATAAGTTTGTCCAAGTCAGTGCCATTGAGAATAAGGTTGTCCAAGTCACCGGCATTGACAAAACGGTTGTCCAAGTGATTGGCATTGAGAATATGGTTGACTCAGTGACCGTCAGAGACCAGGAGCTTGTCCAAGTGACTGGCCTTGGGATTAAGTTTGTACAAAGAACTGACTTTGAGAATAAGGTTGTCCAATTTACTGAGAGAGAGCAGGGTCTTGTCCAAGTGACTGTCAGAGAACGGGGCCTTGTCCAAATGACTGGCTTTGTGAATACTGTCGTACAAGTGACCGTCATTGAGAATACGTTTGTCCAAGTGCCTGGCACTGAGAATATGGTTGTGCAAGTGACTGCCTTTGAGAATAAGGTTGTGCAAGTGACTGCCTTTGAGAATAAGGTTGTACAAGTGACTGGCATTGATAATATGGTTGTCTTAGTGACTGTGAGAGGGAAGGGGCTTGTCATAGTGACTGTCTTTGAGAATAAGTTTGGGCAAGTGACTGCCTTTGAGAATAAGGTTGTCCAAGTGACTTGCATTGAAAGGAAGGTTGTCCATATGACTGCCATTGATGAAAGCGTTGTCCAAATGACAGGCATTGAGTATATGGTTGTCCAAGTGACTGTCAGAGAGCAGGGCCTTGACTAAGTGACTGGCTTTGTGAATAAGGTCGTACAAGTGACTGCCATTGAGCATAAGGTTGTCCAAGTGACTTAGAGAGAGCTGGGTCTTGTCCAAGTGCCTGTCAGAGAGCAGGAGCTTGTCCAACTGACTGGCATTGAGAACGGTCTGGTACAAGTGACTAGCATTAAGAATAACATTGTTGAAGTGAACTGCTGAGAGCACGGGCTTGTCCAAATTATTGGAATTGAGAATAAGGTTGTCCAATTGACTGTCGGAGACCAGGGTCTTGTACCAGTGAGCGGCATTGAGAATACAGTTGTCCAAGTGACTTTCGTTGAGAATAAGGTTGTGCAATGGACTGGAGGAGAGACGGGGCTTGTCCATGTGACCAGATTAGAGAATAAGTTTGTTCAAGTGAAGGGCCAAGGGCTGAGGCTTCTCCATGTGACTGGCACAGAGCAGGGTGTTCTGCAATAGACTGGCATGGAGAATAAGGTTTTCCTAGTGACTACCATTGATGAAAATATTGGTCAACTGGCTGTCAGAGTACAGAGTCTTGTCCAGTGACAGGCATTGAGAATACGGTTGTCCAAGAGACTGGCATTGAGAATAAGGTTGTCCATGTCACTGGCAAGGAGACGAAGGATATCCAATTGACTGGCATTGAGAATAAGGTTGTCCAAGTCACAGGCATTGAGACGAATATTGTGCAAGTGACTGACATTGAGTAGATGGTTGTCCAAGTGACTATGAGAGAGCAGGGTCTTGTCCAACTTACTGTCTTTGATAATACGGTTGTGCAAGTGACTGCCATTGAGGAAAAGGTTCTCCAAGTGACTGTCATTGAGAATAAGATTGTCAAATTGACTGGCATTGAGAATAAGATTATCCCGGTTACTGATTGAGAAGAAGGTTGTACAAGTGACTGGCATTGAGACTATGGTTGAGGAAGTGACTGTCAGAGAACAGGGTCTTGTCCAAGTGATTGTCAGAGAATAAGGGGTTGTCCAAGTGACTGGTTTGAGAATAAGGCTGTCCAAGTGACTGAGTGATATCAGGAGCTTGTCTAAGTTACAGGCATTGAAAATAAGGTTGTCCAAGTGACTGTCATTGAGAATAAGGTTGTAAAAGTCACTGGCATTGAGAATCTGGTTGTCCAAGTCACTTGCATTGAGAAGAAAGTTGTCCAACTCACTGGCATTGAGAAGAAGGTTGCATAAGTCACTGGCATTGAGAATAAGGTTTTCCAAGTGACTACCGTAGAGGAAAATATTGTTCAAGTGGCTGTCAGAGTGCAGATCTTGTCCAGTGACAGGCATTGAGAATACGGTTGTTCAAGAAACTGGCATTGAGATATAAGGTTGTCCATGTCACTGGCAAGGAGACGAAGGATGTCTAATTGTCTGTCATGGATAAAAAGGTTGTGCAAGTGACTGGCATTGAGAATAAGGTTGTCCAACTGCCTGAGAGAGAGCAGGGGTTTGTCCAAGTGCCTGGTTTTAGGAAGAGTGTTGTCCATGTGACTGCCATTGAGAATAAGGTTCTCCAAGTGACTGAGAGAGAGCAAGGTCTTTTCCAAGGTACTGTTAGAGAACAGGGGCTTATCCAAGTGACTGGCATTGACAATAAGGTTGTCCAAATGACTCATTGAGAAAAAGGTTGTCCAAGTGACTGGCTTTGCAAATAAGGTTTTCCAAGTGACTGGCATTGAGAATAAGGTTGTCCAAGTGACTGTGTGAGAGAAGGGGCTTGTAGAAGTAACTGGAATTGAGAATAAGGTTGTCAAACTGACACGGTTTGAGAATAAGTTTGGTCAAGGGACTGTGAGAGAGCAGGGGCTTGTCCAACTCACTGACATTGCGAATAAAGTTGTCTGAGTGACTGATAGAAAGTAGGAGCTTGTCCAAGTGACTGGCATTGAGAATATGGTTGTCCGAGAGATTGTCATTGAGAATAAGATTGTCCAAGTGACAGGCATTGAGAATAAGGTTGTCCAAGAGATTATCATAAAGCAGGGTCTTGTCCAAGTTACTGGCACTTAGTATATGGTTGTCCAAGTGACAGGCATTGAGGATAAGGTTGTACGAGAGACTGGCAGAGAGTAGGAGCTTGTCCAACTGACTGGCATTGAGAACGGTCTGGTACAAGTGACTGGCATTAAGAATGACGTTGTCGAAGTGAACTGCTGAGAGCACAGGCTTGTCCAAGCTATTGGAATTGAGAATAAGGTTGTCCAAGTGACTGTCTGATACCAGGGACTTGTACCAGTGACCAGCATTGAGAATAAGGTTGTCCAAGTAACTGGCAAGAGAATAAGTTTGTCCAAGTGACTAGAATTGAGAATATGGTTGTCCAATTGACTTCCAGGGGATTATCCAAGTGACTGGATTTGAGAATAAGTTTGTCCAAATAACAAGTATTGAGAATATGGTTCTGCAAGTCACTGGCATTGAAAGGAAGGTTGTCCAAGTGACTGCAATTGAGTATATGGTTGTCCAAGTGAGTGTCAAGTGCAGGTCCTTGTCCAAGGGACTGGTTTTTTGAATAGGGTAGTACAAGTGACTGCCATTAGGAAAAGGGTTGTCCAAGTGACTGGAATTGAGAATATGGTTGGCCAATTGACTTCCATGGAACAGGAGATTTTCAAAGTGACTGTGTTTGAGAATAAGGTTGTCCAAGTGACTGGAATTGAGAATATGGTTGTTCATGTGACTTCTGTAGAACAGGAATTTTTCCAAGTAACTGAGTTTGAGAATAAGTGTGTCCAAATAACAGGCATTGAGAATAAGGTTCTGCAAGTCACTGACTTTGAAAGTAAGGTTGCCCAAGTGACTGCCATTAATAAAAGGCTTGTCCAAGTGACACGCATTGAGAATAAGGTGTCCATGTCACTTGCATTGCAAGGAAGGTTGTCCAAGTGATGCCATTGATAAAAGGCTCGCCCAAGTCACTGGCATTGACAATAAGGTTGTCCAAGTGACTGAGAGAGAGCAGGGTCTTTTACAAGTAGCTGTCAGAGAGGAGGGCCTTGTCCAAGTGATTGTCTTTGTGGAAAAGGTTGTACAAGTGACTGGCATTGAGATTAAGGTTGTCAAAGTCTCTGGCATTAAGAATATGGTTGTCCAAGTGACTGAGAGGGAACCGGGGCTTTTCTAAGTGACTGGGATTGACAATAAGTTTGTCCAAGTCATTGGCATTGAGAATGAGCTTGTCCAAGAGACTGTGAGAGAGCACAGGCTTGTCCAAGTGACAGACTTTGAGAATAAGGTTGTGTAAGTGACATTCAGTGACACTAAGGTTGTCAAAGTTACTGTCATTGAGAATAAGGTTGTCCATGTCACTGGCACTGAAAGGAAGATTGTCCAAGTGAGTGCCTTTGAGAAAAGGGTTAACAAGATGACTGGAATTGAGCATAAGGTTGTCCAAGTGACTGTCAAAGAGCAGGGCCTTGTCCAAGTGAATTGCTATGTGGATAAGGTTGTACAAGTAACTGCAATTGAAAATAAGGTTGTCCAAGACTGTGG
This sequence comes from Corynorhinus townsendii, assembly GCA_026230045.1. Taxonomy (NCBI): domain Eukaryota; kingdom Metazoa; phylum Chordata; class Mammalia; order Chiroptera; family Vespertilionidae; genus Corynorhinus; species Corynorhinus townsendii. The sequence goes on from JAPDVU010000017.1 coordinate 1,485,237, forward strand.
CATTGAGAATATGGTTGTCCAAGTGACTGTCAGAGTACCAGGGTTTTCCAACTGACTGGGTTTGAGAATAAGGTTGTCCAAGTCAATGGCATTGAGAATAAAGTTGTACAAGTGACTGTGAGAGAAGAGGGGATTGGCCAGATGACTGCCATTGAGAATATGGTTGAACAAATGTCTATCAGAGAAAAGGAGTTTGTCCAAGTGAGTGGCTTTAAGAATAAGTTTGTCCAAGTGACTGGAATTGAGAATACAGTTGTCCAATTGACTTCCATAGAACAGGGAATTATCCAAGTGACTGGGTTTGAGAATAAGGTTGTTCAAAAAACAGGTATTGAGAATAATGTTCTGGAAATCACTGGCATTGAAAGTAAGGTTGTCCAAGTGACTGCCATTAAGAAAAGGCTTTTCCAAGTGACTGGCTTAGAGAATAAGGTTATCCAAGTGATGGAGAGAGAGCAGGTTCTTGTCCAAGTAATTGAGTTTGAGAATAAGGTTGTCCAAATAACAGGTATGGAGAATAAGTTTGTGCAATCACTCGCACAGGGAATAAGGTTGTCCATGTGACCGTGAGAGAGCAGGGGCTTGTCCAAGTAACAAGCATTGAGAATCAGGTTGTCCATGTCACTTGCAATGAAAGGAAAGTTGTCCTAGTGACTGTCATTGAGAATAAAATTGTAAAATTGACTGGCATTGGGAATAAGGTTGTCCAATTCACTGTCATTGAAAATAAAGTTTTCCAACTCACGGGCATTGAAAAGAAGGTTGTACAAGTGACTGGCATTGAGAATATGGTTGACTAAGTGACTGTTAGAGACCGGGGCTTGTTCAATTACCTGGCATTGAGAAGAGTGTTTTCCATGTAACTTCATTGATAATAAAGTTGTCAAAGTGACTGGCTTTGAGAATAAGTTTGTACAAGTGACTGCCTTTGAGAATAAGGTTGTTCAAGTGACTGGAATTGAAAATAAACTTGTCCAAGTGACTGTCAGAGAGCAGGGTCTTTTTCATGTGACTTGCATTGAGATTTGGTTTTCCAAGTGACTGAGAGATGCAGGATCTTTTCCAAGTGACTTTCAGACAGGAGGGCCTTTTCCAAGTAACTGTCTTTGTGGAAAAGTTTGTGCAAGTGACTGCCACTGAGATTAAGGTTGTCCAAGTTTCTGGCATTAAGAATATGGTTGTCCAAGTGACTGAGAGCGAAACGGGACTTTCTAAGTGACTGAAATTGACAATAAGTTTGTCCAAGTCACTGCCATTGAGAATAAGGTTATCCAAGTGACTGTCAGAGAGCAGGGACTTGTCCAAGAGACTGTCAGAGAGCAGGGGCTTGTCCAAGTGACTGCCATTGAGAATAAGGTTGTTCAAGTGACTACATTTGAGAATAAAGTTGTCTAACGGACTGTCAGGGTGCAGGGTCTTGTCCATGTGACTTGCATTGAGAATTAGGTTGTCCAAGTTACTGAGAGAGAGCAGGGTCTTTTCCAAGTGACTGTCAGAGAACGGGGCCTTGTCCAAGAGACTGTCAGAGAGCAGGAGCTTTTCCAAGTGACTTCTATTGAGAATAAGGTTGTCCAAGTGAATGGCATTGAGAATATGGTTGACCAAGTGACTGTCAGAGAGCAGGAGCATGTCCCTTTGAAAGGCTTTGAGAATAATGTTGTCCAAGTGACTGTGAGAGAGCAGGGTCCTGTCCAAGAGACAGGCATTGAGAATAAGGTTGACGATATCACTTGCATTCAAAGGAAGGTTGTCCATGTGACTGCTATTGATAAAGGCTTTTCCAAGTGACTGGCATTCAGTATATGGTTGTCCTAGTCACTGTCAGAGAGCAGGGTCTTGTCCAAGTGACTGGCTTTGTGAATAAGTTCGTACAAGTGATTGCCATTGAGAATAAGGTTGTGCTAGTCACTGGCATTGAGAATATGTTTGTACAAGTGCCTGGCATTGAGAATATGATTGTCCAAGTGACTCTCAGGGAACAAGGTCTTATCCATTTGACTTACATTGAGAATAAGGTTGTTCAAGTGACTGAGAGAGAGCAGGGTCTTCTGAAGTGCCTGTCAGAGAGGAGGAGCTTGTCCAAGTGACTGGCTTTGTGGAAATGATTGTACAAAGGACTGTCAGAGACATAGCTGGGCCTTGTCCAAGTGTCTGGCCTTTTGAATAAGGTTGTAAAACTAACTGCCTTTGAGAAAAGGTTGTCCAAGTGACTGGAATTGAGAATATGGTTGTCCAAGTGACTCCGTAGAACAGAAATTTTTCCAAGTAACTGGATGTGAGAATAAGTTTGTCCAAATAACAGGTATTCAGAATAAGATTCTGCAAGTCACTTGCATTGAAAGGAAGGTTTTCCAAGTGACTGCCATTGATAAAAGCGTTGTACAAGTGACTGCCATTGAGTATATGGTTGTCCATGTGACTGTCAGAGAGCAGAGCCTTGTCCAAGTGACTGGTTTTGTGAATAAGGTTGTCCAAGTGACTGTCGGGAATCAGGGTCTTTTTCGTGTGACCTGCATTGAGAATAAGGTTGTCCAAGTGACTGAGAGAGAGCAGGAGCTTGTCCAAGTGATTGCCTTTTAGAAAGGTTATTTAAGTGACTGGAATTGAGAATAAAGTTGTCCAAGTGACTGTCAGAGAGCAGGGTCGTGTCCATGTGACTTGCTTTGAGAATTAGGTCGTCCAAGTGACTGAGAGAGAGCAAGGTTTTTTCCAAGTGACTGTCAGAGAGGAGGGCCTTCTTCAAGTGACTGTCTTTGTGGAAAAGGTTGTACAATTGAGTGCCATTGAGATTAAGGTTGTCCAAGTCTCTGGCATTAAAAATATGGTTGACCTAGTGACTGACAGGGAACCGGGGCTTTTCCAAGTGACTGGCATTGAGAATAAGGATGTCCATGTCAATGGAATTGAAAGGAAGGTAGAACAAATGACTGCCATTGAGAAAAGTTGTCCAGTTGACTGCATTGGGTATATGGTTGTCCAAGTGACTGTCAGAGAGCAGGGTCTTGTCCAAGTGACCGGCTTTGTGGATAAGGTTGTAAAAGTGACTGCCATTGACAATAAGGTTGTCCAAGTCTCTGGAATTGAGAATATGGTTGTCCAATGACTGTGAGGTTACAGGGGCTTTTACAATTGACTGGATTGAAAAATAAGTTCATGCAAGTCACTGGCATTGAGAATAAGGTTGTCCAAATGACTGGCATTGAGAATATGGTTGTCCAAGTGACTGGCAGGGAACAGGGTCTTGTCCGTGTGACTTGCATTTAGAATAAGGTTGTCCAAGTGACTGGCATTGAGAATATGGTTGACCAAGTGACTGTCAGAGAGCAGGAGCTTGTCCAAGTGACTGTCTTTGAGAATAAGGTTGTACATGTGACTGCCTTTGAGAATATGGTTCTCCAAGTGACTGTAATTGAGAATATGGTTACCAATTGTCTTCCGTAGAAAAGGGGATTTTCAAAGTGACTGGGTTTGAGAATAAGGTTGTCCAAATAACAGATATTGAGAATCAGGTTCTGCAAGTCACTGGCATTGAAAGTAAGGTTGTCCAAGATAATGCCATTGATAAAAGGCTAGTTGAAGTGACTGGCATTGATTATATAGTTGTCTAAGTAGCTGTCAGAGACCAGGACCGTGTCCAAGTGACTGTCAGAGAGCAGGAGCTTGTCCAAGAGACTTTCTTTGAGAAAAAAGTTGCATAAGTGCCCGCCTTTGAGAATAAGGTTGTTCATGTGACTGCAATTGAGAATAAAGTTGTCCAAGTGACTGTAAGAGAGCAGAGTCTTGTCCATGTGACTTGCATTGAGAATTAGGTTGTCCAACTGACTGAGAGAGATCAGGGTCTTTTCCAAGTGTATGTCAGATAGCAGGGCCTTGTTTAAGTGAATGGCTTTTTGAATAACGTTGATTCTCAATGAGTGTCATTGAGAATAAGGTTGTCCAAGTGACTGCCATAGAGAATATGGTTGACCAAGTGACTGTCAGAGAGCAGGAGCTTCCCAGTGACTTGGTTTGAGAATAAGATTGTAAAAGTGACTGCCTTTGAAAATAAAGTTGTTCAAGTGACTGTCAGAGAGCAGGGTCTTCTCCATGTTTCTTCCATTGAGGATTAAGTTGCCCAAGTAACTGAGAGAGAGTAGGGTTTTTTCCAAGTGACTGTCAGAGAGCAGGGCCTTGTCCAAGTGACTGGCTTTGTAGAAAAGTTTGTACTACTGACTGCCATTGAGATTAAGGTTGACCAAGTCTCTGGCATTAAGAATATGGTTGTCCAAGTGACTGACAGGGAACCGGGGCTTTTCCAAGTGACTGCCTTTCAGAATAAGTTTGTCCAAGTGACTTTCAATGAGGCTAAGGTTGTCAAAGTTACTGGCACTGAGAATCAGGTTGTCCATGTTACTAGCATTGAAAGCAAGGTGGTCCAAGTGAATGCCATTGAGAAAAGGGTTGTGCAAGGGACTGGCATTGAGTTTATGGTTGTCCAAATGACTGTCAGAGACAGAGCAGAGCCTTGTCCAAGTGATTGGCTTTGTGAATAAGGTTGTACAAGTGACTGCCATTGAGAATAAGGTTGTCCAACTGAAATAGAGAGAGCAGCGTCTTTTCCAAGTGTATGTCAGATAGCAGGGCCTTCTCTAAGTGATTGCCTTTTTGAATAAGGTTGTACAAGTGACTGTCATTGAGAATCAGGTTGTCCAAGTGACTGGCATTGAGAATATGGTTGACCAAGTTACTGTCAGAGAGCAGGAGTTCGTCCAAGTGACTGATTTTGAGAATTAGGTTGTCTAAGTGACTGGAATTGAGAATATGATTGTCCAAGTGACTTCTGTAGAACCGGAGATTTTCCAAGTTACTGGGGTTGAGAATAAGATTATACAAATAACAGGTATTGAGAATAAGGTTCTGCAAGTTACTGGCATTGAAGTTAACGTTGTCCAAGTGACTGCAATTGATAAAAGGCTTGTCCAAGTGACTGGCATTGAGTATGTGGTTGTCCATGTGACTGTCAAGAGAGCTGGGCCTTGTCCAAGTGACTGTCAGACAGCAGGAGCTTGTCCAAGTGCCTGGCATTGAGAATAAGGTTGTTCAAGTGAATTTCAATGAGACTAAGGTTGTCAAAGTTACTGGCATTGAGAAAAAGGTTGTCCATGTCACTGGCATTGAAAGGTAGGTTGTCCAAGTGACTCCCATTGCGAATAAGGTTGTCCAAGTTACTATGAGAGAGCAGGAGCTTCTCCACGTGACTGCCTCAAGACTGCCTTTGTGAATTAGGTTGTAAAAGTGACTGCCTTTGAAAATAAGGTTGTTCAAATAACTGGAATTGAGAATAAGGTTGTCCAAGTGACTGTCAGAGAACAGGAACTGTCCCACTGACTGGCTTTGAGAAAAAGGTTGTCCATGTGACTGTGAGAGAGCAGGGGTGGTCCTAGTTACTGGCTTTGAGAATAAGGTTGTACAAGTGACTGCCGTTGAGAATAACGTTGTGCAAGTGATTGGCATTGAGAATATGGTTGTCCAAGTGACTGTGAGAGAGCAGGAGCTTATCCACATGACGGGCTTTGAGAATAAGGTTGTAGAAGTGAGTGTCAGGGTCCCGGAGCTTTTCCAATTGACTGGATTTGAGAATAAGGTTGTCCAAGTGACTCTCAGGGAACAGGGTCTTGTCCGTGTGACTTGCATTGAGAATAAGGTTGCCCAAGTGACTGAGAGAGAGCAGGGACTTGTCCAAGTGCCTGTTAGACAGGAGGAGCTTGTCCAAATGACTGGCTTTGAGAATAAGGCTGTTCAAGTGACTGGAATTGAGAATAAAGTTGTCCAAGTGACTGTCAGAAAGCAGGGCCTTGTCCATGTGACTTGCATTGAGAATTAGTTTGTCCAAGGGACTGAGAGATGCAGGATCTTTTCCAACTGACTGTCAGAGAGGAGGGCCTTGTCCAAGTGACTGGCTTTGTGGAAAAGGTTATACAAGTGACTGCCTTTGAGATTAATGTTGTCCAAGTCTCTGGCATTAAGCTATGGTTGTTCAAGTGACTGAGAGGGAACCGGGGCTTTTCTAAATGACTGAGTTTTAGAATAAGGTTTTCCCAGTATTTGGCATTGAGAGTAATGTTGTCCAAGTGACTGTAATTGAGAAAAGGCTTGTCCAAGTGACTGGCATTGAGTATATGGTTGTCCAGGGGAGTGTCAGAGACAGATCTGGGCCTTGTCCAAGTGACTGGCTTTGTGAATAAGGTTGTGCAAGAGACTGGAATTGAGAATATTGTTGTCCAATTGACTTCAGTAGACCAGGAGATTTGCCAAGTTACTGGGTTTGAGAATAAGGTTATACAAATAAAAGGTATAGAGAATAAGGTTCTGCAAGTTACTGGCATTTTAGTTAAGGTTGTCCAAGTGACGGCGATTGATAAAAGGCTTGTCCAAGTGACTGGCATTGAGTATGTGGTTGTCCATGTGACTGTCAAGAGAGCTGTGCCTTGTCCAAGTGACTGTCAGAGAGCAGGAGCTTGTCCAAGTGCCTGGCATTGAGAATAAGGTTCTCCAAGTGAATTTCATGAGACTAAGGTTGTCAAAGTTACTGGCATTGAGAAAAAGGTTGTCCATGTCACTGGCATTGAAAGGTAGGTTGTCCAAGTGACTGCCATTGTGAAAAGGGTTGTCCAGGTCACTGCATTGAGTATATGGTTGTCCAAGTGACTGTCAGAGACCAGGGTGTTGTCCAATGACTGGCTTTGTGGATAAGGTTGTACAAGTGACTGTCAGAGTCAGAGCTTGGCCTTCTCCATCGGAATGGCTTTTTGAATAATGTAGTACAAGTGACTGCCATTGACAATAAGGTTGTCCAAGTAACTGAGAGAGAGCAGGGGCTTATCCAAGTGCCTGGCAGAGAGAAGGGTCTTGTACTTGTGACTTGCATTGAGAATAAGGTTGTCCAAGTGACTGTCAGTTAGCAGGAGCTGTCCCAATGACTGGCTTTGAAAAAAGGTTGTCCAAGTGACTGTGAGAGCAGGGGCTTGTCCATGTTACTGAGAATAAGGTTGTACAAGTGACTGCCTTTGAGAAAATTGTTGTCCAGGTGACTGACATTGAGTATATGTTTGTCGAAATGATTGTCAGAGAACAGGGCCTTGTCCAAGTGACTGGCCTTGTGGACAAGGTTGTGCAAGTGACTGTGAGAGAGCAGGAGATTGACCACACAACTGGCTTTGAGAATAAGGTTGTAGAAGTGAGTGTCAGTATCCCGGAGCTTTTCCAAGTGACTGGGTTTGAGAATAAGGTTGTCCAAGTGACTCTCAGGGAACACGGTCTTGTCCGTGTGACTTGCATTGAGAATAAGGTTGCCCAAGTGACTGAGAGAGAGCAGGCTCTTGTCCAAGTGACACGCATTGAGAATAAGGTTGTCCGTGTCACTTGCATTGAAAGGAAGTTTGTCCAAGTGACTGTCATTGATAAAAGGCTTGTCCAAGTGACTGGCATTGAGAATATGGTTGTCCAAGTGACTGTGAGGGAACAGGGCCTTGTCCATTTGACTTGCATTGAGAATAAGGTTGTCAAAGTGACTGAGAGAGATCAGGGTCTTGTCCAAGTGACTGGCCATGTGTATAAGGTTGTACAAGTGACTGCCATTGAGAATAAGGTTGTGCCAATGACTGGCATCGAGAATATGGTTGTCCCAGTGACTGTCAGAGTGCAGGGCTTTGTCCAAGTCACAGCTTTTCCACGTCACTGCCTTAGAGAATAAGGTTGTTCAAGTGACTGTCAGAGAGCAGGGTCTTGTCTATGTGACTTGCATTGAGAATTAGGTTGTCCGAGTGACTGAGAGACAGCAGGGTCTTTTCCAAGTGACTGACAGAGAGCAGGTCCTTGTCCAAGTGACTGGCTTTGTGGAAAAGGTTGTACAAGTGACTGTTAGAGAAAGAGCTGGGCCTTTTCCAAGTGACTGGCTTTTTGAATAAGGTTGTACAAATGACTGCCTTTGAGAATAAGGTGGTCCAAGTGACTGGCATTGACAATATGGTTGTCCAAGTGACTGTCAGAGAGCAGGGCCTTGTCCAAGTCACTGGCTTTGTGAATAAGTTCGTGGAAGTGATTGCCACTGAGAATAAGGTTGTCCAAGTGACTGGCTTTGAGAATAAGGTGGTACAAGTGACTGTCTTTGAGAATAAGGTTGTACAAGTGACTGGCTTTGAGAATAAGATTGTCCAAGTTACTGTGAGAGAGTAGGAGCTTATCCACGTGACTGCTTCGAGACTGGCTTTGTGAATTAGGTTGTAAAAGTGACTGCCTTTGAAAATAAGGTTGTTCAAGTAACTGGAATTGAGAATAACGTTGTCCAAGTGACTCAGAGAGCAGGAACTGTCCCACTGACTGGCGTTGAGAAAAAGATTGTCCTAGTGACTGTGAGAGAGCAGGGGCTTGTCCTAGTTACTAGCTTTGAGAATAAGGTTGTACAAGTGACTGCCATTGAGAATAAGGTTGTGCAAGTGATTGGCATTGATAATATGGTTGTCCAAGTGACTGTGAGAGAGTAGGAGCTTATCCACGTGACGGGCTTTGAGAATAAGGTTGTAGAAATGAGTGTCAGAGTCCCAGAGCTTTTCAAGTGACTGGGTTTGAGAATAAGGTTATCCAAGTGACTCGCAGGGAACAGGGTCTTGACCGTGTGACTTGCATTGAGAATAAGGTTGCCCAAGTGACTGAGAGAGAGCAGGGTCTTGTCCAAGTGCCTGTCAGAGAGGAGGAGCTGGTCCAAATGACTGGCTTTGAGAATAAGTCTGTTCAAGTGACTGGAATTGAGAATACAGTTGTCTAACGGATTGTCAGGGTGCAGGGTCTTGTCCATGTGACTTGCATTGAGAATTAGGTTGTCCAAGTTACTGAGAGAGAGCAGGGTCTTTTCCAAGTGACTGTCAAAGAGCAGGGCCTTGTCCAAGTGACTGGCATTTTGGAAAAGGTTGTACACGTGACTGCCATTCAGATTACCGTTGCCCAAGTCTCTAGTATTAGAAATATGGTTGTCCAAGTGACTGTCAGACTACCAGGGCTTTTCCAAGTGTCTGGGTTTTAGAATAAGGTTGTCCAAATCACAGGTATTGAGATTAAGCTTCTGCATGTCACTGGCATTGAAAGTAAGGTTGTTCAAGTGACTGCTATTGGTAAAAGGCTTGTACAAATGACTAGGATTGAGGATATGGTTGTCCACGTGACTGTCAGAAAGCAGAGCCTTGTCCAAGAGACTGCCAGAGACCAGGAGCTTGTCCAAGTGACTGCCATTGAAAATAAGGTTGTTCAAGTGACTGCATTTGAGAATAAAGTTGTCTAACGGACTGTCAGGGTGCAGGGTCTTGTCCATGTGACTTGCATTGAGAATTAGGTTGTCCAAGTTACTGAGAGAGAGCAGGGTCTTTTCCAAGTGACTGTGAGAGAACAGGGCCTTGTCCAAGAGACTGTCAGAGAGCAGGAGTTTTCCAAGTGACTTCCATTGAGAATAAGGTTGTCCAAGTGAATAGCATTGAGAATATGGTTGTCCAAGTGACTGACAGAGAGCAGGAGCATGTCCCTTTGAAAGGCTTTGAGAATAATGTTGTCCAAGTGACTGTGAGAGAGCAGGGTCTAGTCCAGGTGACAGGCTTTAAGAATAAAGTTGTCCAAGTGACTTTCAGGGAGCAGGGTCTTGTCCATTTGACTTGCATTGAGAATAAGGCTGTCCAAGTCACAGAGAGAGAGCAGGGTCTTGTCCAAGTGCCTGTCAGAGAGGAGGAGCTTGTCCAAGTAACTGACTTTGGGTATAAGGCTGTTCAAGTGACTGGAATAGAGAATAAAGTAATCCAAGTGACTGTCAGTGAGCCGGGTCTTTCCATGTCACTTGCATTGAGAAGTAGGTTGCCCATGTGTCTGAGAGTGAGCAGGGTCTTTTCCAAGTGACTGACTTTAAGCAGGGCTTTGTCCAAGTGACTGGCTTTTTGAGTAAGGTTGTTCGAGTGACTACCATTGAGAATAAGGTTGTCCAAGTGACTCTCAGAAGGCAGGGCCCTGTCCAAGTGACTGTCAGAGAGCAGGAGCTTACCAGGTGTCAGGCTTTAAAAATAGGGTTGTCCAACTGACTGCCATTGATAAAAGTCTTGTCCAAGTGCTAGCATTGAGAATATGGTTGTCCAAGTGACTGTCAGGGAGCAAGAACTTGTCCATTTGACTAGCATTGAGAATAAGGCTGTCCAAGTGACATAGAGAGAGCAGGGTCTTGTCCAAGTGGTTGTCAGAGAGGAGGAGCTTGTCCAAGTGATTGGCTTTGAAAATAAGGCTGTTCAAGTGACTGGAATTGAGAATAAAGTTGTCCAAGTGACTGTCAGTGAGCAGGGTCTTATACATGTGACTTGCATTGAGAACTAGGTTGTCCAAGTGACTGAGAGATGCAGAATCTTTTCCAAGTGACTTTCAGAGAGCAGGGCCTTGTCCAAGTGACTGTCAGAGAGCAAGAGCTTGTCCAAGTGCCTGGCATTGAGAATAAGGTTCTCCAAGTGAATCGCAATGAGACTAACGTTGTCACATTTACTGGCATTGAGAAAAAGGTTGTCCATGTCACTGGCATTGAAAGGTAGGTTGTCCAAGTGACTGCCATTGCGAAAAGGGTTGTCCAGGTCACTGGCATTGAGTATATGGTTGTCCAAGTGACTGTCAGAGATCAGGGTCTTGTCCACTGACTGGCTTTGTGGAAAAGGTTGTACAAGTGACTGTCAGAGTCAGAGCTTGGCCTTGTCCATCTGAATGGCTTTTTGAATAATGTAGTACAAGTGAATGCCATTGACAATAAGGTTGTCCAAGTGACTGAGAGAGAGCAGGGGCTTATCCAAGTGCCTGGCAGAGAGCAGGGTCTTGTCCTTGTGACTTGCATTGAGAATAAGGTTGTCCGTGTCACTTGCATTGAAAGGAAGTTTGTCCAAGAGACTGTCATTGATAAAAGGCTTGTCGAAGTGACTGCCATTGAGAATAAGGTTATGCCAATGACTGGCATTGAGAATATGGTTGTCCAAGTGACTGTCAAAGAGCAGGAGCTTTTCCACGTGACTGCCTTTGAGAATAAGGTTGTTCAAGTGACTGTCAGAGAGCAGGGTCTTGTCTATGTTCCTTGCATTGAGAATTAGGTTGTCCGAGTGACTGAGAGACAGCAGGGTCTTTTCCAAGTGACTGACAGAGAGCAAGGCCTTGTCCAAGTGACTGGCTTTGTGGAAAAGGTTGAACAAGTGACTGTCAGAGACAGAGCTAGGCCTTTTCCAAGTGACTGGCTTTTTGAATAAGGTTGTACAAGTGACTGCCTTTGAGAATAAGGTGGTCCAAGTGACTGGCATTGACAATACGGTTGTCCAAGTGACTGTCAGAGAGCAGGGCCTTGTCCAAGTCACTGGCTTTGTGAATAAGGTCGTGGAGGTGATTTCCACTGATAATAAGGTTGTCTAAGTGACTGGCTTTGAGAATAAGGTTGTCCAAGTTACTGTGAGAGAGCAGGAGCTTATCCACGTGACTGCTTGGAGACTGGCTTTGTGAATTAGGTTGTAAAAGTGACTGCCTTTGAAAATAAGGTTGTTCAAGTAACTGGAATTGAGAATAACGTTGTCCAAGTGACTGAGAGAGCAGGAACTGTCCCACTGACTGGCGTTGAGAAAAAGGTTGTCCTAGTGACTGTGAGAGAGCAGGGGCTTGTCCTAGTTACTGGCTTTGAGAATAAGGTTGTACAAGTGACTGCCATTGAGAATAAGGTTGTGCAAGTGATTGGCATTGAGAATGTGGTTGTCCAAGTGACTGTGAGAGAGCAGGAGCTTATCCACGTGACGGGCTTTGAGAATAAGGTTGTAGAAATGAATGTCAGGGTCCCGGTGCTTTTCCAACTGACTGGGTTTGAGAATAAGGTTGTCCAAGTGACTCTCAGGGAACAGGGTCTTGTCCGTGTGACTTGCATTGAGAATAAGGTTGCCCAAGTGACTGAGAGAGAGCAGGGTCTTGTCCAAGTGCCTGTGAGAGATGAGGAGGTTGTCCAAATGACTGGCTTTGAGAATAAAGTTGTCCAAGTGCCTGGCAGAGAGCAGGGTCTTGTCCTTGTGACTTGCATTGAGAATAAGGTTGTCCAAGTGACTCTCAGTTAGCAGGAGCTGTCCCACTGACTGGCTTTGAAAAAAGGTTGTCCAAGTGACTGTGAGAGCAGGGGCCTGTCCATGTTCCTGAGAATAAGGTTGTAGAAGTGACTGCCTTTGAGAAAATTGTTGTCCAGGTGACTGACATTGAGTATATGTTTGTCGAAATGATTGTCAGAGAACAGGGCCTTGTCCAAGTGACTGGCCTTGTGGATAAGGTTGTGCAAGTGACTGTGAGAGAGCAGGAGCTTGTCCACATGACTGGCTTTGAGAATAAGGTTGTAGAAGTGAGTGTCAGTGTCCCGGAGCTTTTCCAAGGGACTGGGTTTGAGAATAAGGTTGTCCAAGTGACTCTCAGGGAACAGGGTCTTGTCCGTGTGACTTGCATTGAGAATAAGGTTGCCCAAGTGACTGAGAGAGAGCAGGGTCTTGTCCAAGTGACACGCATTGAGAATAAGGTTGTCTGTGTCACTTGCATTGAAAGGAAGTTTGTCCAAGTGACTGTCATTGATAAAAGGCTTGTCCAAGTGACTGGCATTGAGAATATGGTTGTCCAAGTGACTGTTAGGGAACAGGGCCTTGTCCGTTTGACTTGCATTGACAATAAGGTTGCCCAAGTGACTGAGAGAGAGCATGGTCTTGTCCAAGTGACTGGCCACGTGGATAAGGTTGTACAAGTGACTGCCATTGAGAATAAGGTTGTGCCAATGACTGGCATTGAGAATATGGTTGTCCAAGTGACTGTCAAAGAGCAGGAGCTTTTCCACGTGACTACCTTTGAGAATAAGGTTGTTCAAGTGACTGTCAGAGAGCAGGGTCTTGTCTATGTGACTTGCATTGAGAATTAGGTTGTCCGAGTGACTGAGAGACAGCAGGGTCTTTTCCAAGTGACTGACAGAGAGCAAGGCCTTGTCCAAGTGACTGGCTTTGTGGAAAAGGTTGCACAAGTGACTGTCAGAGACAGAGCTGGGCCTTTTCCAAGTGACTGGCTTTTTGAATGAGGTTGTACAAGTGACTGCCTTTGAGAATAAGGTGGTCCAAGTGACTGGCATTGACAATATGGTTGTCCAAGTGACTGTCAGAGAGCAGGGCCTTGTCCAAGTCACTGGCTTTGTGAATAAGGTCGTGGAAGTGATTGCCACTGATAATAAGGTTGTCTAAGTGACTGGCTTTGAGAATAAGGTTGTACAAGTGACTGTCTTTGAGAATAAGATGGTACAAGTGACTGGCTTTGAGAATAAGGTTGTCCAAGTTACTGTGAGAGAGAAGGAGCTTATCCACGTGACTGCTTGGAGACTGGCTTTGTGAATTAGGTTGTAAAAGTGACTGCCTTTGAAAATAAGGTTGTTCAAGTAACTGGAATTGAGAATAACGTTGTCCAAGTGACTGAGAGAGCAGGAACTGTCCCACTGACTGGCGTTGAGAAAAAGGTTGTCCTAGTGACTGTGAGAGAGCAGGGGCTTGTCCTAGTTACTGGCTTTGAGAATAAGGTTGTACAAGTGACTGCCATTGAGAATAAGGTTGTGCAAGTGATTGGCATTGAGAATGTGGTTGTCCAAGTGACTGTGAGAGAGCAGGAGCTTATCCACGTGACGGGCTTTGAGAATAAGGTTGGTGAAATGAGTGTCAGGGTCCCGGAGCTTTTCCAAGTGACTGGGTTTGAGAATAAGGTTGTCCAAGTGACTCTCAGGGAACAGGGTCTTGTCCGTGTGACTTGCATTGAGAATAAGGTTGCCCAAGTGACTGAGAGAGAGCAGGGTCATGTCCAAGTGCCTGTCAGAGAGGTGGAGCTTGTCCAAATGACTGGCTTTGGGAATAAGGCTGTTCAAGTGACTGGAATTGAGAATAAAGTTGTCTAACGGACTGTCAGGGTGCAGGGTCTTGTCCATGTGACTTGCATTGAGAATTAGGTTGTCCAAGTTACTGAGAGAGAGCAGGGTCTTTTCCAAGTGACTGTCAAAGAGCAGGGCCTTGTCGAAGTGACTGGCTTTGTGGAAAAGGTTGTACACGTGACTGCCATTCAGATTACCGTTGCCCAAGTCTCTAGTATTAGAAATATGGTTGTCCAAGTGACTGTCAGACTACCAGGGCTTTTTCAAGTGTCTGGGTTTTAGAATAAGGTTGTCCAAATCACAGGTATTGAGATTAAGCTTCTGCATGTCACTGGCATTGAAAGTAAGGTTGTTCAAGTGACTGCTATTGATAAAAGGCTTGTACAAATGACTAGGAATGAGGATATGGTTGTCCACGTGACTGTCCTAGAGCAGAGCCTTGTCCAAGAGACTGCCAGAGAGCAGGAGCTTGTCCAAGTGACTGCCATTGAGAATAAGGTTGTTCAGGTGACTACATTTGAGAATAAAGTTGTCTAACGGACTGTCAGGGTGCAGGGTCTTGTCCATGTGACTTGCATTGAGAATTAGGTTGTCCAAGTTACTGAGAGAGAGCAGGGTCTTTTCCAAGTGACTGTCAGAGAACGGGGCCTTGTCCAAGAGACTGTCAGAGAGCAGGAGCTTTTCCAAGTGATTTCCATTGAGAATAAGGTTGTCCAAGTGACTCTCAGGGAACAGGGTGTTGTCCGTGTGACTTGCATTGAGAATAAGGTTGCCCAAGTGACTGAGAGAGAGCAGGGTCTTGTCCAAGTGCCTGTCAGAGAGGAGGAGCGTGTCCAAGTAACTGACTTTGAGTATAAGGCTGTTCTAGTGACTGGAATAGAGAATAAAGTAGTCCAAGTGACTGTCAGTGAGCAGTGTCTTTCCATGTCACTTGCATTGAGAATTCGGTTGCCCATGTGTCTGAGAGTGAGCAGGGTCTTTTCCAAGTGACTGACATAGAGCAGGGCCTTGTCCAAGTGACTGGCTTTTTGAGTAAGGTGGTTCGAGTGACTACCATTGAGAATAAGGTTGTCCAAGTGACTCTCAGAGGGCAGGGCCTTGTCCAAGTGACTGTCAGAGAGCAGGAGCTTGTCCAGGTGACAGGCTTTAAAAATACGGTTGTCCAACTGACTGCCATTGATAAAAGTCTTGTCCAAGTGCTAGCATTGAGAATATGGTTGTCCAAGTGACTGTCAGGGAGCAAGGATTGTCCATTTGACTAGCATTGAGAATAAGGCTGTCCAAGTGACATAGAGAGAGCAAGGTCTTGTCCAAGTGGTTGTCAGAGAGGAGGAGCTTGTCCAAGTGATTGGCTTTGAGAATAAGGCTGTTCAAGTGACTGGAATTGAGAATAAAGTTGTCAAAGTGACTGTCAGTGAGCAGGGTCTTATACATTTGACTTGCATTGAGAACTAGGTTGTCCAAGTGACTCAGAGTTGCAGAATCTTTTCCAAGTGACTGTCAGAGAGCAGGGCCTTGACCAAATGACTGTCAGAGAGCAGGAGCTTGTCTAAGTGCCTGGCATTGAGAATAAGGTTCTCCAAGTGAATTTCAATGAGACTAACGTTGTCAAATTTACTGGCATTGAGAAAAAGGTTGTCCATGTCACTGGCATTGAAAGGTAGGTTGTCCAAGTAACTGCCATTGCGAAAAGGGTTGTCCAGTTCACTGGCATTGAGTATATGGTTGTCCAAGTGACTGTCAGAGACCAGGGTCTTGTCCAAGAGTCTGGCTTTGTGGATAAGGTTGTACAAGTGACTGTCAGAGTCAGAGCTTGGCCTTTTCCATCTGAATGGCTTTTTGAATAATGTAGTACAAGTGAATGCCATTGAAAATAAGGTTGTCCAAGTGACTGAGAGAGCAGGGGCTTATCCAAGTGCCTGGCAGAGAGCAGGGTCTTGTCCTTGTGACTTGCATTGAGAATAAGGTTGTCCAAGTGACTGTCAGTTAGCAGGAGCTGTCCCACTGACTGGCTTTGAAAAAAGGTTGTCCTAGTGACTGTGAGAGCAGGGTCTTGTCCATGTTCCTGAGAATAAGGTTGTAGAAGTGACTGCCTTTGAGACAATTGTTGTCCAGGTGACTGACATTGAGTATATGTTTGTCGAAATGATTGTCAGAGAATAGGGCCTTGTCCAAATGACTGGCCTTGTGGATAAGGTTGTGCAAGTGACTGTGAGAGAGCAGGAGCTTGTCCACACGACTGGCTTTGAGAATAAGGTTGTAGAAATGAGTGTCAGTGTCCCGGAGCTTTTCCAAGTGACTGGGTTTGAGAATAAGGTTGTCCAAGTGACTCTCAGGGAACAGGGTCTTGTCCGTGTGACTTGCATTGAGAATAAGGTTGCCCAAGTGACTGAGAGAGAGCAGGCTCTTGTCCAAGTGACAGGCATTGAGAATAAGGTTGTCCGTGTCACTTGCATTGAAAGGAAGTTTGTCCAAGTGACTGTCATTGATAAAAGGCTTGTCCAAGTGACTGGCATTGAGAATATGGTTGTCCAAGTGACTGTTAGGGAACAGGGCCTTGTCCGTTTGACATGCATTGACAATAAGGTTGCCCAAGTGACTGAGAGAGAGCATGGTCTTGTCCAAGTGACTGGCCACGTGGATAAGGTTGTACAAGTGACTGCCATTGAGAATAAGGTTGTGCCAATGACTGGCATTGAGAATATGGTTGTCCAAGTGACTGTCAAAGAGCAGGAGCTTTTCCACGTTACTGCCTTTGAGAATAAGGTTGTTCAAGTGACTGTCAGAGAGCAGGGTCTTGTCTATGTGCCTTGCATTGAGAATTAGGTTGTCTGAGTGACTGAGAGACAGCAGGGTCTTTTCCAAGTGACTGACAGAGAGCAAGGCCTTGTCCAAGTGACTGGCTTTGTGGAAAAGGTTGCACAAGTGACTGTCAGAGACAGAGCTGGGCCTTTTCCAAGTGACTGGCTTTTTGAATGAGGTTGTACAAGTGACTGCCTTTGAGAATAAGGTGGTCCAAGTGACTGACATTGACAATATGGTTGTCCAAGTGACTGTCAGAGAGCAGGGCCTTGTCCAAGTCACTGGCTTTGTGAATAAGGTCGTGGAAGTGATTGCCACTGATAATAAGGTTGTCTAAGTGACTGTCTTTGAGAATAAGATGGTACAAGTGACTGGCTTTGAGAATAAGGTTGTCCAAGTTACTGTGAGAGAGAAGGAGCTTATCCACGTGACTGCTTGGAGACTGGCTTTGTGAATTAGGTTGTAAAAGTGACTGCCTTTGAAAATAAGGTTGTTCAAGTAACTGGAATTGAGAATAACGTTGTCCAAGTGACTGAGAGAGCAGGAACTGTCCCACTGACTGGCGTTGAGAAAAAGGTTGTCCTAGTGACTGTGAGAGAGCAGGGGCTTGTCCTAGTTACTGGCTTTGAGAATAAGGTTGTACAAGTGACTGCCATTGAGAATAAGGTTGTGCAAGTGATTGGCATTGAGAATGTGGTTGTCCAAGTGACTGTGAGAGAGCAGGAGCTTATCCACGTGACGGGCTTTGAGAATAAGGTTGGTGAAATGAGTGTCAGGGTCCCGGAGCTTTTCCAAGTGACTGGGTTTGAGAATAAGGTTGTCCAAGTGACTCTCAGGGAACAGGGTCTTGTCCGTGTGACTTGCATTGAGAATAAGGTTGCCCAAGTGACTGAGAGAGAGCAGGGTCTTGTCCAAGTGCCTGTCAGAGAGGTGGAGCTTGTCCAAATGACTGGCTTTGGGAATAAGGCTGTTCAAGTGACTGGAATTGAGAATAAAGTTGTCTAACGGACTGTCAGGGTGCAGGGTCTTGTCCATGTGACTTGCATTGAGAATTAGGTTGTCCGAGTTACTGAGAGAGAGCAGGGTCTTTTCCAAGTGACTGTCAAAGAGCAGGGCCTTGTCCAAGTGACTGGCTTTGTGGAAAAGGTTGTACACGTGACTGCCATTCAGATTACCGTTGCCCAAGTCTCTAGTATTAGAAATATGGTTGTCCAAGTGACTGTCAGACTACCAGGGCTTTTCCAAGTGTCTGGGTTTTAGAATAAGGTTGTCCAAATCACAGGTATTGAGATTAAGCTTCTGCATGTCACTGGCATTGAAAGTAAGGTTGTTCAAGTGACTGCTATTGATAAAAGGCTTGTACAAATGACTAGGATTGAGGATATGGTTGTCCACATGACTGTCCTAGAGCAGAGCCTTGTCCAAGAGACTGCCAGAGAGCAGGAGCTTGTCCAAGTGACTGCCATTGAGAATAAGGTTGTTCAGGTGACTACATTTGAGAATAAAGTTGTCTAACGGACTGTCAGGGTGCAGGGTCTTGTCCATGTGACTTGCATTGAGAATTAGGTTGTCCAAGTTACTGAGAGAGAGCAGGGTCTTTTCCAAGTGACTGTCAGAGAACGGGGCCTTGTCCAAGAGACTGTCAGAGAGCAGGAGCTTTTCCAAGTGATTTCCATTGAGAATAAGGTTGTCCAAGTGACTCTCAGGGAACAGGGTGTTGTCCGTGTGACTTGCATTGAGAATAAGGTTGCCCAAGTGACTGAGAGAGAGCAGGGTCTTGTCCAAGTGCCTGTCAGAGAGGAGGAGCGTGTCCAAGTAACTGACTTTGAGTATAAGGCTGTTCTAGTGACTGGAATAGAGAATAAAGTAGTCCAAGTGACTGTCAGTGAGCAGTGTCTTTCCATGTCACTTGCATTGAGAATTCGGTTGCCCATGTGTCTGAGAGTGAGCAGGGTCTTTTCCAAGTGACTGACATAGAGCAGGGCCTTGTCCAAGTGACTGGCTTTTTGAGTAAGGTGGTTCGAGTGACTACCATTGAGAATAAGGTTGTCCAAGTGACTCTCAGAGGGCAGGGCCTTGTCCAAGTGACTGTCAGAGAGCAGGAGCTTGTCCAGGTGACAGGCTTTAAAAATACGGTTGTCCAACTGACTGCCATTGATAAAAGTCTTGTCCAAGTGCTAGCATTGAGAATATGGTTGTCCAAGTGACTGTCAGGGAGCAAGGATTGTCCATTTGACTAGCATTGAGAATAAGGCTGTCCAAGTGACATAGAGAGAGCAAGGTCTTGTCCAAGTGGTTGTCAGAGAGGAGGAGCTTGTCCAAGTGATTGGCTTTGAGAATAAGGCTGTTCAAGTGACTGGAATTGAGAATAAAGTTGTCAAAGTGACTGTCAGTGAGCAGGGTCTTATACATTTGACTTGCATTGAGAACTAGGTTGTCCAAGTGACTCAGAGTTGCAGAATCTTTTCCAAGTGACTGTCAGAGAGCAGGGCCTTGACCAAATGACTGTCAGAGAGCAGGAGCTTGTCTAAGTGCCTGGCATTGAGAATAAGGTTCTCCAAGTGAATTTCAATGAGACTAACGTTGTCAAATTTACTGGCATTGAGAAAAAGGTTGTCCATGTCACTGGCATTGAAAGGTAGGTTGTCCAAGTAACTGCCATTGCGAAAAGGGTTGTCCAGTTCACTGGCATTGAGTATATGGTTGTCCAAGTGACTGTCAGAGACCAGGGTCTTGTCCAAGAGTCTGGCTTTGTGGATAAGGTTGTACAAGTGACTGTCAGAGTCAGAGCTTGGCCTTTTCCATCTGAATGGCTTTTTGAATAATGTAGTACAAGTGAATGCCATTGAAAATAAGGTTGTCCAAGTGACTGAGAGAGCAGGGGCTTATCCAAGTGCCTGGCAGAGAGCAGGGTCTTGTCCTTGTGACTTGCATTGAGAATAAGGTTGTCCAAGTGACTGTCAGTTAGCAGGAGCTGTCCCACTGACTGGCTTTGAAAAAAGGTTGTCCTAGTGACTGTGAGAGCAGGGTCTTGTCCATGTTCCTGAGAATAAGGTTGTAGAAGTGACTGCCTTTGAGACAATTGTTGTCCAGGTGACTGACATTGAGTATATGTTTGTCGAAATGATTGTCAGAGAATAGGGCCTTGTCCAAATGACTGGCCTTGTGGATAAGGTTGTGCAAGTGACTGTGAGAGAGCAGGAGCTTGTCCACACGACTGGCTTTGAGAATAAGGTTGTAGAAATGAGTGTCAGTGTCCCGGAGCTTTTCCAAGTGACTGGGTTTGAGAATAAGGTTGTCCAAGTGACTCTCAGGGAACAGGGTCTTGTCCGTGTGACTTGCATTGAGAATAAGGTTGCCCAAGTGACTGAGAGAGAGCAGGCTCTTGTCCAAGTGACAGGCATTGAGAATAAGGTTGTCCGTGTCACTTGCATTGAAAGGAAGTTTGTCCAAGTGACTGTCATTGATAAAAGGCTTGTCCAAGTGACTGGCATTGAGAATATGGTTGTCCAAGTGACTGTTAGGGAACAGGGCCTTGTCCGTTTGACATGCATTGACAATAAGGTTGCCCAAGTGACTGAGAGAGAGCATGGTCTTGTCCAAGTGACTGGCCACGTGGATAAGGTTGTACAAGTGACTGCCATTGAGAATAAGGTTGTGCCAATGACTGGCATTGAGAATATGGTTGTCCAAGTGACTGTCAAAGAGCAGGAGCTTTTCCACGTTACTGCCTTTGAGAATAAGGTTGTTCAAGTGACTGTCAGAGAGCAGGGTCTTGTCTATGTGCCTTGCATTGAGAATTAGGTTGTCTGAGTGACTGAGAGACAGCAGGGTCTTTTCCAAGTGACTGACAGAGAGCAAGGCCTTGTCCAAGTGACTGGCTTTGTGGAAAAGGTTGCACAAGTGACTGTCAGAGACAGAGCTGGGCCTTTTCCAAGTGACTGGCTTTTTGAATGAGGTTGTACAAGTGACTGCCTTTGAGAATAAGGTGGTCCAAGTGACTGACATTGACAATATGGTTGTCCAAGTGACTGTCAGAGAGCAGGGCCTTGTCCAAGTCACTGGCTTTGTGAATAAGGTCGTGGAAGTGATTGCCACTGATAATAAGGTTGTCTAAGTGACTGTCTTTGAGAATAAGATGGTACAAGTGACTGGCTTTGAGAATAAGGTTGTCCAAGTTACTGTGAGAGAGAAGGAGCTTATCCACGTGACTGCTTGGAGACTGGCTTTGTGAATTAGGTTGTAAAAGTGACTGCCTTTGAAAATAAGGTTGTTCAAGTAACTGGAATTGAGAATAACGTTGTCCAAGTGACTGAGAGAGCAGGAACTGTCCCACTGACTGGCGTTGAGAAAAAGGTTGTCCTAGTGACTGTGAGAGAGCAGGGGCTTGTCCTAGTTACTGGCTTTGAGAATAAGGTTGTACAAGTGACTGCCATTGAGAATAAGGTTGTGCAAGTGATTGGCATTGAGAATGTGGTTGTCCAAGTGACTGTGAGAGAGCAGGAGCTTATCCACGTGACGGGCTTTGAGAATAAGGTTGGTGAAATGAGTGTCAGGGTCCCGGAGCTTTTCCAAGTGACTGGGTTTGAGAATAAGGTTGTCCAAGTGACTCTCAGGGAACAGGGTCTTGTCCGTGTGACTTGCATTGAGAATAAGGTTGCCCAAGTGACTGAGAGAGAGCAGGGTCTTGTCCAAGTGCCTGTCAGAGAGGTGGAGCTTGTCCAAATGACTGGCTTTGGGAATAAGGCTGTTCAAGTGACTGGAATTGAGAATAAAGTTGTCTAACGGACTGTCAGGGTGCAGGGTCTTGTCCATGTGACTTGCATTGAGAATTAGGTTGTCCGAGTTACTGAGAGAGAGCAGGGTCTTTTCCAAGTGACTGTCAAAGAGCAGGGCCTTGTCCAAGTGACTGGCTTTGTGGAAAAGGTTGTACACGTGACTGCCATTCAGATTACCGTTGCCCAAGTCTCTAGTATTAGAAATATGGTTGTCCAAGTGACTGTCAGACTACCAGGGCTTTTCCAAGTGTCTGGGTTTTAGAATAAGGTTGTCCAAATCACAGGTATTGAGATTAAGCTTCTGCATGTCACTGGCATTGAAAGTAAGGTTGTTCAAGTGACTGCTATTGATAAAAGGCTTGTACAAATGACTAGGATTGAGGATATGGTTGTCCACATGACTGTCCTAGAGCAGAGCCTTGTCCAAGAGACTGCCAGAGAGCAGGAGCTTGTCCAAGTGACTGCCATTGAGAATAAGGTTGTTCAGGTGACTACATTTGAGAATAAAGTTGTCTAACGGACTGTCAGGGTGCAGGGTCTTGTCCATGTGACTTGCATTGAGAATTAGGTTGTCCAAGTTACTGAGAGAGAGCAGGGTCTTTTCCAAGTGACTGTCAGAGAACGGGGCCTTGTCCAAGAGACTGTCAGAGAGCAGGAGCTTTTCCAAGTGATTTCCATTGAGAATAAGGTTGTCCAAGTGACTCTCAGGGAACAGGGTGTTGTCCGTGTGACTTGCATTGAGAATAAGGTTGCCCAAGTGACTGAGAGAGAGCAGGGTCTTGTCCAAGTGCCTGTCAGAGAGGAGGAGCGTGTCCAAGTAACTGACTTTGAGTATAAGGCTGTTCTAGTGACTGGAATAGAGAATAAAGTAGTCCAAGTGACTGTCAGTGAGCAGTGTCTTTCCATGTCACTTGCATTGAGAATTCGGTTGCCCATGTGTCTGAGAGTGAGCAGGGTCTTTTCCAAGTGACTGACATAGAGCAGGGCCTTGTCCAAGTGACTGGCTTTTTGAGTAAGGTGGTTCGAGTGACTACCATTGAGAATAAGGTTGTCCAAGTGACTCTCAGAGGGCAGGGCCTTGTCCAAGTGACTGTCAGAGAGCAGGCGCTTGTCCAGGTGACAGGCTTTAAAAATACGGTTGTCCAACTGACTGCCATTGATAAAAGTCTTGTCCAAGTGCTAGCATTGAGAATATGGTTGTCCAAGTGACTGTCAGGGAGCAAGGATTGTCCATTTGACTAGCATTGAGAATAAGGCTGTCCAAGTGACATAGAGAGAGCAAGGTCTTGTCCAAGTGGTTGTCAGAGAGGAGGAGCTTGTCCAAGTGATTGGCTTTGAGAATAAGGCTGTTCAAGTGACTGGAATTGAGAATAAAGTTGTCAAAGTGACTGTCAGTGAGCAGGGTCTTATACATTTGACTTGCATTGAGAACTAGGTTGTCCAAGTGACTCAGAGTTGCAGAATCTTTTCCAAGTGACTGTCAGAGAGCAGGGCCTTGACCAAATGACTGTCAGAGAGCAGGAGCTTGTCTAAGTGCCTGGCATTGAGAATAAGGTTCTCCAAGTGAATTTCAATGAGACTAACGTTGTCAAATTTACTGGCATTGAGAAAAAGGTTGTCCATGTCACTGGCATTGAAAGGTAGGTTGTCCAAGTAACTGCCATTGCGAAAAGGGTTGTCCAGTTCACTGGCATTGAGTATATGGTTGTCCAAGTGACTGTCAGAGACCAGGGTCTTGTCCAAGAGTCTGGCTTTGTGGATAAGGTTGTACAAGTGACTGTCAGAGTCAGAGCTTGGCCTTTTCCATCTGAATGGCTTTTTGAATAATGTAGTACAAGTGAATGCCATTGAAAATAAGTTTGTCCAAGTGACTGAGAGAGAGCAGGGTCTTGTCCAAGTGCCTGTCATAGAGGAGGAGGTTGTCCAAATGACTGGCTTTGAGAATAAGGCTGTTCAAGTGACTGGAATTGAGAATAAAGTTGTCCAAGTGCCTGGCAGAGAGCAGGGTCTTGTCCTTGTGACTTGCATTGAGAATAAGGTTGTCCAAGTGACTGTCAGTTAGCAGGAGCTGTCCCACTGACTGGCTTTGAAAAAAGGTTGTCCAAGTGACTGTGAGAGCAGCGGCTTGTCCATGTTACTGAGAATAAGGTTGTACAAGTGACTGCCTTTGAGAAAATTCATGTCCAGGAAACTGACATTGAGTATATGTTTGTCGAAATGATTGTCAGAGAACAGGGCCTTGTCCAAATGACTGTCCTTGTGGATAAGGTTGTGCAAGTGACTGTGAGAGAGCAGGAGATTGTCCACACGACTGGGTTTGAGAATAAGGTTATCCAAGTTACTGTGAGAGAGCAGGACCTTATCCACGTGACTGCTTTGAGACTGGCTTTGTGAATTAGGTTGTAAAAGTGACTGCCTTTGAAAATAAGGTTGTTCAAGTAACTGGAATTGAGAATAAGGTTGTCCAAGTGACTGTCAGAGAGCAGAGTCCTGTCCATGTGACTTGCATTGAGAATAAGGTAGTCCAAGTGACTGTGAGAGAGCAGGAGCTTATCCACGAGTCGGGCTTTGAGAATAAGGTTGTAGAAGTGAGTGTCACGGTCCCGGAGCTTTTCCAAATGACTGGGTTTGAGAATAAGGTTGTCCAAGTGACTCTCAGGTAACAGGGTCTTGTCTGTGTGATTTGCATTGAGAATAAGGTTGCCCAAGTGACTGAGAGAGAGCAGGGTCTTTTCCAAGTGCCTGTCAGAGAGGAGGACCTTGTCCAAATGACTGGCTTTGAGAATAAGGCTGTTCAAGTGACTGAAATTGAGAATAAAGTTGTCCACATGACTGTCAGAGATCAGGGCCTTGTTCATGTGACTTGCATTGAGAATTAGTTTGTCCAAGTGAGTGAGAGATGCAGGATCTTTTCCAAGTGACTGTCAGAGAGGAGCGCCTTGTCCAAGTGACTGGCTTTGTGGAAAAGGTTGTACAAGTGACTAGCTTTGAGATTAAGGTTGTGCATGTCTCTGGCATTAAGCTATGGTTATTCAAGTGACTGAGAGGGAACCGGGGCTTTTCTAACTGACTGAGTTTTAAAATAAGGTTTTCCCAGTCACTGGCATTGAGAGTAATGATGTCCAAGTGACTGTAATTGAGAAAAGGCTTGTCCAAGTGACTGGCATTGAGTATATGGTTGTCCAGGTGAGTGTCATAGACAGATCTGGGCCTTGTCCAAGTGACTGGCTTTGTAAATAAGGTTGTACAAGAGACTGGAATTGAGAATATTGTTGTCCAATTGACTTCAGTAGAACAGGAGATTTGTCAAGTTACTGGGTTTGAGAATAAGGTTATACAAATAACAGGTATTGAGAATAAGGTTCTGCAAGTTACTGGCATTGAAGTTAAGGTTGTCCAAGTGACTGCGATTGATAAAAGCCTTGTCCAAGTGACTGGCATTGAGTATGTGGTTGTCCATGTGACTGTCAAGAGAGCTGGGCCTTGTCCAAGTGACTGTCAGAGAGCAGGAGCTTGTCCAAGTGCCTGGCATTGAGAATAAGGTTCTCCAAGTGAATTTCAATGAGACTAAGGTTGTCAAAGTTACTGGCATTGAGAAAAAGGTTGTCCATGTCACTGGCATTGAAAGGTAGGTTGTCCAAGTGACTGCCATTGCGAAAAGGGTTGTCCAGGTCACTGGCATTGAGTATATGGTTGTCCAAGTGACTGTCAGAGACCAGGGTGTTGTCCAATGACTGGCTTTGTGGATAAGGTTGTACAAGTGACTGACAGAGTCAGAGTTTGGACATATCCATCGGAATGGCTTTTTGAATAATGTAGTACAAGTGACTGCCATTGACAATAAGGTTGCCCAAGTGACTGAGAGAGAGCAGGGGCTTATCCAAGTGCCTGGCAGAGAGCAGGGTCTTGTCCTTGTGACTTGCATTGAGAATAAGGTTGTCCAAGTGACTGTCAGTTAGCAGGAGCTGTCCCACTGACTGGCTTTGCAAAAAGGTTGTCCAAGTGACTGTGAGAGCAGGGCCTTGTCCAAGTCACTGGCTTTGTGAATAAGGTCGTGGAAGTGAGTGCCATTGAGAATAAGGTTGTCCAAGTGACTGTCTTTGAGAATAAGGTTGTAAGAGTGACTGGCTTTGAGAATAAGGTTGTCCAAGTTACTGTGAGAGAGCAGGAGCTTATCCACGTGACTGCTTGGAGACTGGCTTTGTGAATTAGGTTGTAAAAGTGACTGCCTTTGAAAATAAGGTTGTTCAAGTAACTGGAATTGAGAATAACGTTGTCCAAGTGACTGAGAGAGCAGGAACTGTCCCACTGACTGGCGTTGAGAAAAAGGTTGTCCTAGTGACTGTGAGAGAGCAGGGGCTTGTCCTAGTTACTGGCTTTGAGAATAAGGTTGTACAAGTGACTGCCATTGAGAATAAGGTTGTGCAAGTGATTGGCATTGAGAATGTGGTTGTCCAAGTGACTGTGAGAGAGCAGGAGCTTATCCACGTGACGGGCTTTGAGAATAAGGTTGTAGAAGTGAGTGTCAGGGTCCCGGAGCTTTTCCAAGTGACTGGGTTTGAGAATAAGGTTGTCCAAGTGATTCTCAGGGAACAGGGTCTTGTCTGTGTGACTTACATTGAGAATAAGGTTGCCGAAGTGATTGAGAGAGAGCAGGGTCTTGTCCAAGTCACAGGCATTTAGAATAAGGTTGTCTGTGTCGCTTGCATTGAAAGGAAGTATGTCCAAGTGACTCTCATTGATAAAAGGCTTGTCCAAGTGACTGCCATTGAGAATATGGTTGTCCAAGTGACTGTGAGGGAACAGGGCCTTGTCCGTTTGACTTGCATTGAGAATAAGGTTGTCCAAGTGACTGAAAGAGAATAGGGTCTGGTCTTGTCCAAGTGACTGGCCATGTGGATAAGGTTGTACAAGTGACTGCCATGGAGAATACGGTTGTGCCAATGACTGGCATTGAGAATATGGTCGTCCAAGTGACTGTCAAAGAACAGGAGCTTTTCTACGTGACTGCCTTTGAGAATAAGGTTGTCCAAGTGACTGAGAGATACAGGATCTTTTCCAAGTGACTGTCAGAGAGCAGGAGCTTCTCCCATTGCCTGGCATTGAGAATAAGGTTCTACAAGTGAATTTCAATGAGACTAAGGTTGTCAAAGTTACTGGCATTGAGAAAAAGGTTGTCCATGTCACTGGCATTGAAAGGTAGGTTGTCCAATTGACTGCCATTGCGAAAAGGGTTGTCCAGGTCACTGGCATTGAGTATACGGTTGTCCAAGTGACTGTCAGAGACCATGGTGTTGGCCAATGACTGGCTTTGTGGATAAGGTTGTACAAGTGACGGTCAGAGTCAGAGCCTGGCCTTGTCCATCGGAATGGCTTTCTGAATAATGTAGTACAAGTGACTGCCATTGACAATAAGGTTGCCCAAGTGACTGAGAGAGAGCAGGGGCTTATCCAAGTGCCTGGCAGAGAGCAGGGTCTTGTCCTTGTGACTTGCATTGAGAATAAGGTTGTCCAAGTAACTGTCAGTTAGCAGGAGCTGTCCCACTGACTGGCTTTGCAAAAAGGTTGTCCAAGTGACTGTTAGAGCAGGGCCTTGTCCAAGTCACTGGCTTTGTGAATAAGGTCGTGGAAGTGAGTGCCATTGAGAATAAGGTTGTCCAAGTGACTGTCTTTGAGAATAAGGTTGTAAGAGTGACTGGCTTTGAGAATAAGCGTGTCCAAGTTACTGTGAGAGAGCAGGAGCTTATCCACGTGACTGCTTTGAGACTGGCTTTGTGAATTAGGTTGTAAAAGTGACTGCCTTTGAAAATAAGGTTGTTCAAGTAACTGGAATTGAGAATAACGTTGTCCAAGTGACTGAGAGAGCAGGAACTGTCCCACTGACTGGAGTTGAGAAAAAGGTTGTCCTAGTGACTGTGAGAGAGCAGGGGCTTGTCCTAGTTACTGGCTTTGAGAATAAGGTTGTACAAGTGATTGGCATTGAGAATATGGTTGTCCAAGTGACTGTGAGAGAGCAGGAGCTTATCCACTTCACGGGCTTTGAGAATAAGGTTGTAGAAGTGAGTGTCAGGGTCTCGGAGCTTTTCCAAGTGACTGGGTTTGAGAATAAGGTTGTCCAAGTGACTCTCAGGGAACAGGGTCTTGTCCGTGTGACTTGCATTAAGAATAAGGTTGCCCAAGTGACTGAGAGAGAGCAGGGTCTTGTCCAAGTGACAGGCATTGAGAATAAGGATGTCCGTGTCACTTGCATTGAAAGGAAGTTTGTCCAAGTGACTGTCATTGATAAAAGGCTTGTCTAAGTGCCTGGCATTGAGAATAAGGTTCTCCAAGTGAATTTCAATGAGACTAAGGTTGTCAAAGTTACTGGCATTGAGAAAAAGGTTGTCCATGTCACTGGCATTGAAAGGTAGGTTGTCCAAGTGACTGCCATTGCGAAAAGGGTTGTCCAGGTCACTGGCATTGAGTATATGGTTGTCCAAGTGACTGTCAGAGACCAGGGTGTTGTCCAATGACTGGCTTTGTGGATAAGGTTGTACAAGTGACTGACAGAGTCAGAGTTTGGACATATCCATCGGAATGCCTTTTTTAATAATGTAGTACAAGTGACTGCCATTGACAATAAGGTTGCCCAAGTGACTGAGAGAGAGCAGGGGCTTATCCAAGTGCCTGGCAGAGAGCAGGGTCTTGTCCTTGTGACTTGCATTGAGAATAAGGTTGTCCAAGTGACTGTCAGTTAGCAGGAGCTGTCCCACTGACTGGCTTTGCAAAAAGGTTGTCCAAGTGACTGTGAGAGCAGGGCCTTGTCCAAGTCACTGGCTTTGTGAATAAGGTCGTGGAAGTGAGTGCCATTGAGAATAAGGTTGTCCAAGTGACTGTCTTTGAGAATAAGGTTGTAAGAGTGACTGGCTTTGAGAATAAGGTTGTCCAAGTTACTGTGAGAGAGCAGGAGCTTATCCACGTGACTGCTTTGAGACTGGCTTTGTGAATTAGGTTGTAAAAGTGACTGCCTTTGAAAATAAGGTTGTTCAAGTAACTGGAATTGAGAATAACGTTGTCCAAGTGACTGAGAGAGCAGGAACTGTCCCACTGACTGGCGTTGAGAAAAAGGTTGTCCTAGTGACTGTGAGAGAGCAGGGGCTTGTCCTAGTTACTGGCTTTGAGAATAAGGTTGTACAAGTGACTGCCATTGAGAATAAGGTTGTGCAAGTGATTGGCATTGAGAATGTGGTTGTCCAAGTGACTGTGAGAGAGCAGGAGCTTATCCACGTGACGGGCTTTGAGAATAAGGTTGTAGAAGTGAGTGTCAGGGTCCCGGAGCTTTTCCAAGTGACTGGGTTTGAGAATAAGGTTGTCCAAGTGACTCTCAGGGAACAGGGTCTTGTCTGTGTGACTTGCATTGAGAATAAGGTTGCCGAAGTGATTGAGAGAGAGCAGGGTCTTGTCCAAGTGCCTGTCATTGGGGAGGAGGTTGTCCAAATGACTGGCTTTGAGAATAAGGCTGTTCAAGTGACTGGAATTGAGAATAAAGTTGTCCAAGTGCCTGGCAGAGAGCAGGGTCTTGTCCTTGTGACTTGCATTGAGAATAAGGTTGTCCAAGTGACTGTCAGTTAGCAGGAGCTGTCCCACTGACTGGCTTTGAAAAAAGGTTGTCCAAGTGACTGTGAGAGCAGCGGCTTGTCCATGTTACTGAGAATAAGATTGTACAAGTGACTGCTTTGAGAAAATTCATGTCCAGGAAACTGACATTGAGTATATGTTTGTCGAAATGATTGTCAGAGAACAGGGCCTTGTCCAAATGACTGTCCTTGTGGATAAGGTTGTGCAAGTGACTGTGAGAGACCAGGAGATTGTCCACACGACTGTGTTTGAGAATAAGGTTATCCAAGTTACTGTGAGAGAGCAGGACCTTATCCACGTGACTGCTTTGAGACTGGCTTTGTGAATTAGGTTGTAAAAGTGACTGCCTTTGAAAATAAGGTTGTTCAAGTAACTGGAATTGAGAATAAGGTAGTCCAAGTGACTGTGAGAGAGCAGGAGCTTATCCACGTGAAGGGCTTTGAGAATAAGGTTGTAGAAGTGAGTGTCACGGTCCCGGAGCTTTTCCAAATGACTGGGTTTGAGAATAAGGTTGTCCAAGTGACTGTGAGAGCAGGGCCTTGTCCAAGTCACTGGCTTTGTGAATAAGGTCGTGGAAGTGAGTGCCATTGAGAATAAGGTTGTCCAAGTGACTGTCTTTGAGAATAAGGTTGTAAGAGTGACTGGCTTTGAGAATAAGGTTGTCCAAGTTACTGTGAGAGAGCAGGAGCTTATCCACGTGACTGCTTTGAGACTGGCTTTGTGAATTAGGTTGTAAAAGTGACTGCCTTTGAAAATAAGGTTGTTCAAGTAACTGGAATTGAGAATAACGTTGTCCAAGTCACTGAGAGAGCAGGAACTGTCCCACTGACTGGCGTTGAGAAAAAGGTTGTCCTAGTGACTGTGAGAGAGCAGGGGCTTGTCCTAGTTACTGGCTTTGAGAATAAGGTTGTACAAGTTACTGCCATTGAGCATAAGGTTGTACAAGTGATTGGCATTGAGAATATGGTTGTCGAAGTGACTGTGAGAGAGCAGGAGGTTATCCCGTGATGGGCTTTGAGAATAAGTTTGTAGAAGTGAGTGTCAGGGTCCCGGAGCTTTTCCAAGTGACTGGGTTTGAGAATAAGTTTGTCCAAGTGACTCTCAGGGAATAGGGTCTTGTCCGTGTGACTTGCATTGAGAATAAGTTTGCCCAAGTGACTGAGAGAGAGCAGGGTCTTGTCCAAGTGCCTGTCATAGAGGAGGAGGTTGTCCAAATGACTGGCTTTGAGAATAAGGCTGTTCAAGTGACTGGAATTGAGAATAAAGTTGTCCAAGTGCCTGGCAGAGAGCAGGGTCTTGTCCTTGTGACTTGCATTGAGAATAAGGTTGTCCAAGTGACTGTCAGTTAGCAGGAGCTGTCCCACTGACTGGCTTTGAAAAAAGGTTGTCCAAGTGACTGTGAGAGCAGCGGCTTGTCCATTTTCCTGAGAATAAGGTTGTACAAGTGACTGCCTTTGAGAAAATTGTTGTCCAGGTGTCTGACATTGAGTATATATTTGTCGAAATGATTGTCAGAGAACAGGGCCTTGTCCAAATGACTGTCCTTGTGGATAAGGTTGTGCAAATGACTGTGAGAGAGCAGGAGCTTGTCCACACGACTGGCTTTGAGAATAAGGTTATCCAAGTTACTGTGAGAGAGCAGGACCTTATCCACGTGACTGCTTTGAGACTGGCTTTGTGAATTAGATTGTAAAAGTGACTGCCTTTGAAAATAAGGTTGTTCAAGTAACTGGAATTGAGAATAAGGTTGTCCAAGTGACTGTCAGAGAGCAGAGTCCTGTCCATGTGACTTGCATTGAGAATAAGGTTGTCCAAGTGACTGTGAGAGAGCAGGAGCTTGTCCAAGTGCCTGGCATTGAGTGTGTGGTTGTCCATGTGACTGTCAAGAGAGCTGGGCCTTGTCCAAGTGACTGTCAGAGAGCAGGAGCTTGTCCAAGTGCCTGGCATTGAGAATAAGGTTCTCCAAGTGAATTTCAATGAGACTAAGGTTGTCAAAGTTACTGGCATTGAGAAAAAGGTTGTCCATGTCACTGGCATTGAAAGGTAGGTTGTCCAAGTGACTGCCATTGCGAAAAGGGTTGTCCAGGTCACTGGCATTGAGTATATGGTTGTCCAAGTGACTGTCAGAGACCAGGGTGTTGTCCAATGACTGGCTTTGTGGATAAGGTTGTACAAGTGACTGCCAGAGTCAGAGCTTGGCCATGTCCATCGGAATGGCTTTTTTAATAATGTAGTACAAGTGACTACCATTGACAATAAGGTTGTCCAAGTGACTGTCAGTTAGCAGGAGCTGTCCCACTGACTGGCTTTGCAAAAAGGTTGTCCAAGTGACTGTGAGAGCAGGGCCTTGTCCAAGTCACTGTCTTTGTGAATAAGGTCGTGGAAGTGAGTGCCATTGAGAATAAGGTGTCCAAGTGACTGTCTTTGAGAATAAGGTTGTAAGAGTGACTGGCTTTGAGAATAAGGGTGTCCAATTTACTGTGAGAGAGCAGTAGCTTATCCACGTGACTGCTTTGAGACTGGCTTTGTGAATTAGGTTATAAAAGTGACTGCCTTTGAAAATAAGGTTGTTCAAGTCACTGGAATTGAGAATAAGGTTGTCCAAGTGACTCAGAGAGCAGGTACTGTCCCACTGACTGGCGTTGAGAAAAAGGTTGTCCTAGTGACTGTGAGAGAGCAGGGACTTGTCCTAGTTACTGGCTTTGGGAATAAGGTTGTACAAGTGACTGCCATTGAGAATAAGGTTGTGCAAGTGATTGGCATTGAGCATATGGTTGTCCAAGTGACTGTGAGAGAGCAGGAGCTTATCCACGTGACGGGCTTTGAGAATAAGGTTGTAGAAGTGAGTGTCAGGGTCCCGGAGCTTTTCCAAGTGACTGGGTTTGAGAAAAAGGTTGTTCAAGTGACTCTCAGGGAACAGGGTCTTGTCCGTGTGACTTGCATTGAGAATAAGGTTGCCCAAGTGACTGAGAGAGAGCAGGGTCTTGTCCAAGTGACACGCATGGAGAATTAGGTTGTCCGTGTCGCTTGCATTGAAAGGAAGTTTGTCCAAGTGACTGTCATTGATAAAAGGCTTGTCCAAGTGACTGGCATTGAGAATATGGTTAACCAAGTGTGAGGGAACAGGGCCTTGTCCGTTTGACTTGCATTGAGAATAAGGTTGTCCAAGTGACTGAGAGAGAGCAGGGTCTTGTCCAAGTGTCTGGCCATGTGGATAAGGTTGTACAAGTGACTGCCATGGAGAATAAGGTTGTGACAATGACTGGCATTGAGAATATGGTTGTGCAAGTGACTGTCAAAGAGCAGGAGCTTTTCCACGTGACTGCCTTTGAGAATAAGTTTGTTCAGGTGACTGTCAGAGAGCAGGGTCTTGTCTATGTGACTTGCATTGAGAATTAGGTTGTCCGAGTGACTGAGAGACAGCAGGGTCTTTTCCAAGTGACTGACAGAGAGCAGGGCCTTGTACAAGTGACTGGCTTTGTGGAAAAGGTTGTACAAGTTACTGTCAGAGATACAGCTGGGCCTTTTCCAAGTGACTGGCTTTGAGAATAAGGTTGTCCAAGTTACTGTGATAGAGCCGGAGCTTATCCACGTGACTGCTTTGAGACTGGCTTTGTGAATTAGGTAGTAAAAGTGACTGCCTTTGGAAATAAGGTTGTTCAAGTAACTGGAATTGAGAATAAGGTTGTCCAAGTGACTCAGAGAACAGGAACAGTCCCACTGACTGGCGTTGAAAAAAGGTTGTCCTAGTGAATGTGAGAGAGCAGGGGCTTGTCCTAGTTACTGGCTTTGAAAATAAGGTTGTACAAGTGACTGCCATTGAGAATAAGGTTGTGCAAGTGATTGGCATTGAGAATATGGTTGTCCCAGTGAATGTGATAGAGCAGGAGCTTATCCACGTGACGGGCTTTGAGAATAAGGTTGTAATAGTGAGTGTCAGGGTCCCGGAGCTTTTCCAAGTGACTGGGTTTGAGAATAAGGTTGTCCAAGTAACTCTCAGGGAACAGGGTCTTGTCCGTGTGACTTGCATTGAGAATTAGTTTGTCCAAGTGACTGAGAGATGCAGGATCTTTTCCAACTGACTGTCAGAGAGTAGGGCCTTGTCCAAGTGACTGGCTTTGTGGAAATGTTGTACAAGTGACTGCCTTTGAGATTAAGGTTGTCCAAGTCTCTGGCATTAAGCTATGGTTGTTCAAGTGACTGAGAGGCAACCGGGGCTTTTCTATGTGACTGAGTTTTAGAATAAGGTTTTCCCAGTCATTGGCATTGAGAGTAATGTTGTCCAAGTGACTGTAATTGAGAAAAGTCTTGTGCAAGTGACTGGCATTGAGTATATGGTTGTCCAGGTGAGTGTCAGAGACAGATCTGGGCCTTGTCCAAGTGACTGGCTTTGTGAATAAGGTTGTGCAAGTGACTGGAATTGAGAATATTGTTGTCCAATTGACTTCAGTAGAACAGGAGATTTGCCAAGTTACTGTTTTTGAGAATAAGGTTATACAAATAACAGGTATTGAGAATAAGGTTCTGCAATTTCCTGGCATTGAAGTTAACATTGTCCAAGGGACTGCGATTGATAAAAGGCTTGTCCAAGTGACTGGCATTGAGTATGTGGTTGTCCATGTGACTGTCAAGAGAGCTGGGCCTTGTCCAAGTGACTGTCAGAGAGGAGGAGCTTGTCCAAATGACTGGCTTTGAGGTTGAGGCTGTTCAAGTGACTGGGTTTGAGAATAAGGTTGTCCAAGTGACTCTCAGGGAACAGGGTCTTGTCCGTGTGACTTGCATTGAGAATAAGGTTGCCCAAGTGACTGAGAGAGAGCAGGGTCTTGTCCAAGTGACAGGCATTGAGAATAAGGTTGTCCGTGTCACTTGCATTGAAAGGAAGTTTGTACAAGTGACTGTCATTGATAAAAGGCTTGTCCAGGTGACTGGCATTGAGAATAAGGTTGTCCAAGTGACTGAGAGAGATCAGGGTCTTGTCCAAGTGACTGGCCTTGTGGATAAGGTTGTACAAGTGACTGCCATTGAGAATAAGGTTGTCCAATTGACTCTCAGGGAACAGGGTCTTGTCCGTGTGACTTGCATTGAGAATAAGGTTTCCCAAGTGACTGAGAGAGAGCAGGGTCTTGTCCAAGTGACAGGCATTGAGAATAAGCATGTCTGTGTCACTTGCATTGAAAGGAAGTTTGTCCAAGTGACTGTCATTGATAAAAGGCTTGTCCAAGTGACTGCCATTGAGACTATGGTTGTCCAAGTGACTGTGAGGGAACAGGGCCTTGTCCGTTTGACTTGCATTGAGAATAAGGTTGTCCAAGTGACTGAGAGAGATCAGGGTCTTGTCCAAGTGACTGGCCATGTGGATAAGGTTGTACAAGAGACTGCCATGGAGGATAAGGTTGTGCCAATGACTGGCATTGAGAATATGGTTGTCCAAGACACTGTCAAAGAGCAGGAGCTTTTCCACGTGACGGGCTTTGAGAATAAGGTTGTAGAAGTGAGTGTCAGGGTCCCGGAGTTTTTCCAAGTGACTGGGTTTGAGAATAAGGTTGTCCAAGTGACTCTCAGGGAACAGGGTCTTGTCCGTGTGACTTGCATTGAGAATAAGGTTGCCCAAATGACTGAGAGAGAGCAGGGTCTTGTCCAAGTGCCTTTAGGAGAGGAGGAGCTTGTCCAAATGACTGGCTTTGAGAATAAGGCTGTTCAAGTGACTGGAATTGAGAATAAAGTTGTCCACGTGACTGTCAGCGAGCAGGGCCTTGTCCATGTGACTTGCATTGAGAATTAGTTTGTCCAAGTGACTGAGAGATGCAGGGTGTTTTCCAACTGACTGTCAGAGAGTAGGGCCTTGTCCAAGTGACTGGCTTTGTGGACAAGGTCGTACAATTGACTGCCTTTGAGATTAAGGTTGTCCAAGTCTCTGGCATTAAGCTATGGTTGTTCAAGTAACTGAGAGGGAACCGGGGCTTTTCTAAGTGACTGAGTTTTAGAATAAGGTTTTCCCAATCATTGGCATCGAGAGTAATGTTGTGCAAGTGACTGTAATTGAGAAAAGGCTCGTCTAAGTGACTGGCATTGAGTATATGGTTGTCCAGGTGAGTGTCAGGGACAGATCTGGGCCTTGTCCAAGTGACTGGCTTTGTGAATAAGGTTGTGCAAGTGACTGGAATTGAGAATATTGTTGTCCAATTGACTTCAGTAGAACAGGAGATTTGCCAAGTTACTGGGTTTGAGAATAAGGTTATACAAATAACAGGTATTGAGAATAAGGTTCTGCAAGTTACTGGCATTGAAGTTAAGGTTGTCCAAGTGACTGTCAGAGAACAGGAGCTTGTCCAAGTGCCTGGCATTGAGAATAAGGTTCTCCAAGTGAATTTCAATGAGACTAAGGTTGTCAAAGTTACTGGCATTGAGAAAAAGGTTGTCCATGTCACTGGCATTGAAAGGTAGGTTGTCCAAGTGATTGCTATTGCAAAAAGGGTTGTCCAGGTCAGTGGCATTGAGTATATGGTTGTCCAAGTGACTGTCAGAGACCAGGGTCTTGTCCAATGATTGGCTTTGTGGATAAGGTTGTACAAGTGATTGTCAGAGTCAGAGCTTGGCCTTGTCCATCTGAATAGCTTTTTAAATAATGTAGTACAAGTGACTGCCATTGACAATAAGGTTGTCCAAGTGACTGTGAGAGCAGGAGCTTGTCCGTTTGACTTGCATTGAGAATAAGGTTGTCCAAGTGACTGAGAGAGAGCAGGGTCTTGTCCAAGTGACTGGCCATGTGGTTAAGGTTGTACAAGTGACTGCCATGGAGAATAAGGTTGTGCCAATGACTGGCATTGAGAATATGGTTGTCCAAGTGACTGTCAAAGAGCAGGAGCTTTTCCAGGTGACTGCCTTTGAGAATAAGGTTGTTCAAGTGACTGTCAGAGAGCAGGGTCTTGTCTATGTGACTTGCATTGAGAATTACGTTGTCCGAGTGACTGAGAGACAGCAGGGTCTTTTCCAAGTGACTGACAGAGAGCAGGGCCTTGTCCAAATGACTAGCATTGTGGAAAAGGTTGTACAAGTGACTGTCAGAGACAGAGCTGGGCCTTTTCCAAGTGACTGGCTTTTTGAATAAGGTTGTACAAGTGACTGCCTTTGAGAATAAGGTGGTCCAAGTGACTGGCATTGACAATATGGTTGTCCAAGTGACTGTCAGATAGCAGGGCCTTGTCCAAGTCACTGGCTTTGTGAATAAGGTTGGAAGTGAGTGCCATTGAGAATAAGGTTGTCCAAGTGACTGGCTTTGAGAATAAGTTTGTCCAAGTTACTGTGAGAGAGCAGTAGCTTATTCACGTGACTGCTTCGAGATGGCTTTGTGAATTAGGTTGTAAAAGTGACTGCCTTTGAAATAAGGTTGTTCAAGTAACTGGAATTGAGAATAAGGTTGTCCAAGTGACTGTCAGAGAGCAGAGTCCTGTCCATGTGACTTGCATTGAGAATAAGGTTGTCCAAGTGACTGAGAGAGAGCAGGGTCTTGTCCAAGTGCCTGTCAGAGAGGAGGAACTGTCCCACTGACTGGCATTGAGAAAAAGGTTGTACACGTGACTGTGAGAGAGCAGGGGCTTGCCCTCGTTACTGGCTTTGATAATAATGTTGTACAAGTGACTGCCATTGAGAAGAAGGTTGTGCAAGTGATTGACATTGAGAATATGGTTGTCCAAGTGACTGTGAGAGAGCAGGAGCTTATCCATGTGACGGGCTTGAGAATAATGTTGTAGAGTGAGTGTCAGGGTCCAGAGCTTTTCCAAGTGACTGGGTTTGAGGTTAAGGTTGTCCAAGTGACTCTCGGGGAACAGGGTATTGTCCGTGTGATTTGCATTGAGAATAAGGTTGCCCAAGTGACTGAGAGAGAGCAGGGTCTTGTCCAAGTGCCTGTCAGAGAGGAGGAGCTTGTCCAAGTGACTGGCTTTGTGGAAAAGGTTGTACAAGTGACTGCCTTGAGATTAAGGTTGTCCAAGTCTCTGGCATTAAGCTATGGTTGTTCAAGTGACTGAGAGGGAACCGGGGCTTTTTTAAGTCACTGAGTTTTAGAATAAGGTTTTTCCAGTCTTTTGCATTGAGAGTAATGTTGTCCAAGTGACTGTAATTGAGAAAAGGCTTGTCCAAGTGACTGGCATTGAGTATATGGTTGTCCAGGTGAGTGTCAAGAGAGATGGGCCTTGTTCAAGTGACTGGCTTTGTGAATAAGGTTGTACAAGAGACTGGAATTGAGAATATTGTTGTCCAATTGACTTCAGTAGAACAGGAGATTTGCCAAGTTACTGGGTCTGAGAATAAGGTTATACAAATAACAGGTATTGAGAATAAGGTTCTGCAAGTTACTGGCATTGAAGTTAAGGTTTTCCAAGTGACTGCGATTGATAAAAGGCTTGTCCAAGTGACTTGCATTGAGTATGTGGTTGTCCATGTGACTGTCAAGAGAGCTGGGCCTTGTCCAAGTGACTGTCAGAGAGCTGGAGCTTGTCCAAATGACTGCCTTTGAGAATAAGGTTGTTCAAGTGACTACAATTGAGAATAAACTTGTCCAAGTGACTGTCAGAGAGCAGGGTGTCATCCATGTGACTTGCATTGAGAATTAGGTTGTCCAAGTTACCAAGAGAGAACAAGGTCTTTTCCAAGTGACTGACAGATAGCAGGGCCTTGTCTAATTGACAGGCTTTGTGGAAAAGCTTGTACAAGTGGCTGTCAGAGACGGAGCTGTGCCTTGTGCAAGTGACTGGCTTTATGGATAAGATTGTACAAGTGACATTAAATGACCTGGAGATTGTCAAAGTTACTGGCAGTGAGAATAAGATTGTCCATGTCACTGGCATTGAAGGGAAGGTTGTCCCAGTGAGTGCCTTTGACAAAAGGGTTGACCAGCTGACTGCCATTGAGCATATGGTTGTCCAAGTGACTGTCAGAGAACAGGGGCTTGTCCAAGTGACTGGCTATGTGGATAAGGTTGTAGAAGTGACTGCCATGGAAAACAAGGTTTTCCAAGTGTCTGGCATTGAGAATATGGTTGTCCAAGGAACTGTCAGGGTACCAGGGTTTTCCAACTGACTAGGTTTGAGAATAAGATTGTCCAAGTCAATGGCATTGAGAATAAGGTTGTATATGTGACTGTGAGAGAGCAGGGGCTTTTCCAAGTGACCGCTAATGAGAATAAGTTTGTCCAAGTGACTGGCATTGAGAATATGGTTGACCAAGTGACTGTCAGGGAGCAGGTCTTGTCCATGTGACTTGCATTGACAATAAGGTTGCCAAAGTGAGTTAGAGAGCGCAGGGTCTTGTCCAAGTGACTGTCAGAAAGGAGGGCCTTGTCCAAGTCACTGGATTTGTAGGAAAGGTTGT
The DNA here is from genome assembly GCA_026230045.1 of Corynorhinus townsendii. NCBI lineage: Eukaryota > Metazoa > Chordata > Mammalia > Chiroptera > Vespertilionidae > Corynorhinus > Corynorhinus townsendii. The sequence continues at coordinate 1,523,751 of JAPDVU010000017.1, forward strand.
ACAAGTGACTGCCATTGAGATTAAGGTTGTCCAAATCTCTGGCACTAAGAATATGCTTGTCCAAGTGACTGACAGGGAACCGGTCCTTTTTCTAGTAACTGGGATTGAGAATAAGTTTTTGCAAGCCACTGTCATTGAAAATAACTATGTCCAAGCGACTGTGAGAGCATACAGGCTGGTCCAAGTGAAAGGCATTGAGAATAAGGTTGACCAAGTGACTGTCAATGACACTAAGATTCTCAAAGTTACTGGCCTTGAGAATAAGGTTATCCATTTCACTGGCATTGAAAGGAAGGTTGTCCAAATCACTACCATTGAGAAAAGGGTTGTGCAGTTGACTGGCATTCAGTATATGGTTTCCAAGTGATGCTAGACAGCAGGGCCCTGTCAAAGTGACTGACATTGAAAATAAGTTTGTTCAAGACTCTGCCATTGAGAATATGGTTATCCAGGGACTGAGGGTACCGGGGCTTTTCCAATTGACAGGGTTGGAAAATAAGGTCGTTCAAGTCACTGCCATTAAGAATAAGGATGTCCAAGTGACTGTCAGGGAACAGGATCTTGTCTGTGTGACTTGCATTAAGAATAAGGTTGTCCAAGTGACTGACATTGAGAATATGGTTGACCAAGTGACTGTCAGAGAGCAGGAGCTTGTCCATGTGACTGATTTGAGAATAAGATTGTACAAGTGACTGCCTTTGAGAATATGGTCTTCTAAGAACTGTAGTTGAGAATATGATTGTCCAATTGACTTCCATAGAAAAGGGGATTTTCCAAGAGACTGGGTTTGAGAATAAGGTTGTCCAAGTATAAAGTATTGAGAATCAGGTTCTGCAAGTCACTGGCATTGAAAGGAAAGTTGTCCAAGAGAATGCCATTGATAAAAGTCTTGTTGAAGTGACTGGCACTGAGTATATGGTTGTCCAAGTGACTGTCAGAGAGCAGGAGCTTATCCTAGAGACTGGCTTTGAGAATAAAGTTGCACAAGTGACTGCCTTTGAGAATAAGGTTGTTCAAGTGACTGCAATTGAGAATAATGTTGACCAAATGACTGTCGGAGAGCAGGGTCTTGTCCACGTGACTTGCATTGAGAATTAGGTTGTCAAGTGACTGAAAGAGACAGGGTCTTTACCAAGTGACTGTCAGAGAGCAGGTCCTTGTGCAAGTGACTGGCTTTGTGGAAAAGTTTGTACTAGTTACTGCCATTGAGATTAAGATTGTCCAAGTCTCTGGCATTAAGAATATGGTTGTCCAAGTGACTGTCAGAGAGCAGGGTCTTGTCCAGATGACTGGCTTTGATAATAAGGTTGTGTAAGAGACTCCCTTTGAGAATTGAGTGCAAGTGAGTGGAATTGAGAATATGGTTGTCCAATTGACTTCCGTAGAACAGGAGATTTTCCAAGTGACTGGGTTTGAGAATAAGGTTGTCCAAAAAGCAGGTATTGGGAATAAGGTTCTGCATGTCACTGGCATTGAGTATAAGGTTGTCCATGTCATTGGCATTGAAAGGAAGGTTGTCCAGGAGCCTGCCATTGAGAAAAATGTTGTCCAGGTGACAGGCAATTATTATATGGTTGTCCAAGTGACTTTCAGAGAGCAGGGCCTTGTCCAAGTGACTGGCTTTGTGGGTAAGGTTGTACAAGTGACTGCCATTGAGAATAAGGTTTTCCATGTGTCTGGCTTTGAGACTATAGTTGTCCTAGTGACTGTGAGAGAGCAGGGGATTGTCCAAGTGACAGGCTTTGAGAATAAGGTTGTCCAAATCACTTGCAATGAAAGGAAGGTTGTCCAAGTGACTGCCATTGATAAAAGGCTTTTCCAAGTGACTGGCATTGAGTATATGGTTGTCCAAGTGACTGTCAGAGAGCAGGGCCTTGTCCAAGTGACTGTGAGAGAGCAGAAGCTTGTCCAAGTAACAGGCTATGAGAATAAGGTTGTGGAAGTGCATGTGAGAGTGTAGGGCATTGTCCAAGGGACAGGAATTGAGAATAAGGTTGTCCATGTCACTTGCATTGAAAGGAAGGTTGTCCAAGTGACTGGCTGAGAATATGGTTGACTAAGTGACTGTCAGAGAGCAGGAGCTTGTACAACTGACTGCCTTTGAGAATAAGGTTGTCCAATGACTATCAGAGAGAAGAGACATGTCCATATGACTTGCATTGAGAATAAGGTTGTCCTAGTGACTGATATAGAGCAGGGTCTTTTCCAGGTGATTGTTAAAGAACAGGGGCTTTACCAAGTGACTATCATAGAGAATAAGGTTGACCAAGTGACTGGATTGAGAATAAAGTTGTACAAGTGACTGTCAGAGAGCAGGGTCTTGTCCATTTGACTTGCATTGAGAATTAGGTTGTCCAAGTGACTGAGAGAGAGTAGGGTCTTTTCCAAGTGACTGACAGAGAGCAGGGCCTTGTGCTAGTGACTGGCTTTTTGAATAAGATTGTCCAAGTAACTGCCATTGAGAATAAGGTTGTCCAAGTGCCTGTCAGAGAGCAGGAGCTTATCCAAGAGACTGGCTTTGAGAATAAAGTTGCACAAGTGACTGCCTTTGAGAATAAGGTTGTTCAAGTGACTGCAACTGAGAATAATGTTGACCAAATGACTGTCAGAGAGCAGGGTCTTGTCCATGTGACTTGCATTGAGAATTAGGTTGTCCAACTGACTGAGAGAGTGCAGGGTCTTATCCAAGTGTATGTCAGATACCAGGGTCTTGTCTAAGTGACTGGCTTTTTGAATAAGGTTGTACAAGTGACTGTCATTGAGAATCAGGTTGAGCAAGTGACTTCCATAGAGAATATGGTTGACCAAGTGACTGTCAGAGAAGAGGAGATAGTCGTAGTGACTGGCTTTGATAATAATGTTGTGCAGTTGACTGCCTTTGTGAATAAGGTTATCCAAGTGACTGTGAGAGAAACGGGCTTGTCCAAGTAACAGGCTATGAGAATAAGGTTGTGGAAGTGAATGTGAGAGAGCAGGGGCTTGTTCAAATAACAAGCATTCAGAATAAGGTTTTCCATGTCACTTGCAATGAAAAGAATGTTGTCCTGGTGACTGTCATTGAGAATAAGATTGTCAAATTGACTGGCATTGAGAATAAGGTTATTCAAGTCACTGGCATTGAGAGGAAGGTTGTATAATTGATTGGCTTTGAGAATAAGGTTGACCCAGTGACTGTGAGAGAGCAGGGTCTTGTCTATGTTACTTACATTGAGAATTAGGTTGTCCAAGTGACTGAAAGAGAGCTGGGTCTTGTCCAATTGACTGACAGAGGGTCTTGTGCTAGGTATTGACTTTGTGAAAAAGTTTGTACAGGTGACTGTCAGAGACAGAGCTCGGCCTTGTCCAAGTGACTGGCTTTTTGAATAAGTTGTACAAGTAACTGCCATTGAGAATAAGGTTGTCCAAGTGACTGAGAGAGAGCAGGGTCTTGTCCATGTGACTGGCATTGAGAATATGGTTGACTAAGTGACTGTCAGAGAGGAGGAGCTTTTCCTAGTGACTGCCTTTGAGAATAAAGTTATTCAAGTGACTGAGAGAGCAGGGGCTTGTCCAGGTGACTGGCTTTGAGAATAAAGTTGTCCAACTCATGGGCATTGAAAAGAAGGTTGTACAAGGGACTGGCATTGAGATTATGGTTGACTAAGTGACTGTCAGAGAGAAGGAGCTTGTACAAGTGAATGGCTTTGAGAATACGGTTGTACAAGTGACTGGAATTGAAAGTAAAGTTGTCCAAGTGACTGTCAGAGAGGAGGGCCTTGTCCAAGTAACTGTCTTTGTGGAAAATGTTGTAAAAGTGACTGCCATTGAGATTATGATTGTCCAAGTCTCTGGCATTAAGAATATGGTTGTCCAAGTGACTGGCTTTGAGAACTAGGTTGTACAAGTGACTGCCTTTGAGAAAGGTTGTTTAAGTGACTGGAATTGAGAATAAAGTTGTCCAAGTGACTGTCGGAGAGCAGGGTCTTGTCCATGTGACTTGCTTTGAGAATTAGATTGTCCAAGTGACTGAGAGAGATGCAGAGTCTTTTCCAAGTGACTGTCAGAGAGGAGGGCCTTGTCAAAGTGACTGGCTTTGTGAAAAAGTTTGTACAAGTGACTGTTACAGACAAAGCTGGGCCTTTTGCAAGTGACTGGCTTTTTGAATAAGGTGTACAAGTAACTGCCATTGAGAATAAGGTTGTCCAAGTGAATGAGAGAGAGCAGGAGCTTGTCCAAGTGACTGGATTTGAGAATTAGGTTGTAAAAATCACTGTCTTTGAAAATAAGGTTGTTCAAGTAACTGGAATTGAGAATAAAGTTGTGCAAGTGAATGTCAGAGAGCAGGGCCTTGTCCATGTGACTTGCATTGAGAATAAGGTTGTCCAAGTGACTATCAGAGAGGAGGAGCTTGTCCCAGTGACTGGTTTGAGAATAAAGTTGTCCAAGTTACTGAGAGAGCAGGGGCTTGTCCAGGTGACTGGCTTTGAGTATAAGGTTGTACAAGTGACTGCCTTTGATAATAAGGTTGTCCAAGTGACTGCCATTGAGATTAAGGTTGTCCAAGGCTCTGGCATTAAAAACATGGTTGTCCTATTGACTGACAGGGAACCGGGGCTTTTCCAAGTGACTGGGTTTGAGAATAAGTTTGTCCAAGTCACTGGCATTGAGAATAAGTTTGTCCAACTGACTATGAGAGACCATGGAGATGTCCAAGTCACCGGGATTGAGAATTATGTTGTCAAGTGACTAGCATTGAGAATATGGTTGAAAAAGTGACTCTCAGAGGGCAGGAGCTTGTTCAAGTGACTGGCTTTGAGAATAAGGCTGTCCAAGTGACTGAGTGAGAGCAGGAGCTTGTCTAATTTACAGGCATTGAGAATAAGGTTGTCCAAGTGACTGTCATTGAGAATAAGGTTGTCAAAGTGACTGGCATTGAGAATAAGGTTGTCCAAGTCATGGGCATTGAGATGAAGGTTTATAAGTGACTGGCATTGAGAATATGGTTGTCAAAGTGACTGGCTTTGAGAATAAGGTTGTCTATGTCACTTGCATTGAAAGGAAGGTTATCCAAATGGCTGCCATTGATAAAAGCGTTGTCCAATGACAGGCATTGAGTATATGGTTGTTTAAGTGACTGTCAGAGAGCAGGGCCTTGTCCAAGTGACTGGCTTTGTGAATAAGGTCGTACAAGTGACTACCATTGAGAATAAGGTTGTCCAAGTGACTGGCATTGAGAATATGTTTGTCCAAGTGCTGGCATTGAGAATATGGCTGTCAAAGTGACTTTCAGGGAACAGGCTCTTGTCCATGTGACATGCATTGAGAGTAAGGTTGTCCAAGTGACTGAGTGAGAGCGGGGGCTTGTCTATGTGACTGTGATTGAGAATAAGGTTGTCCAAGTACTGGCATTGAGAAGAAAGTTGTCCAACTCACTGGAATTGAGAAGAAGGTTGACTAAGTGACTGTGAGAGAGCTCGGGCTTGTACAAGTGACAGGCATTGAGAATAAGGTTGTGCAATATACAGGCATTGAGAATAAGGTTGTCTGAGAGACTGACAGAGCATAGGGGCTTGTCAAAGTACTGGCATTGAGAATGACATTATCCAAGTAAACTGCTGAGAGCAATGGCTTATTCAAGTTACTGGAATTGAAAATAAGGTTGTCAAAGTGACTGTCAGGGAAGAGGGTCTTGTCCGTGTGAATTGCATTGAGAATAAGGTTGTCCAAGTGACTGAGAGAGAGCAGGGTCTTTTCCAAGTGACTTTCAGAGAGCAGGAGCTTGTCCAAGTGACTGGATTTGTGGACAAGTTTGTACAAGTAACTGCCATTGAGATTAAGGTTGTTCAAGTCTCTGGTATTAAGAATATGGTTGCCCATGTGACTGACAGAGAACCGGGGCTTTTCCAAGTGACTGGGTTTGAGAATAAGATTGTCCAAGTCACTGGCATTGAGAATAAGATTGTCCAAGTGACAGGCATTGAGAATAAGGTTGTCCAAGTGATTGTCATAAAGCAGGGGCTTGTCCAAGTTACTGGCACTTCGTATATGGTTGTCCATGTGACTGCCATTGAGAATAAGGTACTCCAAGTGACTGGCATTGAAAATAAGGTTTTCCACGGCACTGGCATTGAGAATAAGGTTGTACAAGTGACTGTGTGAGAGAAGGGGCTTGTAGAAGTAACTGGAATTGAGAATAAGGTTGTCAAACTGACACGGGAATAACTTTGGTCAAGGAACTGTGAGAGAGCAGGGGCTTGTCCAACTCACTGGCATTGCGAATAAAGTTGTCTGAGTGACTGATAGAAAGTAGGAGCTTGTCCAAGTGACTGGCATTGAGAATATGGTTGTCCGAGAGATTGTCATTGAGACTAAGGTTGTACGAGAGACTGGCAGAGAGTAGGAGCTAGTCCAACTGAATGGAATTGAGAACGTTCTGGTACAAGTGACTGGCATTAAGAATGTCATTGTCGAAGTGAACTGCTGAGAGCATGGGCTTGTCCAAGTTATTGGAATTGAGAATAAGGGTGTCCAAGTGACTGTCAGAGACCAGGGACTTGTACCAGTGACCGGCATTAAGTATAAGGTTGTCCAAGTAACTGGCAATGAGAATAAGTTTGTCCAAGTGACTAGAATTGAGAATATGGTTGTCCAATTGACTTCCAGGGGATTATCCAAGTAACTGAGTTTGAGAATAAGTGTGTCCAAATAACAGGTATTGAGAATAAGGTTCTTCAAGTCACTGGCATTGAAAGTAAGGTTGTCCAAGTGACTACCATTAATAAAAGGCTTCTCCAACTGACACGCATTGAGAATAAGGTGTCCATGTCACTTGCATTTTAAGAAAGGTGGTCCAAGTGACTGCCATTGATAAAAGGCTCGTCCAAGTCACTGGCATTGACAATAAGGTTGTCCAAGTGACTGTCAAAGAGCAGGGCCTTGCCCAAGTGAATGGCTATGTGGATAAGGTAGTACAAGTGACTGCAATTGAAAATAAGGTTGTCCAAGACTGTGGCATTGAGAATATGGTTGTCCAAGTGACTGTAAGAGTACCAGGGTTTTCCAACTGACTGGGTTTGAGAATAAGGTTGTCCAAGTCAATAGCATTGAGAATAAAGTTGTACAGGTGACTGTGAGAGAAGAGGGGCTTGGCCAGGTGACTGCCATTGAGAATATCGTTGAACAAATGTCTATCAGAGAGAAGGAGCTTGTCCAAGTGAGTGGCTTTAAGAAAAAGTTTGTCCAAGTGACTGGAATTGAGAATATGGTTGTCCAATTGACTTCCATAGAACAGGATATTATCCAAGTGACTGGGTTTGAGAATAAGGTTGTTCAAATAACAGGTATTGAGAATAATGTTCTAGAAATCACTGGCATTGAAAGTAAGGTTGTCCAAGTGACTGCCATTGATAAAAGGCTTTTCCAATTGACTGCCATTGAGTATATGGTTGTCCAAGTGAGGTCAGAGAGCAGGGCTTTGTCCAAGTGACTGGCTTTGAGAATAAAGTTATCCAAGTGATGGAGAGAGAGCAGGTTGTTGTCCAAGTAACTGAGTTTGAGAATAAGGTTCTCCAGATAACAGGTATGGAGAATAACTTTGTGCAATCACTGGCATTGGGAATAAGGTTGTCCTAGTGACTGTGAGAGAGCAGGGGCTTGTCCAACTAACAAGCATTAAGAATAAGGTTGTCCATGTCACTTGCAATGAAAGGAAAGTTGTCCTAGTGACTGTCATTGAGAATAAAATTGTCAAATTGACTGGCATTGGGAATAAGGTTGTCCAATTCACTGGCATTCAAATTAAAGTTTTCCAACTCATGGGCATTGAAAAGAAGGTTGTACAAGTGACTGGCATTGAGAATATGGTTGTCCAAGTGACTGAGAGCGAACCGGGGCTTTCTAAGTGACTGGAATTGACAATAAGTTTGTCCAAGTCACTGCCATTGAGAATAAGGTTGTCCAAGTGACTGTGAGAGAGCATGGGCTTGTCCAAGTGACAGGCATTGAGAACAAGGTTGTGAAAGTGACTGTGAGAGAGCAGGGGCTTGTACAAGTGACAGGCATTGAGAATAAGGTTTTCCATGTCATTTGCATTGAAAGGAAGTTTGTCCAAGTGACTGCCGTTGATAAAAGGCTTGTCCAAGTGACTGGCATTAAGAATATGGTTGTCCAAGTGATTGTCAAGGAACAGGGTCTTGTCCGTTTGACTTGCATTGAGAATAAGGTTGTAGAAGTGACTGAGAGAGAGCAGGGTTTTCTCTAAGTATCTGTCAGAGAGGAGGAGCTTGTCCAAGTGACTGGCTTTGAGAATAAGGCTGTTTAAGTGACGTGAATAGAGAATAAAGATGTCCAAGTGACTGTCAGAGAGCAGGGCCTTGTCCATGTGACTTGCATTGAGAATTAGGTTGTCCATGGACGGAGAGATGCAGGGTCTTTTCCAAGTGACTGTCAGAGAGAGGGCCTGGTCCAAGTGACTGGCTTTGTGCAAAAGGTTGTACAAGTGACTTGCCATTGAGATTAAGGTTGTCCAAGTCATTGGCATTGAGAATAAGGTTGTCCAAATGACTGGCATTGAGAATATGGTTGTCCAAGTGACTGGCAATAAGAATATGGTTGACCAAGTGAGTGTCAGAGAGCAGGAGCTTGTCCAAGTGACTGGCTTTGAGAATAAGGTTGTACATGTGACTGCCTTTGATAATATGGTTCTCCAAGTGACTGTAATTGAGAATATGGTTACCAATTGTATTCCGTAGAAAAGGGGATTTTCTAAGGGACTGGGTTTGAGAATAAGGTTGTTCAAATAACAGGATTTGAAAATCACGTTCTGCAAGTCACTGGCATTGAAAGTAAGGTTGTCCAAGAGAATGCCATTGATAAAAGGCTTGTCGAAATGACTGGCATTGAGTATATGGTGTCTAAGTGACTGTAAGAGGCCAGGGCCTTGTCCAAGTGACTGTCAGAGCAGGAGCTCATACAAGAGACTAGCTGTGAGAATAAAGTTGCACAAGTGCCTGCATTTGACAATAAGGTTGTTAATGTGACTGCAATTGAGAATGAAGTTGTCCAAGTGACTGTCAGAGAGCAGGGTCTTGCCCATGTGATTTGCATTGAGAATTAGGTTGTCCAACTGACTGAGAGAGAGCAGGGTCTTTTCCAAGTGTAAGTCAGATAGCAGGGCCTTGTTTAAGAGACTGGCTTTGTGCAAAAGATTGTGCAAGTGACTGCCATTGAGATTAAGGTTGTCCAAGTCACTAGCATTGAGTATAAGCTTGTCCAAGTGATAGCCATTGAGAAAGGGTTGTCCAAGTGACTGGCTTTGTGAATAAGGTTGTCCAAGTGACTGGCATTGTGAATATGGTTGACCCAGTGCTTGTCAAAGATCAGGAGCTTGCCCAAGTGACTGGCTTTGAGAATTAGGTTGTCCAAGTGACTGAAATTGAGAATATGGTTGTCCAATTGACTTCCAGGGGATTATCCAAGTGACTGGATTTGAAAATATGGTTGTCCAAATAACAGGTATTGAGAATGCGGTTCTGCAAGTCACTGTCATTGAAAGGAAGGTTGTCCAAGTGACTGCCATTGAGTATATGGTTGTCCAGGTGACTGTCAGAGAGCAGGGTCTTGTCCATATGACTTGCTTTGATAATTAGGTTGTCCAAGTGACTGAGAGAGAGGAGGGTCTTTTCCAAGTGACTGTCAGAAAACAGGGCCTTGTCCAAGTGACTGTCTTTGTGGAAAATGTTGTACAAGTGACTGCCATTGAGATTAAGGTGTCCAAGTCTCTGGCATTAAAAATATGGTTGACCAAGTGACTGACAGTTACGGTGGCTTTTCCTAGTGACTGGGTTTGAGAATAAGATTATCCAAGTCACTGGCATTGACAATAGGGTTGTCCAAGTGACTTTCAATGACAATACGGTTGTAAACGTTACTGGCATTGAAAATAAGGTTGTCCATGTTACTGGCATTGAAAGAAAGGTTGTCCAAATAACTGCCATTGAGAATAGGGTTGTCCAGTTGACTGACATTGAGTATTTGGTTGTCCACGTAACTGTGAGAGAGCAGGGGGTGTCCACGTGACTGCCATTGACAATAAGGTTGACCAAGACTCTGGCATTGAGAATATGGTCGTCCAAGTGACTGTCAGGGTACTGGGGCTTTTCCAATTGACTGGGTTGGAAAATAAGGTCGTCCATGTCACTGGCATTGAGAATAAGGATGTCCAAGCGACTGTGAGAGAGCAGGGGCTTTTCCACGTGACTGCCATTGAGAATAAGGTTGTCCAAGTGACTGTCAGAGAGCAGTAGTTTGTCCAAGTGACTGAGAGAAAGCAGGGTCTTTTCCAAGTGTATGTCACATAGCAGGGCCTTGTCTAAGTGACTGGCTTTTTTAATAACATTGATTCTCAATGACTGTCATTGAGAATAAGGTTGTCCAAGTGACTGCCATAGAGAATATGGTTGACCAAGTGACTGTCAGAGAGCAGGAGCTTCCCAGGGACTGGGTTTGAGAATAAGGTTGTACAAGTGACTGTGAGAGAGCAGGGGCTGGTCCAAGTGACAGGCTTTGAGAATAAGGTTGTAAAAGTGACTGCCTTTGAAAATAAAGTTGATCAAGTGACTGTCAGAGAGCAGGGTCTTGTCCATGTTTCTTGCATTGAGAATTAAGTTGTACAAGTGACTGAGAGAGAGTATGGTTTTTTCCAAGAGACTGTCAGAGAGCAGGGCCTTGTTCAAGTGACTGGCTTTGTAGAAAAGTTTGTACTAGTGACTGCCATTGAGATTAAGGTTGACCAAGTCTCTGGCATTAAGAATATGAATGTCCAAGTGACTGACAGGGAACCGGGGCATTTCCAAGTGACTGCCTTTTAGAATAAGTTTGTCCAAGCAACTGGAATTGAGAATATGGTTGTCCAAGTGACTTTCCATGAGGCTAAGGTTGTCAAAGTTACTGGCACCGAGAATCAGGTTGTCCATGTTACTAGCATTGAAAGGAAGGTTGTCCAAGTGAATGCCATTGGGAAAAGGACTGGCATTGAGTTTATTGTTGTCCAAATGACTGTCAGAGACAGAGTGGAGCCTTGTCCAAGTGATTGGCTTTGTGAATAAGGTTGTACAAGTGACTGCCACTGAGAATAAGGTTGTCCAACTGACTGAGAGAGAGCAGCGTCTTTTCCAAGTGTGTGTCAGATAGCAGGGCCTTGTCTAAGTGACTGCCTTTTTGAATAAGATTGTACAAGTGACTGTCATTGAGAATCAGGTTGTCCAAGTCACTGGCATTGAGAATATGGTTGACCAAGTTACTGTCAGAGAGCAGGAGTTTGTCCAAGTGACTGGTTTTGAGAACTAGGTTGTCCAAGTGACTTCTGTAGAACAGGAGATTTTCCAAGTGACTGGGTTAAAAAATAAGGTTGCCCAAATAAAAGGTATTGAGAATAAGGTTGTGCAAGTGACTGTGAGAGAAAAGGGGCTTGTCCAAGTGATTGGCATTGAGTATAAGGTTGTTGAAGTGACTGTCAGAGAGCAGGGCCTTTTACAAGTTACTGGCTTTGTGAATAAGGCCATACAAGTGACTGCCATTGAGAATAAGGTTGTCCAAGTCACTGGCATTGAGAATATGTTTGTCCGAGTGCCTGGCATTGAGAACATGGTTGTCCAAGTGACTGAGAGAGAGCAGGGTCTTGTCCAAGTGACTGTCAGAGAGCAGGAGCTTGTCCAAGTGACTGGCTTTGAGAATAAGGTTGTTCAAGTGACTGGAATTGAGACTAATGTTGTCCAAGTGACTGTCAGAGATCAGGTCTTGTCCATGTGACTTGCATTGAGAATTAGGGTGTCCAAGTTACTGAGAGAAAGCAGGGTCTTTTCCAAGTGACTGTCAGAGAGCAGGACCTTGTCTAAGTGACTGGCTTTGTGGAAAACTTTGTACTATTGAATGCCTTGGACATGAAGGTTTTCCAAGTCTCTGGCATTAGGAATATGGTTGTCCAAGTGACTGAGCGGGAACCAGGGCTTTTTCAAGTACTGGGATTGAGAATATATTTGTCCAAGTCACTGGCATTGAGAATAAGGTTGTCCAAGTGACTGTGAAAGAGCACGGGCTTGTCCAAGTGACAGGCATTGAGAATAAGGTTGTCCAAGTGACTTTCAAACAGACTGAGGTTGTCAACGTTACTGGCATTGAGAATAATACTGTTCATGCCACTGGCATTGAAAGGAAGGTTGTCCAAGTGACAGCCATTGAGAAAAGTGTTGTCCAGGTGACTGACATTGAATATATGGTTGTCCAAGTGATTGACAGAGAGCAGGGCCTTGTCCAAGAGTCTGGCTTCATAGATAAGGTTGAACAAGTGATCGCTATTGACAATAAGGTTGTCCAAGACCCTGGAATTGAAAATATGGTTGTCCAAGTGACCGTGGGTACAGGGGATTTTACAAGTGACTGGGTTTGAGAATAAGGTTGTCCATGTCATGGGCATGGAGAATTAGGTTGTCCAATTGACTGTGAGATATCAGCCGCTTGTCCAAGTGGTAGGCGTTGAGAATAAGGTTGTCTGTGTCACTGGCTTTGAAAGGAAGGTTGTCCAAATGACTGCCATTGAGAAAAGGGTCATCCAAGTGACTGTCAGAGACAGATCTGGGCCTTGTCCAAGTGACTGGCTTTGAGAATAAGGTTGTACAAGAGACTGCCTTTAAGAATTAAGTTGTGCAAGTGAATGGAATTGAGAATATGGTTGTCCAATTGACTTCCGTAGAACAGGAGATTATGCAAGTGACTGGGTTTGAGAATAAGGTTGTCCAAATAACAGGTATTGAGAATAACTTTCTGCAAGTCACTGGCATTGAGAATAAGGTTGGCCATGTCATTGGCATTGAAAGGAAGGTTGCCCAAGTGACTGCCATTGAGAAAAGGGTTGTCCAGGTGACTGGCAATTAGTATATGCTTTTCCAAGTGACTTTCAGAGAGCAGGGCCTTGTCCAAGTGACTGGCTTTGTGGATAAGGTTGTACAAGTGACTGCCATTGAGAATAAAGTTGTCCATGTGTCTGGCTTTGAGAATATAGTTGTCCTAGTTCCTGTGAGAGAGCAGGGTCTTGTCCAAGTGACAGGCTTTGAGAATAAGGCTGTGCAAGTGACTGTGAGAGACCAGGGACTTATCCAAGTGACAGGCATTGAGAATAAGGTTGTCCATGTTACTTGAATTGAACGGAAGGTTGTGAGAGTGACTGTCATTGATAAAAGGCTTGTCCAAGTGACTGGTCTTGAGAATATGGTTGACCAAGTGACTGTCAGAGAGCAGGAGCTGGTCCAAGTGAGTGGCTTTGAGAATAAGTTTGTCCAAGTGACTGGAATGGAGAATATGGTTGTCCAATTGACTCCCATAGGACAGGAGATTTTCCATTTGACTGGATTTGAGAATAAGGTAGTCCAAGAGACTGTCCAAATAACAGGTATAGAGAATAAGGTTCTGCAAGTCACTGACATTGAAAGTAAGGTTATCCAAGTGACTGCCATTGATAAAAGGCTTTTCCAAGTGACTGGTATGGAGTATATGGTTGTCCAAGTGGCTGTCAGAGAGCAGGGCCTTGTCCAAGTGAACTGGATTTGAGAATAAGGTTTTTTAAGTGACTGTCAGAGACAGAGCTGGGCCTTATCAAAGTGACTTGCTTTTTGAATAAGGTAGTACAAGTAACTGCCATTGGAAATAAGGTTGTCCAAGAGACTGAGAGAGCGCAGGGGCTTATCCTAGTGCCTGTCAGAGAGCAGGAGCTTGTCCAAGTTCCTGGCTTTCAATATTAGGTTGTACAAGTGACTACCTTTGCGAATAAGGTTGTCCAAGTGACAGGCATTGAGAATAAGGTTGTCCGTGTCACTTGAATTGAAAGGAAGTTTGTCCAAGTGACTGCCATTGATAAAAGGATTGTCCAAGTGACTGGCATTGAGAATATGGTTGTCCAAGTGACTTTCAGGGAACAGGGTCTTGTCCGTTTGACTTGCATTGAGAATAAGGTTGTCCAAGTGACTGAGAGAGATCAGGGTCTTATCCAGGTAACTGTCAAAGAACAGAGGCTTTACCAATGACTAGCATAGAGAATATGGTTGACCAAGTGACTGGAATTGAGAATAAAGTTGTCCAAGTAACTGTCAGAGAGCAGGGTCTTGTCCATTTGACTTGCATTGAGAATTAGGTTGTCCAAGTGACTGGCATTGAGAATAAGGTCATTCAAGTCACTGGCATTGAGAGGAAGGTTGTATAATTGACTGGCTTGGAGAATAAGGTTGTCCCAGTGACTGTGACAGAGCAGGGTCTTGTCTATGTGACTTACATTGAGCATTAGGTTGTCCAAGTGACTGAGAAGAGCAGGGTCTTGTCCAAGTGACTGTCAGAGAGCTGGGCCTTGTCCTAGTGACTGGTTTTGTGAAAAAGTTTGTACAAGTGACTGTTAGAGACAGAGCTGGGCCTTGTCCAAGTGACTTGCTTTTTGAATAAGGCAGTACAAGTAACTGCTATTGAGAATAAGGTTGTGCAAGTGCCTGTCAGAGAGCAGGAGCTTATCCAAGTGACTGGCTTTGAGAATTAGGTTGTAAAGGTCACTGCCTTAGAAAAGAAGGTTGTTCAAGTGACTGGAATTGAGAATAAAGTTGTCCAAGTGACTGTCAGAGAGCAGGGTCTTGTCCATGTGACTTGCATTGTGAATAAGGTTGTCCAAGTGACTGTCAGAGAGCAGGGCCTTGTCCAAGTGACTGTAAGAGAGCAGGAGCTTGTCCAATAAACTGGCTTTGAGAAAAAGGTTGAACAAGTGACTGCCTTTGAGAATAAGGTTGTTGAAGTGACTGCAATGGAAAATAAAGTTGTACTAGTGACTGAAAGAGAGTAGGGAGTTTTTCCAAGTGACTGACATCAGGGTCTTGACCAAGTGATTGGATTTGTGGAAAAGGTTGTACAAGTGATAGTCAGAGAAAAAGCTGAGCGTTGTCAAAGTGACTGGCTTTTTGAATAAGGTTGGACAAGTGACTGCCATTGGGAATAAGATTGTCTAAGTGAATGGCATTGAGAATATGGTTTACCAAGTGACTGTCAGAGAGCAGGAGCTGGTCCCTTTGACTGGCTTTGAGAATAAGGTTGTCCAAGTGACTGTGAGAGATCAGGGGCTTGTCCAGGTGACAGGCTTTACGAATAAGGTTGTCCAACTGACTGACATTGATAAAAGGCTTGTCCAAGTGCTGGCATTGAGAATATAGTTGTCCAAGTGACTGTCAGGGAGCAAGGTCTTGTTAATGTAACTTGCATTGAGAACTAGGTTGTGCAAGTGACTGAGAGATGCAGAATCTTTTCCAGGTGACTGTCAGAGAGCAGGGCCTTGTCCAAGTTTCTGGCTTTGTGGAATGGGTTATACACTTGACTGCCATCGAGATTACTGTTCTCCAAGACTCCTGTATTAAGAATATGGTTGTACAAGTGACTGTCAGACTACCAGGGCTTTTCCAAGTGGCTGGGTTTTAGAATAAGGTTTTCCAAATAACAGGTATTGAGAATAAACTTCTGCAAGTCACTGGCATTGAAAGTAAGGTTGTAAAAGTGACTGAGAGACAGCAGGGTCTTTTCCAAGTGACTGACAGAGAGCAGGGCCTTGTCTAAGTGACTGGCCTTGTGGATTAGGTTGTACAAGTGACTGCCATTGATATAAGGATTGTCCAAGTAACTGGCATTGAGAATATGGTTGTCCAAGTGACTTTCAGGGAACAGGGTCTTGTCCGTTTGACTTGCATTGAGAATAAGGTTGTCCAAGTGACTGAGAAAGAGCAGGATCTTGTCCAAGTGACAGGCATTGAGAATAAGGTTGTCCGTGTCACTTGAATTGAAAGGAAGTTTGTCCAAGTGACTGCCATTGATAAAAGGATTGTCCAAGTAACTGGCATTGAGAATATGGTTGTCCAAGTGACTTTCAGGAAACAGGGTCTTGTCCGTTTGACTTGCATTGAGAATAAGGTTGTCCAAGTGACTGAGAGAGATCAGGGTCTTGTCCAAGTGACTGGCCATGTGGATAAGGTTGTACAAGTGACTGCCATTGAGAATAAGGTTGTGCCAATGACTGGCATTGAGAATATGGTTGTCCAAGTGACTTTCAAAGAGCAGGAGCTTTCCACGTGACTGCCCTTGAGAATAAGGTTATGCAAGTGACTGTCAGAGAGCAGGGTCTTGTCTATGTCACTTGCATTGAAAATTAGGTTGTCTGCATGCCTGAGAGAGAGCAGGATCTTTTTCAAGTGACTGACAGAGAGCAGGGCCTTGTCCAAATGACTGGGTTTTTGAAAAAGGTTGTACAAGTGACTGTCAGAGACAAGGCTGGGCCTTGTGCAAGTGCCTGCCATTGAGAATAAGATTGTCCAAGTGACTGAGAGAGAGCAGAACCTTGTCCAATTGACCGGGGTTGAAAATAAGGTTGTCCTAGTGACTGTGAGAGAGAAGAAGCTTGTCCAAGTAATAGGCTATGAGAATAAGTTGTGGAAGTGCATGTGAGAGAGCAGGGGATTGTCCAAGGGACAGGCATTGAGAATACGGTTGTCCATGTCAATTGCATTGAAAGGAAGGTTGTCCAAGTGACTCTCATTGAGAATAAAATTGTAAAATTGACTGGCATTAAGAATAAGGTTGTCCAACTCACTGGCATTGAGAAGAAGGTTGTCCAAGTGACTGGCATTGAGAATATGGTTTACCAAGTGACTGTCAGAGAGCAGGAGCTTGTCCCTTTGACTGGCTTTGAGAATAAGGTTGTCCAAGTGACTGTGAGAAATCAGGGGCTTGTCCAGGTGACAGGCTTTAATAATAAGGTTGTCCAACTGACTGACATTGATAAAAGGCTTGTCCAAGTGCTGGCATTGAGAATATGGTTGTCCAAGTGACTGTCAGGGAGCAGGGTCTTGTCAATGTGACTTGCATTGAGAACTCGGTTGTGCAAGTGACTGAGACATGCAGAATCTTTTCCAGGTGACTGTCAGAGAGCAGGGCCTTGTCCAAGTCTCTGGCTTTGTGGAATAGGTTGTACACGTGACTGCCATCAAGATTACTGTCCTCCAAGACTCCTATATTAAGAATATGGTTGTACAAGTGACTGTCAGACTACCAGGGCTTTTCCAAGTGGCTGGGTTTTAGAATAAGGTTTTCCAAATAACAGGTATTGAGAAAAAGCTTCTGCAAGTCACTGGCATTGAAAGTAAGGTTGTACAAGTGACTGAGAGAGAGCAGGGTCTTTTCCAAGTGACTGATAGAGCAGAGTCTTGTCCAAGTGACTGGCTTTGGGGAAAAGGTTGTACAATTGACGGTAAGAGATAGATCTGGGCCTTTTCCAAGTGACTCGCTTTTCGAATAAGGTTGTACTAGTGACTGCCATTGGGATTAAGGTTGTCCAAGTGACTGGCATTGACAATATGGTTGTCCAATGGACTTCTGTAGACCAGGAGATTTTCCAAGTAACTGGGTTTGAGAATAAGTTTGTACACGTAACAGGTATTGAGAATAAGGTTCTGCAAGTCACTGGCATTGAAAGTAAGGTTGTACAAGTGACTGCTATTGATAAAACGCTTGTACAAATGACTTGGATTGTGGATATGGTTGTCCACGTGACTGTCAGAGAGCAGGGCTTTGGCCAAGAGACTGTCAGAGAGCAGGAGCTTGTCCAAGTAACTGCCTTTGAGAATAAGGTTGTTCAAGTGACTGCAATTGAGAATACAGTTGTCTAACGGATTGTCAGGGTGCAGAGTCTTGTCCATGTGACTTGCATTGAGAATTATGTTGTACAAGAGACTGAGTGTGAACCTGGTCTTTTCTAAGTGATGTACAGAGAGTAGGGCCTTGTCCAAGAGAGTGGCTTTGTGGAAAACCTCATACAAGTGATTGTCAGAGACAGAGTTGGTCCTTGTCCAAGTGACTGGCTTTTTGAGTAAGGTTGTACGAGTGTCTGCCCTTGAGAATAAGGTTGTCCAAGTGACTGGCATTGAGAATATGGTTGACCAAGTGACTGTCAGAGAGAGGAGTTTGTTCAAGTGACTCGCTTTGAGAATAACTTTGTCCAAGTGACTGGAATTTAGAATATGGTTGTCCAATTGACTTCCATAGAACAGGGGATTATCCAAGGGACTGGATTTGAGAATAAGGTTGACCAAATAACAGGTATTGAGAATAAGGTTCTGCAAGTCACTGGCATGGAAAATAAGGTTGTCCAAGTGGCTGCCATTGATAAAAGGCTTTTCCAAGTGACTGGCATTGAGAATATGGTTGTACAAATGACTAACTTTGAGAATAAGGTTGTTCAAGTGATTGCAATTGAGAATAAAGTTGTATGAGTGACTGAGGGAGACCAGGATCTTTATGCAAGTGACTGACAGAGAGCAGGGCCTTGTCCAAGTGACTGGATTTGTGGAAAAGGTTGTACAAGTGACTGTCAGAGAGAGACTGATCTCGTCAAAGTGACTGGCTTTTTTAATAAGGTTGTACGAGTGACTTCCATTGAGAATAAGGTGGTCCAAGTGAATGTCTTTTAGAATATGGTTTACCAAGTGACTGTCAGAGAGACGGAGCTTGTGCCAGAGAATAAGGTTGTCCGAGTGACTGTGAGAGAGCAGGGCCTTGTCAAGTGACTGTCAGAGAGCAGGAGCTTGTCCACGTGACTTGCTTTGAGAATTAGGTTGTCAAAGTGACTGAGAGAGAGAAGGGTCTTTTCCAAGTGACTGACAGAGAAAAGGGCCTTGTCCAAGTGACTGGCTTTGTGAAAAAGGTTGTACAAGTGACTCTCAGAGATAGAGCTGGGCCTTTTAGAAGTGACTGGTTTTGAGAATAAGGCTGTTCAAGTGACTGAAATTGAGAATAAGGTTGTCCACGTGACAGTCAGAGAGCGGGGCCTTGTCCAGTGACTGTCAGAGGGCAGGGTCTTGTCCATGTGACTTGCATTGAGAATTAGGTTGTGCGAGTGACTGAGAGAGAGCGGAGTATTTTCCAAGTGACTGACAGACAGCAGGCCTTGTCCAATTGATTGGCTTTGTGGAAAAGGTTGTGCAATTGACTGTCAGAGATAGAGCTGAGCTTTTCCCAAGTGACTGGCTTTTTGAATAAGTTTGTCCAAGTGACTGCCATTGGGAATAAAATTGTCCAAGTGACTGGCATTGAGAATATGGTTGTCCAATTGACTTGCGTAGACAGGAGATTTTCCAAGTAACTGGGTTTGAGAATAAGTTTTTACACGTAACAGGTATTGAGAATAAGGGTCTGCAAGTCACTGGGATTGAAAGTAAGATTGTACAAGTGACTGCTATTGATAAAAAGCTTGTACAAATGACTCGGATTGAGGATATGGTTACCACGTGACTGTCAGAGAGCATGGCCTTGTCCAAGAGACTGTCAGAGAGCAGGAGCTTTTCCAAGTTACTGGCTTTGTGGAAAAGGCTGTACAAGTGACTGCCATCAATATTAATGTTGTCCAAGTCTCTGGTATTAAGAATATGATTGTCCAAGTACTGTCAGACTACCAGGGCTTTTCCTAGTGTCTGGGTTTTAGAATAAGGTTGTCCAAAAGCAGGTATTGAGAATAAGGTTCTGCATTGAAAGTAAGGTTGTACAAGTGACTGCCATAGATAAAAGGCTTTCCAAGTGACTGGCATTGAGTATATGGTTATCCACGAGACAGTCAGAGAGCGGGGCCTTGTCCAGTGACTGTCAGAGAGCAGGGTCTTGTCCATGTGACTTGCATTGAGAATTAGGTTGTCCAAGTAACTGAGAGAGAGCAGGGTATTTTCCAAGTGACTGACAGACAGCAGGCCTTGTCCTAGTGACTGGCTTTGTGGAAAAGGTTGTACAATTGACTGTAAGAGATAGATCTGGGCCTTTTCCAAGTTACTGGCTTTTTGAATAAGGTTGTCCAAGTGACTGCCATTGGGAATAGGGTTGTCCAAGTGACTGGCATTGACAATATGATTGTCCAATTGACTTCCATAGACCAGGAGATTTTCCAAGTATCTGGGTTTGAGAATAAGTGTTTACGCGTAACAGGTATTGAGAATAAGAGTCTGCAAGTCACTGGGATTGAAAGTAAGGTTGTACAAGTGACTCCTATTGATAAAAGGCTCGTACAAATGACTGGAATTGAGGACATGGTTGTCCAATTGACTTGCATAGAACAGGGGTTTATCCAACTGACTGGATTTGAGAATAAGGTTGTCCAAATAAAATGTATTGAGAATACGGTTCTGCAAGTCAATGACATTGAAAATAAGGTTGTCCAATTGACTGCCATTGATAAAAGGCTTGTCCAAGTAACTGTCATTGAGTATATGGTTGTCCACGTGACTGTCAGAGAGCAGGAGCTTGTCCCTATGACTGGCTTTGAGAATAAGGTACCCAAGTGACTGGCATTGAGATTATAGTTGTCCAAGTGACTTCCATAGAACAGGAGCTTTTCCAAGTGACTGTGTTTGAGAATAAGGTTGTCTATATGAAAAGTATTGAGAATAAGGTACTTCAAATAACTGGCATTGAGAATAAGGTTGTCCAAGTGACTGTCAGGAAGCAGGGTGTTGTCCATTTCACTTGCATTGAGAATAAGGCTGTCCAGTGAAAGAGAGAGAGCAGTGTCTTGTCCAAGTGGTTGTCAGAGAGGAGAAGCTTGTCCAAGTGACCGGCTTTGAGAGTAAGGCTGTTCAAGTGACTGGACTTGAGAATAAAGTTGTCCAAGTGACTGTCAGTGAGGAGGGTCTTGTACAAGTGACTTGCATTGAAGACTAGGTTGTCCAAGTGACTGAGAGATGCAGAATCTTTTCAAGTGACTGTCAGAGAGCAGGGCCTTGTCCAAGTGACTGGCTTTGTGGAAAAGGTAGTACAAGTGACTGCCATCGATATTAATGTTGTCCAAGTCTCTGGCATTAAGAATATGGTTGTCCAAGTGACAGTCAGACTACCAGGGCTTTGCCAAGTGTCTGGGTTTTAGAATAAGGTTGTCCAAATAGCAGGTATTGAGAATAAAGTTCTGCAAGTCACTGGCATTGAAAGTAAGGTTGTACACGTGACTGCCATTGATAAAAGGCTTGTCCAAGTGACTGGCATTGAGTATATGGCTGTCCACGTGACGGTCAGAGAGCAGGGCCTTGTCAAGTAACTGTCAGAGAGCAGAAGCTTGTCCATGTGACTTGCATTGAGAATTAGGTTGTCCAAGTGACTGAGAGAGAGCAGGGTCTTTTCCAAGTGACTGACAGAGAGCTGGGCCTTGTCCAAGTGAATGGCTTTTTTAATAAGGTTGTACAAGAAACTCACAGAGAGAGACTGATCTCGTCAATGTGACTGACTTTTAATAAGGTTGTAAAAGTGGCTTCCATTGAGAATAAGGTTGTCCAAGTGAATGGCTTTGAGATTATGGTTTACCAAGTGAGAGTCAGAGAGTAGCAGCTTGTGCCAGAGAATAAGGTAGTCCAAGTGACTGTGAGAGAGCAGGGGCTGCTCTAGGTGACAGGCTTTGAGAATAAGTTTTTCCAAGTTAATGGCCGTGAGAATATGGTTGTCCAAGTGACTTCCACAGAACAGGAGATTTTGCAAGTGACTGGCTTTGAGAATAAGACTGTTCAAGTGACTGGAATTGAGAATAAATTTGTCCATGTGACTGTCAGTGAGCAGGGTCTTTTCCAAGTGACTGACAGACAGCAGGGCCTTGTCCAAGTGACTGGCTTTGTGGAAAGGTTTGTACAAGTGACTGTCAGAGACAGAGCTGGGCCTTTTCCACGTGACTGGCTTTTTGAATAATGTTGTACAAGTGACTGCCTTTGAGAATAAGGTGGTCCAAGTGACTGGCATTGACAATATGGTTGTCCAAGTTACTGTCAGAGAGCAGGGCCTTGTCCAAGTGACTGGCTTTGTGGAAAAGGTTGTACAAGTGACTGTCAGAGATAGAGCTGGGACTTTTCCAAGTGACGGGCTTTTTGAATAATGTTGTATAAGTGACTGCCATTGGAAATAAGGTTGTCCAAGTGACTGGCCTTGAGAATATGGTTGTCAAACTGACTTCCGTAGACAGGAGATTTTCCAAGTAACTGGGTTTGAGAATAAGTTTGTACACGTAACAGGTATTGAGAATAATGGTCTGAAAATCACTGGCATTGATAGTAAGGTTGTACAAGTGACTGCTGTTGATAAAACGCTTGTACAAATGACTGGGATTGATGATATGGTTGTCCATGTGACTGTCAGAGAGCAGGGCCATGTCCAAGAGACTGTCAGAGAGCTGGAGATTGACCAAGTGACTGCCTTGGAGAATAAGGTTGTTCAAGTGACTGCAATTGAGAATAAAGTTGTCTAACGGACTGTCAGGGTGCAGGGTCTTGTCCATGTGACCTGCATTGAGAATTAGGTTGTACAAGAGAATGTCAACCTGGTCTTTTCTAAGTGAGTGAGAGAGAGCAGGGCCTTGTCCAAGTGACTGACTTTGTGGAAAACCTCCCACAAGTGATTGTCAGAGACAGAGCTGGTCTTTGTCCAAGTGACAGGCTTTTTGAGTAAGGTTGTACGAGTGACTGCCCTTGAGAATAAGGTTGTCCAGGTGACTGGCATTGAGAATATGGTTGACCAAGTGACTGTCAGAGAGAGGAGCTTGTCCAAGTGACTGGCTTTGAGAATCAGTTTGTCCAAGTGACTGGAATTGAGAATATGGTTGTCCAATTGACTTCCATGGAACAGGGTATTATCCAAGGGACTAGATTTGAGAATAAGGTTGACCAAATAACAGGTATTGAGAATACTGTTCCGCAAGTCACTGGCATAGAAAATAAGGTTGTCCAAGTGGCTGCCATTGGTAAAAGGCTTTTCCAAGTGACTGGCATTGAGTATATGGTTGTCCAAGTGACTGTGAGTGAGCAGGGCCTTGTCCAAGTGACTGTTAGAGAGCAGGAGCTTGTGCAAGAAACTGGCTTTGAAAAAAGGTTGTCCAAGTGACAGTGAGAGTACAGAGGCTTGTCCAGGTGACAGGCTTTAGGAATAAGGTTGTCCAAGGCACTGACATTGATAAAAGGCTTGTCCAAGTGCTGGTATTGAGAATATGGTTTTCCAAGTGACTGTCAGGGAGCAGGGTCTTGTCTATTTGGCTTGCATTGAGAATGAGGCTGTCCAGGTGACAGAGAGAGAGCAGGGTCTTGTCCAAGTGGTTGTCAGAGAGGAGGAGCTTGTCCAAGTGACTGGCTTTGAGAATAAGGCTGTTCAAGTGACTGGAATTGAGAATATGCTTGTCCAAGTGACAGTCAGTGAGCAGGGTCTTGTACATGTGACTTGCATTGAGGACTAGGTTGTCAAGTGACTGAGAGATGCAGAATCTTTTCTAAGTGACTGTCACAGAGCAGGGCCTTGTCCAAGTGACTGGCTTTGTGGAAAAGGTTGTACAAGTGACTGCCATCGATAGTAATGTTGTCCAAGTCTCTGGTATTAAGAATATGGTTGTCCAAGTGACTGTCAGACTACCATGGCTTTTCCAAGTGTCTGGGTTTGAGAATAAGGTTGTCCAAATAGCATGTATTGAGAATAAGGTTCTGCAAGTCACTGGCATTGAAAGTAAGGTTGTACAAGTGACTGCCATTGATAAAGGTTTGTACAAGTGACTGGCATTTAGGTTATGGTTGTCCATGTAACTGTCAGAGAGCAGGGCCTTGTCCACCTGACTGGCTTTGTGGAAAAGGTTGTACAAGAGACTGTCAGAGATAGAGCTGGACCTTTTCCTAGTGACTGGCTTTTTAATAAAGTTGTACAAGTGACTGCCATTGGGAATAAGGTTGTCCATGTGACTGGCATTGAGAATATGGTTTTCCAATTGACTTCCATAGAACAGGAGATTTGCTAAGTGACTGAGTTTGAGAATAAGGTTGTCTAAGTGCAAAGTATTGAGAATAAGGTTCTGCAAATCACTGGCATTGAGAATAAGGTTGTCCAAGTGAATGTGAGAGAGCACGGACTTGTCCAAGGGACAGGCATTGAGAATAAGATTGTCCATGTCACTTGCATTGAAAGAAAGGTTGTCCAAGTGACTAGCATTGATAAAAGGCTTGTCCAAGGGACTGGCATTGTGAAAATGGTTGTCCAAGTGATTGTCAGGGAACAGCGTCTTGTGTGTTTGACTTGCATTGAGAATGAGCTTGTGCAAGTGACTGAGAGAGAGCTGGGTCTTGTCTAAGTGCCTGTTAGAAGGAGCATGTCCAAGTGACTGGCTTTGAGAATAAGGCTGTTCAAGTGTCTGGAATTGAGAAACAAATTGTCCAAGTGACTGTCAGAGAGTAAGGCCTTTTCTTTGTGACTTGTATTTAGAATTAGGTTATCCAAATGACTGAGATGAAGGAGATTTTCCAAGTGACTGTCCGACAGCAGGGCCTTGTCCAAGTGACTGGCTTTGTGGAGAAGGTTGTACAAGTGACTGTCAGAAATAGAGCTGGGCCTTTTCCAAGTGACTGGCTTTTTGAATGAGGTTGTACAAGTGACTGCCATTGGGAATAAGGTTGTCCAAGTGACTGGCATTGAGAATATGGTTGTCCAATTGACTTCCGTAGACAAGGAGATTTTCCAAGTAACTGGGTTTGAGAATAAGTTTGTACACATAACAGGTATTGAGAATAAGGGTCTGCAAGTCACTGGCATTGAAAGTAAGGTTGTGCAAGTGACTGCCATTGATAAAAGGCTTGTCCAAGTGACTGGCATTGAGTATATGGTTGTCCACGTGACGGTCAGAGAGCAGGGCCTTGTCAAGTGACGGTCAGAGAGCAGGAGCTTGTCCATGTGACTTGCATTGAGAGTTAGGTTGTCCAAGTGAGTGAGGGAGAGCAGGGTCTTTTCCAAGAGACTGACAGACAGCAGGGCCTTCTCCAAGTGACTGGCTTTGTGGAAAAGGTTGTACAAGTGACTGTCAGAGATAGAGCTGGATCTTTTCCAAGTGACTGGCTTTTAAATAAGGTTGTCCAAGTGACTGTGAGAGAGCAGGGGCTTGTCTAAGGGACAGGCTTTGAGAATAAGATTGTCCATGTCACTTGCATTGAAAGGAAGGTTGTCCAAGTGACCGCCATTGATAAAAGCCTTGTCCAAGTGACTGGCATAGAGAATATGGTTATCCAAGGGACTGTCAGGGAACAGCGTCTTGTCCGTTTGACTTGCAATGACAATAAGGTTGTCCAAGTGACTGAGAGAGAGCAGGTTCTTTTCCAAGTGCCTGTCACAGAGGAGGAGCATGTCCAAGTGACTGGCTTTGAGAATAAGGCTGTTCAAGTGACTGGAATTTAGAATAAATTTGTCCAAGTGACTGTCCGTGAGCAGGGTCTTGTCCATGTCACTTGCATTGAGAATTAGGTTGTCCCTGTGACTGAGAGTGAGCAGGGTCTTTTCCAAGTGACTGACAGACAGCCGGGCCTTGTCCAAGTGACTGGATTTATGGAAAAGTTTGTACAAGTGACTATCAGATACAGTGCTGGGCCTTGTCCAAGGAACTGGCTTTTTGAATAAGGTTGTACGAGTGACTGCCATTGAGAATAAGGTTGTCCAAGTGACTGAGATAGAGCAGGGTCTTTTCCAAGTGACTGACAGGGAGCAGGGCCTTGTCCACCTGACTGGCTTTGTGGAAAAGGTTGTACAAGAGACTGTCAGAGATAGAGCTGGACCTTTTCCTAGTGACTGGCTTTTTAATAAAGTTGTACGAGTGACTGCCATTGGGAATAAGGTTGTCCATGTGACTGGCATTGAGAATATGGTTTTCCAATTGACTTCCATAGAACAGGAGATTTGCTAAGTGACTGGGTTTAAGAATAAGGTTGTCTAAGTGCAAAGTATTGAGAATAAGGTTCTGCAAATCACTGGCATTGAGAATAAGGTTGTCCAAGTGAATGTGAGAGAGCACGGGCTTGTCCAAGGGACAGGCATTGACAATAAGATTGTCCATGTCACTTGCATTGAAAGGAAGGTTGTCCAAGTGACTAGCATTGATAAAAGGCTTGTCCAAGGGACTGGCATTTAGAATATGGTTGTCCAAGTGATTGTCAGGGAACAGCGTCTTGTGTGTTTGACTTGCATTGAGAATGAGCTTGTGCAAGTGACTGAGAGAGAGCTGGGTCTTGTCCAAGTGCCTGTTAAAAGGAGCTTGTCCATGTGACTGGCTTTGAGAATAAGGCTGTTCAAGTGACTGGAATTGAGAAACAAATTGTCCTAGTGACTGTCAGAGAGCAAGGCCTTTTCTTTGTGACTTGCATTTAGAATTAGATTGTCCAAATGACTGAGATGAAGGAGATTTTCCAAGTGACTGTCCGACAGCAGGGCCTTGTCCAAGTGACTGGCTTTGTGGAGAAGGTTGTACAAGTGACTGTCAGAGATAGAGCTGGGCCTTTTCCAAGTGACTGGCTTTTTGAATGAGGTTGTACAAGTGACTGCCATTGGGAATAAGGTTGTCCAAGTGACTGGCATTGAGAATATGGTTGTCCAATTGACTTCCGTAGACAAGGAGATTTTCCAAGTAACTGGGTTTGAGAATAAGTTTGTACACATAACAGGTATTGAGAATAAGGGTCTGCAAGTCACTGGCATTGAAAGTAAGGTTGTGCAAGTGACTGCTATTGATAAAGGATTGTACAAATGACAGGGATTTAGGATATGGTTGTCCATGTCACTGTCAGAGAGCAGGGCCTTG
Organism: Corynorhinus townsendii; assembly: GCA_026230045.1. NCBI lineage: Eukaryota > Metazoa > Chordata > Mammalia > Chiroptera > Vespertilionidae > Corynorhinus > Corynorhinus townsendii. The sequence continues at coordinate 1,550,404 of JAPDVU010000017.1, forward strand.
TCAAGTTACTGTCAGGGAGCAGGAACTTGTCCAAGTGACAGCCTTTTAGAATAAGCTTAGTCAAGTGACTGCAATTGAGAATAAAGTTGTCTAACAGATTGTCAGGGTGCAGGGTCTTGTCCATGTGACTTGCATTGAGAATTAGGTTGTACAAGAGACTGAGTGTGAAGCTGGTCTTTTCTAAGTGACTGTCAGAGAGCAGGGCCTTGTTCAAGTGACTGTCAGAGAGCAGGAGCTTGTCCCTTGGACTGGCTTTGAGAATAAGGTTGTACAAATGACTGCCTTTGAGAATAAGCTTTCAAGTGACTGCAATTCAGAATAAAGTTGTACGAGTGACTGAGAGAGACCAGGATCTTTTTGCAAGTGACTGACAGAGAGCAGGGCCTTGTCGCACTGACTGGATTTGTGGAAAAGGTTGCACAAGTGACTGTCTGAGAAAGAGCCTGATCTCATCAAAGAGACTGGCTTTTTAAAGAAGGTTGTACAAGTGACTTCCATTGAGAATAAGGTTGTCCAAGTGAATGGCTTTGAGAATATGGTTGACCAAGTGACTGTCAGAGAGAAGGAGCTTGTGCCAGAGAATAAGATTGTCCAAGTGACTGTGAGAGAACAGGGGCTTGTCCAGGTGACAGGCTTTAGGAATAATGTTGTCCAAGTCACTGACATTGATAAAAGGCTTGTCCAAGTGCTGGTACTGAGAATATGGTTTTCCAAGTGACTGTCAGGGAGCAGGGTCTTATCTATTTGGCTTGCATTGAGAATGAGGCTGTCCAAGTGACAGAGAGAGAGCAGGGTCTTGTCCAAGTGGTTGTCAGAGAAGAGGAGCTTGTCCAAGTGACTGGCTTTGAGAATAAGGCTGTTCAAGTGACTGGAATTGAGAATATGTTTGTCCAAGTGACTGTCAGTGAGCAGGGTCGTGTACATGTGACTTGCATTGAGGACTAGGTTTTCAAGTGACTGAGAGATGCAGAATCTTTTCTAAGTGACTGTCACAGAGCAGGGCCTTGTCCAAGTGACTGGCTTTGTGGAAAATGTGGTACAAGTGACTGCCATCGATATTAATGTTGTCCAAGTCTCTGGTATTAAGAATATGGTTGTCCAAGTGACTGTCAGACTACCATGGCTTTTCCAAGTGTCTGGGTTTTAGAATAAGGTTGTACAAATAGCAGGTATTGAGAAAAAGGTTCTGCAAGTCACTGGCATTCAAAGTAAGGTTGTTCAAGTGAATGCCATTGATAAAAGTCTTATCCAAGTGACTAGCATTGAGTATATGGTTGTCCACGTGACGGTTAGAGACCAGGGCCTTGTCAGGTGACTGTCAGAGAGCAGGAGCTTGTCCATGTGACTTGCATGGGAATTAGGTAGTCCAAGTGACTGATAGAGAGCAGGAGCTTGTCGTTTGGACTGGCTTTGAGAATAAGGTTGTACAAATGATTGCCTTTGAGAATAAGTTTGTTCAAGTGAATGCAATTGAGAATAAAGTTGTACAAGTGACTGAGAGAGACCAGGATCTTTTTGCAAGTGACTGACAGAGAGCAGGGCCTTGTCCCAATGACTGGATTTGTGGAAAAGGTTCTACAAGTGACTGTCTGAGCCAGAGCCTGATCTCCCCAAAGTGACTAGCTTTTTGAAGAAGGCTGTACAAGTGACTTCCATTGAGAGTAAGGTTGTCCAAGTGAATGGCTTTGAGAATATGGTTTACCAAGTGACTGTCAGAGAGAAAGAGCTTGTGCCAGAGAATAAGGTTGTCTAAGTGACTGTGAGAGAGCAGGGGCTTGTCTAGGTGACAGGCTTTGAGAATAAATTTTTCCAAGGGACTGGCCTTGAGAATATGGTTGTCCAGGTGACTTTCATAGACCAGGAGATTTTTCAAATGACTGGGTTTGAGAATAAGGTTGTCTATATGAAAAGTGTTGAGAATAATGTTTTGCAAATCACTGCCATTGAGAATAAGGTTGTCCAAGTGACTGTGAGAGAGCAGGGACTCGTCCAAGGTACAGGTATTGAGAATAAGATTGTCCATGTCACTTGCATTGAAAGGAAGATTGTCCAAGTGACTGCCATTGATAAAAGGCTTGTCCAAGTGACTGGCATTGAGAATATGGTTGTCCAAGTGACTGTCTGGGAACAGCGTCTTGTCCGTTTGACTTGCATTGTGAATAAGGGTGTCCAAGTGATTGAGAGAGAGCAGGGTCTTGTCCAAGTGCCTGTCAGAGAGGAGGAGCATGTCCAAGTGACTGGCTTTGAGAATAAGGCTGTCCTAGTGACTGGAATTGAGAATAAATTTGTCCAAGTGACTGTCCGTGAGCAGGGTCTTGTCCATGTCACTTGCATTGAGATTTAAGTTGTCCATGTGACTGAGAGTGAGCAGTTCCTTTTCCTAGTGACTGACAGAAGGGGCTTGTCCAAGTGACTGGATTTGTGTAAAAGTTTGTACAAGTGACTATCAGCGACAGAGCTGGGCCTTGTCCAAGGAACTGGCTTTTTGAATAAGGTTGTATGAGGGACTGCCATTGAGAATAAGGTTGTCCAAGTCACTGGCACTGAGAAAACGGTTGACCAAGTGATTGTCAGAGAGAGGAGCTTTTCCAAGTGACTTGCTTTGAGAATAAGTTTGACCAAGTGACTGGAATTGATAATATGGTTGTCCAATGGACTTGCATAGAACAGGGGATTATCCAAGTGACTAGATTTGAGAATAAGGTTGTCCAAATAAATGTATTGAGAATACCGTTCTGCAAGTCACTGACATTGTAAATAAGGTTGTCCAAGTGACTGCCATTGATAAAATGCTTGTCCAAGTGACTGGCATTGAGTATATGGTTGTCCAAGTGAGTGTCAGAGAGCAGTGCCTTGTCCAAGTGACTGTCAGAGAGCAGTAGCTTGTCCCTTTGACTGGCTTCGAGAATAAGGTTGTCCAAGTGACTGGCATTGATAATATAGTTGTTCAAGTCACCTCCATAGAGCAGAGATTTTCCAAGTGACTGGGTTTGAGAATAAGGTTGTCTATATGAAAAGTATTGAGAATAAGGATCTGCAAATCACTGGCAGTGAGAATAAGGTTGTCCAAGTGACTGTGAGAGAGCAGGGCCTTGTCCAAGTGACTGGCTTTGTGCAAAAGGTTGTACAAGTGACTGCCATTGGGAATAATGTTTCCATGTTACTGGCATTGAGAATATGGTTATCCACTTGACTTCCGTAGACCAGGAGATTATCCAAGTGACTGGGTTTGAGAATAAGTTTGTACACGTAACAGGTATTGAGAATAAGGGTCTGCAAGTCACTGGCATTGAAAATAAGGTTGTACCAGTGACTGCTATTGATAAAAGGCGTGTACAAATGACTGGGATTGAGGACATGGTTGTCCACGTGACTGTCAAAGAGCAGGGCCTTGTCCTAGTGACTAGCTATGTGCAAAAGGTTGTACAAGTGAGTGCCATTGAGATTAAGGTTGTGCAAGTCATTGGCGTTGAGCATAAGCTTGTCCGAGTAACTTTCATTGAGAAAAGTGTTGTCCAAGTGACTGGCATTGAGTATATGGTTATCCAAATGGCTGTCAGGGAACAGCATCTTGTCCGTTTGACTTGCATTGAGAATATGGTTGTCTAAGTACCAGCCATGGATAAAAGGCTTGTCCAAGTGACTGGCATTGAGTATATGGTTGTCCAAGTGCCTGTCAGAGTGCAGGGCCTTGTGCAAGAGACTGTCAGAGAGCAGGAGCTTTTCCCTTTGACTGGCTTTGAGAATAACGTTGTCCAATTGACTGGCATTGAGTATATACTTGTCCAAGTGACTTCCATAGAACAGGAGATTTTCCAAGTGACTGGGTTTGAGAATAAGGTTCTCTATATGAAAAGTATTGAGAATAAGGTTCTGCAAATCACTGGCATTGAGAATAGGATTGTCCAAGTGACTCTGAGAGAGCAAGGCCTTGTCCAAGTGACTGGCTTTGTGCAAAAGGTTGTACAATGAGTGCCATTGAGAATAAGGTTGTGCAAGTCACTGGCATTGAGTATAAGCTTGTCCAAGTAACTTTCATTGAGAAAATTGTTGTCCAAGTGACTGGCATTGAGTATATGGTTATCCAAGTGACTGTCAGGGAACAGCATCTTGTCCGTTTGACTTGCATGGAGAATATGGTTGTCCAAGTGTCTGCCATTGATAAAAGGCCTGTGCAAGTGACTGGCATTGAGTATATGGTTGTCCAAGTGACTGTGAGAGAGCAGGGCCTTGTCCAAGTGACTGTCAGAGAGCAGGAGCTTGTCCATGTGACTTGCATTGAGAAAAAGGTTGCGCAAGTGACTGTGAGATCAGGGGTTTGTCCAGGTGACAGGCTTTAGGAATAAGGGTCTCCAAGTGACTGCCATTGTTAAAAGGCTTGTCCAAGTGATGGCACTGAGAATATGGTAGTCCAAGTGACTATCAGGGAGCAGGGTCTTTTCCATTTGACTTGCATTGAGAATAAGGCTGTCCAAGTGACAAAGAGAGAGCAGGTTCTTGTCCAAGTCGTTGTCAGAGAGGAGGAGCTTGTCCAAGTGACTGGCTTTGAGAATAAGGCTGTTCAAGTGACTGGAATTGAGAATAAAGTTGTCCAAGTGACTGTCAGGGAGAAGGTCTTGTACATTTGACTTGCATTGAGGACTAGGTTGTCCAAGTGACTGAGAGATGCAGAATCTTTTCCAAGTGACTGTCAGAGAGCAGGTCCTTGTCCAAGTGACTGGCTTTGTAGAAAAGGTTGTATAAGTGACTGCCATCGATATTAATGTTGTCCAAGTCTTTGGTATTAAGAATATGGTTGTCCAAGTGACTGTCAGACGACCAGGGATTTTCCAAGAGTCTCGGTTTTAGAATAAGGTTGTCCAAATAGCAGGTGTTGAGAATAAGGTTCTGCAAGTCACTGGCATTGAAAGTAAGGTTGTACAAGTGACTGCTATTGAAAAAAGGAGTGTACAAATGATTGGGAATGAGGATATGGTTGTCCAATTGACAGTCAGAGAGCAGACCCTTGTTTAAGTGACTGTCAGAGAGCAGGAGCTTGTCCAAGTGACTGCCTTTGAGAATAGGTTGTTCAAGTGACTGCAATTGAGAAAAAAGTTGTCTAACGGACTGTCAGGGTGCAGGGTCTTGTCCATGTGACTTGCATTGATAATTAGGTTGTACAAGAGACTGAGGGTGAAACTGATCTATTCTAAGTGACTGAGAGAGTAGGGCCTTGTCCAAGTGACTGGCTTTGTGGAAAACTTCGTACAAGTGATTGTCAGAGACAGAGCTGGTCCTTGTGCAAGTGACTGGCTTTTTGAGTAAGGTTGTACGAGTGACTGCCCTTGAGAATAAGGTTGTCCAGGTGACTGGCATTGAGAATATGGTTGACCCAGTGACTGTCAGAGAGAGGAGCTTGTCCAAGTGACTGGCTTTGAGAATAAGTTTGTCCAAGTGATTGGAATTGAGAATATGGTTGTCCAATTGACTTCCATAGAACAGGGGATTATCCAAGGGACTGGATTTGAGAATAAGGTTGTCCAAATAACAGGTATTGAGAATACTGTTCTGCAAGTCACTGGCATGGAAAATAAGGTTGTCCAAGTGACTGCCATTGATAAAAGGCTTGTCCAAGTGACTGGCATTGAAAATATAGTTGTCCAAGTGACTTCCATAGAACAGGAGCTTTTCCAAGTGACTGGGTTTGAGAATAAGGTTGTCTATATGAAAAGTATTGAGAATAATGTTCTGCAAATCACTGGCATTGAGAATAACGTTGTCCAAGTGACTGTGAGAGAGCAGGGCCTTGTTCAAGTGACTAGCTTTGTGCAGAAGGTTGTACAAGTGAGTGCCATTGAGATGAAGGTTATCCAAGTGACTGGCATTGAGAATATGGTTATGCAAATGACTGTCAGGAAACAGCGTCTTATCTATTTGACTTGCATTGAGAATATGGTTGTCCAAGTTTCTGCCATGTATAAAAGGCTTGTCCAAATGACTGGCATTGAGTATATGATTGTCCAATTGACTGTCAGAGAGCAGGAGCTTGTCGCTTGGACTGGCTTTGAGAATAAGGTTGTACAAATGATTGCCTTTGAGAATAAGTTTGTTCAAGTGAATGCAATTGAGAATAAAGTTGTACAAGTGACTGAGAGAGACCAGGATCTTTTTGCAAGTGACTGACAGAGAGCAGGGCCTTGTCCCAGTGACTGGATTTGTGGAAAAGGTTCTACAAGTGACTGTCTGAGCCAGAGCCTGATCTCCCCAAAGTGACTGGCTTTTTGAAGAAGGCTGTACAAGTGACTTCCATTGAGAGTAAGGTTGTCCAAGTGAATGGCTTTGAGAATATGGTTTACCAAGTGACTGTCAGAGAGAAAGAGCTTGTGCCAGAGAATAGGGTTGTCTAAGTGACTGTGAGAGAGCAGGGGCTTGTCTAGGTGACAGGCTTTGAGAATAAATTTTTCCAAGGGACTGGCCTTGAGAATATGGTTGTCCAGGTGACTTTCATAGAACAGGAGATTTTTCAAGTGACTGGGTTTGAGAATAAGGTTGTCTATATGAAAAGTGTTGAGAATAATGTTTTGCAAATCACTGCCATTGAGAATAAGGTTGTCCAAGTGACTGTGAGAGAGCAGGGACTCGTCCAAGGTACAGGCATTGAGAATAAGATTGTCCATGTCACTTGCATTGAAAGGAAGATTGTCCAAGTGACTGCCATTGATAAAAGGCTTGTCCAAGTGACTGGCATTGAGAATATGGTTGTCCAAGTGACTGTCTGGGAACAGCGTCTTGTCCGTTTGACTTGCATTGTGAATAAGGGTGTCCAAGTGATTGAGAGAGAGCAGGGTCTTGTCCAAGTGCCTGTCAGAGAGGAGGAGCATGTCCAAGTGACTGGCTTTGAGAATAAGGCTGTCCTAGTGACTGGAATTGAGAATAAATTTGTCCAAGTGACTGTCCGTGAGCAGGGTCTTGTCCATGTCACTTGCATTGAGATTTAAGTTGTCCATGTGACTGAGAGTGAGCAGTTTCTTTTCCTAGTGACTGACAGAAGGGGCTTGTCCAAGTGACTGGATTTGTGTAAAAGTTTGTACAAGTGACTATCAGCGACAGAGCTGGGCCTTGTCCAAGGAACTGGCTTTTTGAATAAGGTTGTATGAGGGACTGCCATTGAGAATAAGGTTGTCCAAGTCACTGGCACTGAGAAAACGGTTGACCAAGTGATTGTCAGAGAGAGGAGCTTTTCCAAGTGACTTGCTTTGAGAATAAGTTTGACCAAGTGACTGGAATTGATAATATGGTTGTCCAATGGACTTGCATAGAACAGGGGATTATCCAAGTGACTAGATTTGAGAATAAGGTTGTCCAAATAAATGTATTGAGAATACCGTTCTGCAAGTCACTGACATTGTAAATAAGGTTGTCCAAGTGACTGCCATTGATAAAATGCTTGTCCAAGTGACTGGCATTGAGTATATGGTTGTAAGTGAGTGTCAGAGAGCAGTGCCTTGTCCAAGTGACTGTCAGAGAGCAGTAGCTTGTCCCTTTGACTGGCTTCGAGAATAAGGTTGTCCAAGTGACTGGCATTGATAATATAGTTGTTCAAGTCACCTCCATAGAGCAGAGATTTTCCAAGTGACTGGGTTTGAGAATAAGGTTGTCTATATGAAAAGTATTGAGAATAAGGATCTGCAAATCACTGGCAGTGAGAATAAGGTTGTCCAAGTGACTGTGAGAGAGCAGGGCCTTGTCCAAGTGACTGGCTTTGTGCAAAAGGTTGTACAAGTGACTGCCATTGGGAATAATGTTTCCATGTTACTGGCATTGAGAATATGGTTATCCAATTGACTTCCGTAGACCAGGAGATTATCCAAGTGACTGGGTTTGAGAATAAGTTTGTACACGTAACAGGTATTGAGAATAAGGGTCTGCAAGTCACTGGCATTGAAAATAAGGTTGTACCAGTGACTGCTATTGATAAAAGGCGTGTACAAATGACTGGGATTGAGGACATGGTTGTCCACGTGACTGTCAAAGAGCAGGGCCTTGTCCTAGTGACTAGCTATGTGCAAAAGGTTGTACAAGTGAGTGCCATTGAGATTAAGGTTGTGCAAGTCATTGGCGTTGAGCATAAGCTTGTCCGAGTAACTTTCATTGAGAAAAGTGTTGTCCAAGTGACTGGCATTGAGTATATGGTTATCCAAATGGCTGTCAGGGAACAGCATCTTGTCCGTTTGACTTGCATTGAGAATATGGTTGTCTAAGTACCAGCCATGGATAAAAGGCTTGTCCAAGTGACTGGCATTGAGTATATGGTTGTCCAAGTGCCTGTCAGAGTGCAGGGCCTTGTGCAAGAGACTGTCAGAGAGCAGGAGCTTTTCCCTTTGACTGGCTTTGAGAATAACGTTGTCCAATTGACTGGCATTGAGTATATAGTTGTCCAAGTGACTTCCATAGAACAGGAGATTTTCCAAGTGACTGGGTTTGAGAATAAGGTTCTCTATATGAAAAGTATTGAGAATAAGGTTCTGCAAATCACTGGCATTGAGAATAGGATTGTCCAAGTGACTCTGAGAGAGCAAGGCCTTGTCCAAGTGACTGGCTTTGTGCAAAAGGTTGTACAATGAGTGCCATTGAGAATAAGGTTGTGCAAGTCACTGGCATTGAGTATAAGCTTGTCCGAGTAACTTTCATTGAGAAAATTGTTGTCCAAGTGACTGGCATTGAGTATATGGTTATCCAAGTGACTGTCAGGGAACAGCATCTTGTCCGTTTGACTTGCATGGAGAATATGGTTGTCCAAGTGTCTGCCATTGATAAAAGGCCTGTGCAAGTGACTGGCATTGAGTATATGGTTGTCCAAGTGACTGTGAGAGAGCAGGGCCTTGTCCAAGTGACTGTCAGAGAGCAGGAGCTTGTCCATGTGACTTGCATTGAGAAAAAGGTTGCGCAAGTGACTGTGAGATCTGGGGTTTGTCCAGGTGACAGGCTTTAGGAATAAGGGTCTCCAAGTGACTGCCATTGTTAAAAGGCTTGTCCAAGTGATGGCACTGAGAATATGGTAGTCCAAGTGACTATCAGGGAGCAGGGTCTTTTCCATTTGACTTGCATTGAGAATAAGGCTGTCCAAGTGACAAAGAGAGAGCAGGTTCTTGTCCAAGTCGTTGTCAGAGAGGAGGAGCTTGTCCAAGTGACTGGCTTTGAGAATAAGGCTGTTCAAGTGACTGGAATTGAGAATAAAGTTGTCCAAGTGACTGTCAGGGAGAAGGTCTTGTACATTTGACTTGCATTGAGGACTAGGTTGTCCAAGTGACTGAGAGATGCAGAATCTTTTCCAAGTGACTGTCAGAGAGCAGGTCCTTGTCCAAGTGACTGGCTTTGTAGAAAAGGTTGTATAAGTGACTGCCATCGATATTAATGTTGTCCAAGTCTTTGGTATTAAGAATATGGTTGTCCAAGTGACTGTCAGACGACCAGGGATTTTCCAAGAGTCTCGGTTTTAGAATAAGGTTGTCCAAATAGCAGGTGTTGAGAATAAGGTTCTGCAAGCCACTGGCATTGAAAGTAAGGTTGTACAAGTGACTGCTATTGAAAAAAGGAGTGTACAAATGATTGGGAATGAGGATATGGTTGTCCAATTGACAGTCAGAGAGCAGACCCTTGTTTAAGTGACTGTCAGAGAGCAGGAGCTTGTCCAAGTGACTGCCTTTGAGAATAGGTTGTTCAAGTGACTGCAATTGAGAAAAAAGTTGTCTAACGGACTGTCAGGGTGCAGGGTCTTGTCCATGTGACTTGCATTGATAATTAGGTTGTACAAGAGACTGAGGGTGAAACTGATCTATTCTAAGTGACTGAGAGAGTAGGGCCTTGTCCAAGTGACTGGCTTTGTGGAAAACTTCGTACAAGTGATTGTCAGAGACAGAGCTGGTCCTTGTGCAAGTGACTGGCTTTTTGAGGAAGGTTGTACGAGTGACTGCCCTTGAGAATAAGGTTGTCCAGGTGACTGGCATTGAGAATATGGTTGACCAAGTGACTGTCAGAGAGAGGAGCTTGTCCAAGTGACTGGCTTTGAGAATAAGTTTGTCCAAGTGATTGGAATTGAGAATATGGTTGTCCAATTGACTTCCATAGAACAGGGGATTATCCAAGGGACTGGATTTGAGAATAAGGTTGTCCAAATAACAGGTATTGAGAATACTGTTCTGCAAGTCACTGGCATGGAAAATAAGGTTGTCCAAGTGACTGCCATTGATAAAAGGCTTGTCCAAGTGACTGGCATTGAAAATATAGTTGTCCAAGTGACTTCCATAGAACAGGAGCTTTTCCAAGTGACTGGGTTTGACAATAAGGTTGTCTATATGAAAAGTATTGAGAATAATGTTCTGCAAATCACTGGCATTGAGAATAACGTTGTCCAAGTGACTGTGAGAGAGCAGGGCCTTGTTCAAGTGACTAGCTTTGTGCAGAAGGTTGTACAAGTGAGTGCCATTGAGATGAAGGTTATCCAAGTGACTGGCATTGAGAATATGGTTATGCAAATGACTGTCAGGAAACAGCGTCTTGTCTATTTGACTTGCATTGAGAATATGGTTGTCCAAGTTTCTGCCATGTATAAAAGGCTTGTCCAAATGACTGGCATTGAGTATATGATTGTCCAATTGACTGTCAGAGAGCAGGAACTTGTCGCTTGGACTGGCTTTGAGAATAAGGTTGTACAAATGATTGCCTTTGAGAATAAGTTTGTTCAAGTGAATGCAATTGAGAATAAAGTTGTACAAGTGACTGAGAGAGACCAGGATCTTTTTGCAAGTGACTGACAGAGAGCAGGGCCTTGTCCCAGTGACTGGATTTGTGGAAAAGGTTCTACAAGTGACTGTCTGAGCCAGAGCCTGATCTCCCCAAAGTGACTGGCTTTTTGAAGAAGGCTGTACAAGTGACTTCCATTGAGAGTAAGGTTGTCCAAGTGAATGGCTTTGAGAATATGGTTTACCAAGTGACTGTCAGAGAGAAAGAGCTTGTGCCAGAGAATAGGGTTGTCTAAGTGACTGTGAGAGAGCAGGGGCTTGTCTAGGTGACAGGCTTTGAGAATAAATTTTTCCAAGGGACTGGCCTTGAGAATATGGTTGTCCAGGTGACTTTCATAGAACAGGAGATTTTTCAAGTGACTGGGTTTGAGAATAAGGTTGTCTATATGAAAAGTGTTGAGAATAATGTTTTGCAAATCACTGCCATTGAGAATAAGGTTGTCCAAGTGACTGTGAGAGAGCAGGGACTCGTCCAAGGTACAGGCATTGAGAATAAGATTGTCCATGTCACTTGCATTGAAAGGAAGATTGTCCAAGTGACTGCCATTGATAAAAGGCTTGTCCAAGTGACTGGCATTGAGAATATGGTTGTCCAAGTGACTGTCTGGGAACAGCGTCTTGTCCGTTTGACTTGCATTGTGAATAAGGGTGTCCAAGTGATTGAGAGAGAGCAGGGTCTTGTCCAAGTGCCTGTCAGAGAGGAAGAGCATGTCCAAGTGACTGGCTTTGAGAATAAGGCTGTCCTAGTGACTGGAATTGAGAATAAATTTGTCCAAGTGACTGTCCGTGAGCAGGGTCTTGTCCATGTCACTTGCATTGAGATTTAAGTTGTCCATGTGACTGAGAGTGAGCAGTTTCTTTTCCTATTGACTGACAGAAGGGGCTTGTCCAAGTGACTGGATTTGTGTAAAAGTTTGTACAAGTGACTATCAGCGACAGAGCTGGGCCTTGTCCAAGGAACTGGCTTTTTGAATAAGGTTGTATGAGGGGCTGCCATTGAGAATAAGGTTGTCCAAGTCACTGGCACTGAGAAAACGGTTGACCAAGTGATTGTCAGAGAGAGGAGCTTTTCCAAGTGACTTGCTTTGAGAATAAGTTTGACCAAGTGACTGGAATTGATAATATGGTTGTCCAATGGACTTGCATAGAACAGGGGATTATCCAAGTGACTAGATTTGAGAATAAGGTTGTCCAAATAAATGTATTGAGAATACCGTTCTGCAAGTCACTGACATTGTAAATAAGGTTGTCCAAGTGACTGCCATTGATAAAATGCTTGTCCAAGTGACTGGCATTGAGTATATGGTTGTCCAAGTGAGTGTCAGAGAGCAGTGCCTTGTCCAAGTGACTGTCAGAGAGCAGTAGCTTGTCCCTTTGACTGGCTTCGAGAATAAGGTTGTCCAAGTGACTGGCATTGATAATATAGTTGTTCAAGTCACCTCCATAGAGCAGAGATTTTCCAAGTGACTGGGTTTGAGAATAAGGTTGTCTATATGAAAAGTATTGAGAATAAGGATCTGCAAATCACTGGCAGTGAGAATAAGGTTGTCCAAGTGACTGTGAGAGAGCAGGGCCTTGTCCAAGTGACTGGCTTTGTGCAAAAGGTTGTACAAGTGACTGCCATTGGGAATAATGTTTCCATGTTACTGGCATTGAGAATATGGTTATCCAATTGACTTCCGTAGACCAGGAGATTATCCAAGTGACTGGGTTTGAGAATAAGTTTGTACACGTAACAGGTATTGAGAATAAGGGTCTGCAAGTCACTGGCATTGAAAATAAGGTTGTACCAGTGACTGCTATTGATAAAAGGCGTGTACAAATGACTGGGATTGAGGACATGGTTGTCCACGTGACTGTCAAAGAGCAGGGCCTTGTCCTAGTGACTAGCTATGTGCAAAAGGTTGTACAAGTGAGTGCCATTGAGATTAAGGTTGTGCAAGTCATTGGCGTTGAGCATAAGCTTGTCCGAGTAACTTTCATTGAGAAAAGTGTTGTCCAAGTGACTGGCATTGAGTATATGGTTATCCAAATGGCTGTCAGGGAACAGCATCTTGTCCGTTTGACTTGCATTGAGAATATGGTTGTCTAAGTACCAGCCATGGATAAAAGGCTTGTCCAAGTGACTGGCATTGAGTATATGGTTGTCCAAGTGCCTGTCAGAGTGCAGGGCCTTGTGCAAGAGACTGTCAGAGAGCAGGAGCTTTTCCCTTTGACTGGCTTTGAGAATAACGTTGTCCAATTGACTGGCATTGAGTATATAGTTGTCCAAGTGACTTCCATAGAACAGGAGATTTTCCAAGTGACTGGGTTTGAGAATAAGGTTCTCTATATGAAAAGTATTGAGAATAAGGTTCTGCAAATCACTGGCATTGAGAATAGGATTGTCCAAGTGACTCTGAGAGAGCAAGGCCTTGTCCAAGTGACTGGCTTTGTGCAAAAGGTTGTACAATGAGTGCCATTGAGAATAAGGTTGTGCAAGTCACTGGCATTGAGTATAAGCTTGTCCGAGTAACTTTCATTGAGAAAATTGTTGTCCAAGTGACTGGCATTGAGTATATGGTTATCCAAGTGACTGTCAGGGAACAGCATCTTGTCCGTTTGACTTGCATGGAGAATATGGTTGTCCAAGTGTCTGCCATTGATAAAAGGCCTGTGCAAGTGACTGGCATTGAGTATATGGTTGTCCAAGTGACTGTGAGAGAGCAGGGCCTTGTCCAAGTGACTGTCAGAGAGCAGGAGCTTGTCCATGTGACTTGCATTGAGAAAAAGGTTGCGCAAGTGACTGTGAGATCTGGGGTTTGTCCAGGTGACAGGCTTTAGGAATAAGGGTCTCCAAGTGACTGCCATTGTTAAAAGGCTTGTCCAAGTGATGGCACTGAGAATATGGTAGTCCAAGTGACTATCAGGGAGCAGGGTCTTTTCCATTTGACTTGCATTGAGAATAAGGCTGTCCAAGTGACAAAGAGAGAGCAGGTTCTTGTCCAAGTCGTTGTCAGAGAGGAGGAGCTTGTCCAAGTGACTGGCTTTGAGAATAAGGCTGTTCAAGTGACTGGAATTGAGAATAAAGTTGTCCAAGTGACTGTCAGGGAGAAGGTCTTGTACATTTGACTTGCATTGAGGACTAGGTTGTCCAAGTGACTGAGAGATGCAGAATCTTTTCCAAGTGACTGTCAGAGAGCAGGTCCTTGTCCAAGTGACTGGCTTTGTAGAAAAGGTTGTATAAGTGACTGCCATCGATATTAATGTTGTCCAAGTCTTTGGTATTAAGAATATGGTTGTCCAAGTGACTGTCAGACGACCAGGGATTTTCCAAGAGTCTCGGTTTTAGAATAAGGTTGTCCAAATAGCAGGTGTTGAGAATAAGGTTCTGCAAGCCACTGGCATTGAAAGTAAGGTTGTACAAGTGACTGCTATTGAAAAAAGGAGTGTACAAATGATTGGGAATGAGGATATGGTTGTCCAATTGACAGTCAGAGAGCAGACCCTTGTTTAAGTGACTGTCAGAGAGCAGGAGCTTGTCCAAGTGACTGCCTTTGAGAATAGGTTGTTCAAGTGACTGCAATTGAGAAAAAAGTTGTCTAACGGACTGTCAGGGTGCAGGGTCTTGTCCATGTGACTTGCATTGATAATTAGGTTGTACAAGAGACTGAGGGTGAAACTGATCTATTCTAAGTGACTGAGAGAGTAGGGCCTTGTCCAAGTGACTGGCTTTGTGGAAAACTTCGTACAAGTGATTGTCAGAGACAGAGCTGGTCCTTGTGCAAGTGACTGGCTTTTTGAGTAAGGTTGTACGAGTGACTGCCCTTGAGAATAAGGTTGTCCAGGTGACTGGCATTGAGAATATGGTTGACCAAGTGACTGTCAGAGAGAGGAGCTTGTCCAAGTGACTGGCTTTGAGAATAAGTTTGTCCAAGTGATTGGAATTGAGAATATGGTTGTCCAATTGACTTCCATAGAACAGGGGATTATCCAAGGGACTGGATTTGAGAATAAGGTTGTCCAAATAACAGGTATTGAGAATACTGTTCTGCAAGTCACTGGCATGGAAAATAAGGTTGTCCAAGTGACTGCCATTGATAAAAGGCTTGTCCAAGTGACTGGCATTGAAAATATAGTTGTCCAAGTGACTTCCATAGAACAGGAGCTTTTCCAAGTGACTGGGTTTGACAATAAGGTTGTCTATATGAAAAGTATTGAGAATAATGTTCTGCAAATCACTGGCATTGAGAATAACGTTGTCCAAGTGACTGTGAGAGAGCAGGGCCTTGTTCAAGTGACTAGCTTTGTGCTGAAGGTTGTACAAGTGAGTGCCATTGAGATGAAGGTTATCCAAGTGACTGGCATTGAGAATATGGTTATGCAAATGACTGTCAGGAAACAGCGTCTTGTCTATTTGACTTGCATTGAGAATATGGTTGTCCAAGTTTCTGCCATGTATAAAAGGCTTGTCCAAATGACTGGCATTGAGTATATGATTGTCCAATTGACTGTCAGAGAGCAGGAGCTTGTCGCTTGGACTGGCTTTGAGAATAAGGTTGTACAAATGATTGCCTTTGAGAATAAGTTTGTTCAAGTGAATGCAATTGAGAATAAAGTTGTACAAGTGACTGAGAGAGACCAGGATCTTTTTGCAAGTGACTGACAGAGAGCAGGGCCTTGTCCCAGTGACTGGATTTGTGGAAAAGGTTCTACAAGTGACTGTCTGAGCCAGAGCCTGATCTCCCCAAAGTGACTGGCTTTTTGAAGAAGGCTGTACAAGTGACTTCCATTGAGAGTAAGGTTGTCCAAGTGAATGGCTTTGAGAATATGGTTTACCAAGTGACTGTCAGAGAGAAAGAGCTTGTGCCAGAGAATAGGGTTGTCTAAGTGACTGTGAGAGAGCAGGGGCTTGTCTAGGTGACAGGCTTTGAGAATAAATTTTTCCAAGGGACTGGCCTTGAGAATATGGTTGTCCAGGTGACTTTCATAGAACAGGAGATTTTTCAAGTGACTGGGTTTGAGAATAAGGTTGTCTATATGAAAAGTGTTGAGAATAATGTTTTGCAAATCACTGCCATTGAGAATAAGGTTGTCCAAGTGACTGTGAGAGAGCAGGGACTCGTCCAAGGTACAGGCATTGAGAATAAGATTGTCCATGTCACTTGCATTGAAAGGAAGATTGTCCAAGTGACTGCCATTGATAAAAGGCTTGTCCAAGTGACTGGCATTGAGAATATGGTTGTCCAAGTGACTGTCTGGGAACAGCGTCTTGTCCGTTTGACTTGCATTGTGAATAAGGGTGTCCAAGTGATTGAGAGAGAGCAGGGTCTTGTCCAAGTGCCTGTCAGAGAGGAGGAGCATGTCCAAGTGACTGGCTTTGAGAATAAGGCTGTCCTAGTGACTGGAATTGAGAATAAATTTGTCCAAGTGACTGTCCGTGAGCAGGGTCTTGTCCATGTCACTTGCATTGAGATTTAAGTTGTCCATGTGACTGAGAGTGAGCAGTTTCTTTTCCTAGTGACTGACAGAAGGGGCTTGTCCAAGTGACTGGATTTGTGTAAAAGTTTGTACAAGTGACTATCAGCGACAGAGCTGGGCCTTGTCCAAGGAACTGGCTTTTTGAATAAGGTTGTATGAGGGACTGCCATTGAGAATAAGGTTGTCCAAGTCACTGGCACTGAGAAAACGGTTGACCAAGTGATTGTCAGAGAGAGGAGCTTTTCCAAGTGACTTGCTTTGAGAATAAGTTTGACCAAGTGACTGGAATTGATAATATGGTTGTCCAATGGACTTGCATAGAACAGGGGATTATCCAAGTGACTAGATTTGAGAATAAGGTTGTCCAAATAAATGTATTGAGAATACCGTTCTGCAAGTCACTGACATTGTAAATAAGGTTGTCCAAGTGACTGCCATTGATAAAATGCTTGTCCAAGTGACTGGCATTGAGTATATGGTTGTCCAAGTGAGTGTCAGAGAGCAGTGCCTTGTCCAAGTGACTGTCAGAGAGCAGTAGCTTGTCCCTTTGACTGGCTTCGAGAATAAGGTTGTCCAAGTGACTGGCATTGATAATATAGTTGTTCAAGTCACCTCCATAGAGCAGAGATTTTCCAAGTGACTGGGTTTGAGAATAAGGTTGTCTATATGAAAAGTATTGAGAATAAGGATCTGCAAATCACTGGCAGTGAGAATAAGGTTGTCCAAGTGACTGTGAGAGAGCAGGGCCTTGTCCAAGTGACTGGCTTTGTGCAAAAGGTTGTACAAGTGACTGCCATTGGGAATAATGTTTCCATGTTACTGGCATTGAGAATATGGTTATCCAATTGACTTCCGTAGACCAGGAGATTATCCAAGTGACTGGGTTTGAGAATAAGTTTGTACACGTAACAGGTATTGAGAATAAGGGTCTGCAAGTCACTGGCATTGAAAATAAGGTTGTACCAGTGACTGCTATTGATAAAAGGCGTGAACAAATGACTGGGATTGAGGACATGGTTGTCCACGTGACTGTCAAAGAGCAGGGCCTTGTCCTAGTGACTAGCTATGTGCAAAAGGTTGTACAAGTGAGTGCCATTGAGATTAAGGTTGTGCAAGTCATTGGCGTTGAGCATAAGCTTGTCCGAGTAACTTTCATTGAGAAAAGTGTTGTCCAAGTGACTGGCATTGAGTATATGGTTATCCAAATGGCTGTCAGGGAACAGCATCTTGTCCGTTTGACTTGCATTGAGAATATGGTTGTCTAAGTACCAGCCATGGATAAAAGGCTTGTCCAAGTGACTGGCATTGAGTATATGGTTGTCCAAGTGCCTGTCAGAGTGCAGGGCCTTGTGCAAGAGACTGTCAGAGAGCAGGAGCTTTTCCCTTTGACTGGCTTTGAGAATAACGTTGTCCAATTGACTGGCATTGAGTATATAGTTGTCCAAGTGACTTCCATAGAACAGGAGATTTTCCAAGTGACTGGGTTTGAGAATAAGGTTCTCTATATGAAAAGTATTGAGAATAAGGTTCTGCAAATCACTGGCATTGAGAATAGGATTGTCCAAGTGACTCTGAGAGAGCAAGGCCTTGTCCAAGTGACTGGCTTTGTGCAAAAGGTTGTACAATGAGTGCCATTGAGAATAAGGTTGTGCAAGTCACTGGCATTGAGTATAAGCTTGTCCGAGTAACTTTCATTGAGAAAATTGTTGTCCAAGTGACTGGCATTGAGTATATGGTTATCCAAGTGACTGTCAGGGAACAGCATCTTGTCCGTTTGACTTGCATGGAGAATATGGTTGTCCAAGTGTCTGCCATTGATAAAAGGCCTGTGCAAGTGACTGGCATTGAGTATATGGTTGTCCAAGTGACTGTGAGAGAGCAGGGCCTTGTCCAAGTGACTGTCAGAGAGCAGGAGCTTGTCCATGTGACTTGCATTGAGAAAAAGGTTGCGCAAGTGACTGTGAGATCTGGGGTTTGTCCAGGTGACAGGCTTTAGGAATAAGGGTCTCCAAGTGACTGCCATTGTTAAAAGGCTTGTCCAAGTGATGGCACTGAGAATATGGTAGTCCAAGTGACTATCAGGGAGCAGGGTCTTTTCCATTTGACTTGCATTGAGAATAAGGCTGTCCAAGTGACAAAGAGAGAGCAGGTTCTTGTCCAAGTCGTTGTCAGAGAGGAGGAGCTTGTCCAAGTGACTGGCTTTGAGAATAAGGCTGTTCAAGTGACTGGAATTGAGAATAAAGTTGTCCAAGTGACTGTCAGGGAGAAGGTCTTGTACATTTGACTTGCATTGAGGACTAGGTTGTCCAAGTGACTGAGAGATGCAGAATCTTTTCCAAGTGACTGTCAGAGAGCAGGTCCTTGTCCAAGTGACTGGCTTTGTAGAAAAGGTTGTATAAGTGACTGCCATCGATATTAATGTTGTCCAAGTCTTTGGTATTAAGAATATGCTTGTCCAAGTGACTGTCAGACGACCAGGGATTTTCCAAGAGTCTCGGTTTTAGAATAAGGTTGTCCAAATAGCAGGTGTTGAGAATAAGGTTCTGCAAGCCACTGGCATTGAAAGTAAGGTTGTACAAGTGACTGCTATTGAAAAAAGGAGTGTACAAATGATTGGGAATGAGGATATGGTTGTCCAATTGACAGTCAGAGAGCAGACCCTTGTTTAAGTGACTGTCAGAGAGCAGGAGCTTGTCCAAGTGACTGCCTTTGAGAATAGGTTGTTCAAGTGACTGCAATTGAGAAAAAAGTTGTCTAACGGACTGTCAGGGTGCAGGGTCTTGTCCATGTGACTTGCATTGATAATTAGGTTGTACAAGAGACTGAGGGTGAAACTGATCTATTCTAAGTGACTGAGAGAGTAGGGCCTTGTCCAAGTGACTGGCTTTGTGGAAAACTTCGTACAAGTGATTGTCAGAGACAGAGCTGGTCCTTGTGCAAGTGACTGGCTTTTTGAGTAAGGTTGTACGAGTGACTGCCCTTGAGAATAAGGTTGTCCAGGTGACTGGCATTGAGAATATGGTTGACCAAGTGACTGTCAGAGAGAGGAGCTTGTCCAAGTGACTGGCTTTGAGAATAAGTTTGTCCAAGTGATTGGAATTGAGAATATGGTTGTCCAATTGACTTCCATAGAACAGGGGATTATCCAAGGGACTGGATTTGAGAATAAGGTTGTCCAAATAACAGGTATTGAGAATACTGTTCTGCAAGTCACTGGCATGGAAAATAAGGTTGTCCAAGTGACTGCCATTGATAAAAGGCTTGTCCAAGTGACTGGCATTGAAAATATAGTTGTCCAAGTGACTTCCATAGAACAGGAGCTTTTCCAAGTGACTGGGTTTGAGAATAAGGTTGTCTATATGAAAAGTATTGAGAATAATGTTCTGCAAATCACTGGCATTGAGAATAACGTTGTCCAAGTGACTGTGAGAGAGCAGGGCCTTGTTCAAGTGACTAGCTTTGTGCAGAAGGTTGTACAAGTGAGTGCCATTGAGATGAAGGTTATCCAAGTGACTGGCATTGAGAATATGGTTATGCAAATGACTGTCAGGAAACAGCGTCTTGTCTATTTGACTTGCATTGAGAATATGGTTGTCCAAGTTTCTGCCATGTATAAAAGGCTTGTCCAAATGACTGGCATTGAGTATATGATTGTCCAATTGACTGTCAGAGAGCAGGAGCTTGTCGCTTGGACTGGCTTTGAGAATAAGGTTGTACAAATGATTGCCTTTGAGAATAAGTTTGTTCAAGTGAATGCAATTGAGAATAAAGTTGTACAAGTGACTGAGAGAGACCAGGATCTTTTTGCAAGTGACTGACAGAGAGCAGGGCCTTGTCCCAGTGACTGGATTTGTGGAAAAGGTTCTACAAGTGACTGTCTGAGCCAGAGCCTGATCTCCCCAAAGTGACTGGCTTTTTGAAGAAGGCTGTACAAGTGACTTCCATTGAGAGTAAGGTTGTCCAAGTGAATGGCTTTGAGAATATGGTTTACCAAGTGACTGTCAGAGAGAAAGAGCTTGTGCCAGAGAATAGGGTTGTCTAAGTGACTGTGAGAGAGCAGGGGCTTGTCTAGGTGACAGGCTTTGAGAATAAATTTTTCCAAGGGACTGGCCTTGAGAATATGGTTGTCCAGGTGACTTTCATAGAACAGGAGATTTTTCAAGTGACTGGGTTTGAGAATAAGGTTGTCTATATGAAAAGTGTTGAGAATAATGTTTTGCAAATCACTGCCATTGAGAATAAGGTTGTCCAAGTGACTGTGAGAGAGCAGGGACTCGTCCAAGGTACAGGCATTGAGAATAAGATTGTCCATGTCACTTGCATTGAAAGGAAGATTGTCCAAGTGACTGCCATTGATAAAAGGCTTGTCCAAGTGACTGGCATTGAGAATATGGTTGTCCAAGTGACTGTCTGGGAACAGCGTCTTGTCCGTTTGACTTGCATTGTGAATAAGGGTGTCCAAGTGATTGAGAGAGAGCAGGGTCTTGTCCAAGTGCCTGTCAGAGAGGAGGAGCATGTCCAAGTGACTGGCTTTGAGAATAAGGCTGTCCTAGTGACTGGAATTGAGAATAAATTTGTCCAAGTGACTGTCCGTGAGCAGGGTCTTGTCCATGTCACTTGCATTGAGATTTAAGTTGTCCATGTGACTGAGAGTGAGCAGTTTCTTTTCCTAGTGACTGACAGAAGGGGCTTGTCCAAGTGACTGGATTTGTGTAAAAGTTTGTACAAGTGACTATCAGCGACAGAGCTGGGCCTTGTCCAAGGAACTGGCTTTTTGAATAAGGTTGTATGAGGGACTGCCATTGAGAATAAGGTTGTCCAAGTCACTGGCACTGAGAAAACGGTTGACCAAGTGATTGTCAGAGAGAGGAGCTTTTCCAAGTGACTTGCTTTGAGAATAAGTTTGACCAAGTGACTGGAATTGATAATATGGTTGTCCAATGGACTTGCATAGAACAGGGGATTATCCAAGTGACTAGATTTGAGAATAAGGTTGTCCAAATAAATGTATTGAGAATACCGTTCTGCAAGTCACTGACATTGTAAATAAGGTTGTCCAAGTGACTGCCATTGATAAAATGCTTGTCCAAGTGACTGGCATTGAGTATATGGTTGTCCAAGTGAGTGTCAGAGAGCAGTGCCTTGTCCAAGTGACTGTCAGAGAGCAGTAGCTTGTCCCTTTGACTGGCTTCGAGAATAAGGTTGTCCAAGTGACTGGCATTGATAATATAGTTGTTCAAGTCACCTCCATAGAGCAGAGATTTTCCAAGTGACTGGGTTTGAGAATAAGGTTGTCTATATGAAAAGTATTGAGAATAAGGATCTGCAAATCACTGGCAGTGAGAATAAGGTTGTCCAAGTGACTGTGAGAGAGCAGGGCCTTGTCCAAGTGACTGGCTTTGTGCAAAAGGTTGTACAAGTGACTGCCATTGGGAATAATGTTTCCATGTTACTGGCATTGAGAATATGGTTATCCAATTGACTTCCGTAGACCAGGAGATTATCCAAGTGACTGGGTTTGAGAATAAGTTTGTACACGTAACAGGTATTGAGAATAAGGGTCTGCAAGTCACTGGCATTGAAAATAAGGTTGTACCAGTGACTGCTATTGATAAAAGGCGTGTACAAATGACTGGGATTGAGGACATGGTTGTCCACGTGACTGTCAAAGAGCAGGGCCTTGTCCTAGTGACTAGCTATGTGCAAAAGGTTGTACAAGTGAGTGCCATTGAGATTAAGGTTGTGCAAGTCATTGGCGTTGAGCATAAGCTTGTCCGAGTAACTTTCATTGAGAAAAGTGTTGTCCAAGTGACTGGCATTGAGTATATGGTTATCCAAATGGCTGTCAGGGAACAGCATCTTGTCCGTTTGACTTGCATTGAGAATATGGTTGTCTAAGTACCAGCCATGGATAAAAGGCTTGTCCAAGTGACTGGCATTGAGTATATGGTTGTCCAAGTGCCTGTCAGAGTGCAGGGCCTTGTGCAAGAGACTGTCAGAGAGCAGGAGCTTTTCCCTTTGACTGGCTTTGAGAATAACGTTGTCCAATTGACTGGCATTGAGTATATAGTTGTCCAAGTGACTTCCATAGAACAGGAGATTTTCCAAGTGACTGGGTTTGAGAATAAGGTTCTCTATATGAAAAGTATTGAGAATAAGGTTCTGCAAATCACTGGCATTGAGAATAGGATTGTCCAAGTGACTCTGAGAGAGCAAGGCCTTGTCCAAGTGACTGGCTTTGTGCAAAAGGTTGTACAATGAGTGCCATTGAGAATAAGGTTGTGCAAGTCACTGGCATTGAGTATAAGCTTGTCCGAGTAACTTTCATTGAGAAAATTGTTGTCCAAGTGACTGGCATTGAGTATATGGTTATCCAAGTGACTGTCAGGGAACAGCATCTTGTCCGTTTGACTTGCATGGAGAATATGGTTGTCCAAGTGTCTGCCATTGATAAAAGGCCTGTGCAAGTGACTGGCATTGAGTATATGGTTGTCCAAGTGACTGTGAGAGAGCAGGGCCTTGTCCAAGTGACTGTCAGAGAGCAGGAGCTTGTCCATGTGACTTGCATTGAGAAAAAGGTTGCGCAAGTGACTGTGAGATCTGGGGTTTGTCCAGGTGACAGGCTTTAGGAATAAGGGTCTCCAAGTGACTGCCATTGTTAAAAGGCTTGTCCAAGTGATGGCACTGAGAATATGGTAGTCCAAGTGACTATCAGGGAGCAGGGTCTTTTCCATTTGACTTGCATTGAGAATAAGGCTGTCCAAGTGACAAAGAGAGAGCAGGTTCTTGTCCAAGTCGTTGTCAGAGAGGAGGAGCTTGTCCAAGTGACTGGCTTTGAGAATAAGGCTGTTCAAGTGACTGGAATTGAGAATAAAGTTGTCCAAGTGACTGTCAGGGAGAAGGTCTTGTACATTTGACTTGCATTGAGGACTAGGTTGTCCAAGTGACTGAGAGATGCAGAATCTTTTCCAAGTGACTGTCAGAGAGCAGGTCCTTGTCCAAGTGACTGGCTTTGTAGAAAAGGTTGTATAAGTGACTGCCATCGATATTAATGTTGTCCAAGTCTTTGGTATTAAGAATATGGTTGTCCAAGTGACTGTCAGACGACCAGGGATTTTCCAAGAGTCTCGGTTTTAGAATAAGGTTGTCCAAATAGCAGGTGTTGAGAATAAGGTTCTGCAAGCCACTGGCATTGAAAGTAAGGTTGTACAAGTGACTGCTATTGAAAAAAGGAGTGTACAAATGATTGGGAATGAGGATATGGTTGTCCAATTGACAGTCAGAGAGCAGACCCTTGTTTAAGTGACTGTCAGAGAGCAGGAGCTTGTCCAAGTGACTGCCTTTGAGAATAGGTTGTTCAAGTGACTGCAATTGAGAAAAAAGTTGTCTAACGGACTGTCAGGGTGCAGGGTCTTGTCCATGTGACTTGCATTGATAATTAGGTTGTACAAGAGACTGAGGGTGAAACTGATCTATTCTAAGTGACTGAGAGAGTAGGGCCTTGTCCAAGTGACTGGCTTTGTGGAAAACTTCGTACAAGTGATTGTCAGAGACAGAGCTGGTCCTTGTGCAAGTGACTGGCTTTTTGAGTAAGGTTGTACGAGTGACTGCCCTTGAGAATAAGGTTGTCCAGGTGACTGGCATTGAGAATATGGTTGACCCAGTGACTGTCAGAGAGAGGAGCTTGTCCAAGTGACTGGCTTTGAGAATAAGTTTGTCCAAGTGATTGGAATTGAGAATATGGTTGTCCAATTGACTTCCATAGAACAGGGGATTATCCAAGGGACTGGATTTGAGAATAAGGTTGTCCAAATAACAGGTATTGAGAATACTGTTCTGCAAGTCACTGGCATGGAAAATAAGGTTGTCCAAGTGACTGCCATTGATAAAAGGCTTGTCCAAGTGACTGGCATTGAAAATATAGTTGTCCAAGTGACTTCCATAGAACAGGAGCTTTTCCAAGTGACTGGGTTTGAGAATAAGGTTGTCTATATGAAAAGTATTGAGAATAATGTTCTGCAAATCACTGGCATTGAGAATAACGTTGTCCAAGTGACTGTGAGAGAGCAGGGCCTTGTTCAAGTGACTAGCTTTGTGCAGAAGGTTGTACAAGTGAGTGCCATTGAGATGAAGGTTATCCAAGTGACTGGCATTGAGAATATGGTTATGCAAATGACTGTCAGGAAACAGCGTCTTGTCTATTTGACTTGCATTGAGAATATGGTTGTCCAAGTTTCTGCCATGTATAAAAGGCTTGTCCAAATGACTGGCATTGAGTATATGATTGTCCAATTGACTGTCAGAGAGCAGGAGCTTGTCGCTTGGACTGGCTTTGAGAATAAGGTTGTACAAATGATTGCCTTTGAGAATAAGTTTGTTCAAGTGAATGCAATTGAGAATAAAGTTGTACAAGTGACTGAGAGAGACCAGGATCTTTTTGCAAGTGACTGACAGAGAGCAGGGCCTTGTCCCAGTGACTGGATTTGTGGAAAAGGTTCTACAAGTGACTGTCTGAGCCAGAGCCTGATCTCCCCAAAGTGACTGGCTTTTTGAAGAAGGCTGTACAAGTGACTTCCATTGAGAGTAAGGTTGTCCAAGTGAATGGCTTTGAGAATATGGTTTACCAAGTGACTGTCAGAGAGAAAGAGCTTGTGCCAGAGAATAGGGTTGTCTAAGTGACTGTGAGAGAGCAGGGGCTTGTCTAGGTGACAGGCTTTGAGAATAACTTTTTCCAAGGGACTGGCCTTGAGAATATGGTTGTCCAGGTGACTTTCATAGAACAGGAGATTTTTCAAGTGACTGGGTTTGCGAATAAGGTTGTCTATATGAAAAGTGTTGAGAATAATGTTTTGCAAATCACTGCCATTGAGAATAAGGTTGTCCAAGTGACTGTGAGAGAGCAGGGACTCGTCCAAGGTACAGGCATTGAGAATAAGATTGTCCATGTCACTTGCATTGAAAGGAAGATTATCCAAGTGACTGCCATTGATAAAAGGCTTGTCCAAGTGACTGGCATTGAGAATATGGTTGTCCAAGTGACTGTCTGGGAACAGCGTCTTGTCCGTTTGACTTGCATTGTGAATAAGGGTGTCCAAGTGATTGAGAGAGAGCAGGGTCTTGTCCAAGTGCCTGTCAGAGAGGAGGAGCATGTCCAAGTGACTGGCTTTGAGAATAAGGCTGTCCTAGTGACTGGAATTGAGAATAAATTTGTCCAAGTGACTGTCCGTGAGCAGGGTCTTGTCCATGTCACTTGCATTGAGATTTAAGTTGTCCATGTGACTGAGAGTGAGCAGTTTCTTTTCCTAGTGACTGACAGAAGGGGCTTGTCCAAGTGACTGGATTTGTGTAAAAGTTTGTACAAGTGACTATCAGCGACAGAGCTGGGCCTTGTCCAAGGAACTGGCTTTTTGAATAAGGTTGTATGAGGGACTGCCATTGAGAATAAGGTTGTCCAAGTCACTGGCACTGAGAAAACGGTTGACCAAGTGATTGTCAGAGAGAGGAGCTTTTCCAAGTGACTTGCTTTGAGAATAAGTTTGACCAAGTGACTGGAATTGATAATATGGTTGTCCAATGGACTTGCATAGAACAGGGGATTATCCAAGTGACTAGATTTGAGAATAAGGTTGTCCAAATAAATGTATTGAGAATACCGTTCTGCAAGTCACTGACATTGTAAATAAGGTTGTCCAAGTGACTGCCATTGATAAAATGCTTGTCCAAGTGACTGGCATTGAGTATATGGTTGTCCAAGTGAGTGTCAGAGAGCAGTGCCTTGTCCAAGTGACTGTCAGAGAGCAGTAGCTTG
This sequence comes from Corynorhinus townsendii, assembly GCA_026230045.1. NCBI lineage: Eukaryota > Metazoa > Chordata > Mammalia > Chiroptera > Vespertilionidae > Corynorhinus > Corynorhinus townsendii. The sequence goes on from JAPDVU010000017.1 coordinate 1,576,453, forward strand.
TCCCTTTGACTGGCTTCGAGAATAAGGTTGTCCAAGTGACTGGCATTGATAATATAGTTGTTCAAGTCACCTCCATAGAGCAGAGATTTTCCAAGTGACTGGGTTTGAGAATAAGGTTGTCTATATGAAAAGTATTGAGAATAAGGATCTGCAAATCACTGGCAGTGAGAATAAGGTTGTCCAAGTGACTGTGAGAGAGCAGGGCCTTGTCCAAGTGACTGGCTTTGTGCAAAAGGTTGTACAAGTGACTGCCATTGGGAATAATGTTTCCATGTTACTGGCATTGAGAATATGGTTATCCAATTGACTTCCGTAGACCAGGAGATTATCCAAGTGACTGGGTTTGAGAATAAGTTTGTACACGTAACAGGTATTGAGAATAAGGGTCTGCAAGTCACTGGCATTGAAAATAAGGTTGTACCAGTGACTGCTATTGATAAAAGGCGTGTACAAATGACTGGGATTGAGGACATGGTTGTCCACGTGACTGTCAAAGAGCAGGGCCTTGTCCTAGTGACTAGCTATGTGCAAAAGGTTGTACAAGTGAGTGCCATTGAGATTAAGGTTGTGCAAGTCATTGGCGTTGAGCATAAGCTTGTCCGAGTAACTTTCATTGAGAAAAGTGTTGTCCAAGTGACTGGCATTGAGTATATGGTTATCCAAATGGCTGTCAGGGAACAGCATCTTGTCCGTTTGACTTGCATTGAGAATATGGTTGTCTAAGTACCAGCCATGGATAAAAGGCTTGTCCAAGTGACTGGCATTGAGTATATGGTTGTCCAAGTGCCTGTCAGAGTGCAGGGCCTTGTGCAAGAGACTGTCAGAGAGCAGGAGCTTTTCCCTTTGACTGGCTTTGAGAATAACGTTGTCCAATTGACTGGCATTGAGTATATAGTTGTCCAAGTGACTTCCATAGAACAGGAGATTTTCCAAGTGACTGGGTTTCAGAATAAGGTTCTCTATATGAAAAGTATTGAGAATAAGGTTCTGCAAATCACTGGCATTGAGAATAGGATTGTCCAAGTGACTCTGAGAGAGCAAGGCCTTGTCCAAGTGACTGGCTTTGTGCAAAAGGTTGTACAATGAGTGCCATTGAGAATAAGGTTGTGCAAGTCACTGGCATTGAGTATAAGCTTGTCCGAGTAACTTTCATTGAGAAAATTGTTGTCCAAGTGACTGGCATTGAGTATATGGTTATCCAAGTGACTGTCAGGGAACAGCATCTTGTCCGTTTGACTTGCATGGAGAATATGGTTGTCCAAGTGTCTGCCATTGATAAAAGGCCTGTGCAAGTGACTGGCATTGAGTATATGGTTGTCCAAGTGACTGTGAGAGAGCAGGGCCTTGTCCAAGTGACTGTCAGAGAGCAGGAGCTTGTCCATGTGACTTGCATTGAGAAAAAGGTTGCGCAAGTGACTGTGAGATCTGGGGTTTGTCCAGGTGACAGGCTTTAGGAATAAGGGTCTCCAAGTGACTGCCATTGTTAAAAGGCTTGTCCAAGTGATGGCACTGAGAATATGGTAGTCCAAGTGACTATCAGGGAGCAGGGTCTTTTCCATTTGACTTGCATTGAGAATAAGGCTGTCCAAGTGACAAAGAGAGAGCAGGTTCTTGTCCAAGTCGTTGTCAGAGAGGAGGAGCTTGTCCAAGTGACTGGCTTTGAGAATAAGGCTGTTCAAGTGACTGGAATTGAGAATAAAGTTGTCCAAGTGACTGTCAGGGAGAAGGTCTTGTACATTTGACTTGCATTGAGGACTAGGTTGTCCAAGTGACTGAGAGATGCAGAATCTTTTCCAAGTGACTGTCAGAGAGCAGGTCCTTGTCCAAGTGACTGGCTTTGTAGAAAAGGTTGTATAAGTGACTGCCATCGATATTAATGTTGTCCAAGTCTTTGGTATTAAGAATATGGTTGTCCAAGTGACTGTCAGACGACCAGGGATTTTCCAAGAGTCTCGGTTTTAGAATAAGGTTGTCCAAATAGCAGGTGTCGAGAATAAGGTTCTGCAAGTCACTGGCATTGAAAGTAAGGTTGTACAAGTGACTGCTATTGAAAAAAGGAGTGTACAAATGATTGGGAATGAGGATATGGTTGTCCAATTGACAGTCAGAGAGCAGACCCTTGTTTAAGTGACTGTCAGAGAGCAGGAGCTTGTCCAAGTGACTGCCTTTGAGAATAGGTTGTTCAAGTGACTGCAATTGAGAAAAAAGTTGTCTAACGGACTGTCAGGGTGCAGGGTCTTGTCCATGTGACTTGCATTGATAATTAGGTTGTACAAGAGACTGAGGGTGAAACTGATCTATTCTAAGTGACTGAGAGAGTAGGGCCTTGTCCAAGTGACTGGCTTTGTGGAAAACTTCGTACAAGTGATTGTCAGAGACAGAGCTGGTCCTTGTGCAAGTGACTGGCTTTTTGAGTAAGGTTGTACGAGTGACTGCCCTTGAGAATAAGGTTGTCCAGGTGACTGGCATTGAGAATATGGTTGACCCAGTGACTGTCAGAGAGAGGAGCTTGTCCAAGTGACTGGCTTTGAGAATAAGTTTGTCCAAGTGATTGGAATTGAGAATATGGTTGTCCAATTGACTTCCATAGAACAGGGGATTATCCAAGGGACTGGATTTGAGAATAAGGTTGTCCAAATAACAGGTATTGAGAATACTGTTCTGCAAGTCACTGGCATGGAAAATAAGGTTGTCCAAGTGACTGCCATTGATAAAAGGCTTGTCCAAGTGACTGGCATTGAGAATATAGTTGTCCAAGTGACTTCCATAGAACAGGAGCTTTTCCAAGTGACTGGGTTTGAGAATAAGGTTGTCTATATGAAAAGTATTGAGAATAATGTTCTGCAAATCACTGGCATTGAGAATAACGTTGTCCAAGTGACTGTGAGAGAGCAGGGCCTTGTTCAAGTGACTAGCTTTGTGCAGAAGGTTGTACAAGTGAGTGCCATTGAGATGAAGGTTATCCAAGTGACTGGCATTGAGAATATGGTTATGCAAATGACTGTCAGGAAACAGCGTCTTGTCTATTTGACTTGCATTGAGAATATGGTTGTCCAAGTTTCTGCCATGTATAAAAGGCTTGTCCAAATGACTGGCATTGAGTATATGATTGTCCAATTGACTGTCAGAGAGCAGGAGCTTGTCGCTTGGACTGGCTTTGAGAATAAGGTTGTACAAATGATTGCCTTTGAGAATAAGTTTGTTCAAGTGAATGCAATTGAGAATAAAGTTGTACAAGTGACTGAGAGAGACCAGGATCTTTTTGCAAGTGACTGACAGAGAGCAGGGCCTTGTCCCAGTGACTGGATTTGTGGAAAAGGTTCTACAAGTGACTGTCTGAGCCAGAGCCTGATCTCCCCAAAGTGACTGGCTTTTTGAAGAAGGCTGTACAAGTGACTTCCATTGAGAGTAAGGTTGTCCAAGTGAATGGCTTTGAGAATATGGTTTACCAAGTGACTGTCAGAGAGAAAGAGCTTGTGCCAGAGAATAGGGTTGTCTAAGTGACTGTGAGAGAGCAGGGGCTTGTCTAGGTGACAGGCTTTGAGAATAACTTTTTCCAAGGGACTGGCCTTGAGAATATGGTTGTCCAGGTGACTTTCATAGAACAGGAGATTTTTCAAGTGACTGGGTTTGAGAATAAGGTTGTCTATATGAAAAGTGTTGAGAATAATGTTTTGCAAATCACTGCCATTGAGAATAAGGTTGTCCAAGTGACTGTGAGAGAGCAGGGACTCGTCCAAGGTACAGGCATTGAGAATAAGATTGTCCATGTCACTTGCATTGAAAGGAAGATTGTCCAAGTGACTGCCATTGATAAAAGGCTTGTCCAAGTGACTGGCATTGAGAATATGGTTGTCCAAGTGACTGTCTGGGAACAGCGTCTTGTCCGTTTGACTTGCATTGTGAATAAGGGTGTCCAAGTGATTGAGAGAGAGCAGGGTCTTGTCCAAGTGCCTGTCAGAGAGGAGGAGCATGTCCAAGTGACTGGCTTTGAGAATAAGGCTGTCCTAGTGACTGGAATTGAGAATAAATTTGTCCAAGTGACTGTCCGTGAGCAGGGTCTTGTCCATGTCACTTGCATTGAGATTTAAGTTGTCCATGTGACTGAGAGTGAGCAGTTTCTTTTCCTAGTGACTGACAGAAGGGGCTTGTCCAAGTGACTGGATTTGTGTAAAAGTTTGTACAAGTGACTATCAGCGACAGAGCTGGGCCTTGTCCAAGGAACTGGCTTTTTGAATAAGGTTGTATGAGGGACTGCCATTGAGAATAAGGTTGTCCAAGTCACTGGCACTGAGAAAACGGTTGACCAAGTGATTGTCAGAGAGAGGAGCTTTTCCAAGTGACTTGCTTTGAGAATAAGTTTGACCAAGTGACTGGAATTGATAATATGGTTGTCCAATGGACTTGCATAGAACAGGGGATTATCCAAGTGACTAGATTTGAGAATAAGGTTGTCCAAATAAATGTATTGAGAATACCGTTCTGCAAGTCACTGACATTGTAAATAAGGTTGTCCAAGTGACTGCCATTGATAAAATGCTTGTCCAAGTGACTGGCATTGAGTATATGGTTGTCCAAGTGAGTGTCAGAGAGCAGTGCCTTGTCCAAGTGACTGTCAGAGAGCAGTAGCTTGTCCCTTTGACTGGCTTCGAGAATAAGGTTGTCCAAGTGACTGGCATTGATAATATAGTTGTTCAAGTCACCTCCATAGAGCAGAGATTTTCCAAGTGACTGGGTTTGAGAATAAGGTTGTCTATATGAAAAGTATTGAGAATAAGGATCTGCAAATCACTGGCAGTGAGAATAAGGTTGTCCAAGTGACTGTGAGAGAGCAGGGCCTTGTCCAAGTGACTGGCTTTGTGCAAAAGGTTGTACAAGTGACTGCCATTGGGAATAATGTTTCCATGTTACTGGCATTGAGAATATGGTTATCCAGTTGACTTCCGTAGACCAGGAGATTATCCAAGTAACTGGGTTTGAGAATAAGTTTGTACACGTAACAGGTATTGAGAATAAGGGTCTGCAAGTCACTGGCATTGAAAATAAGGTTGTACCAGTGACTGCTATTGATAAAAGGCGTGTACAAATGACTGGGATTGAGGACATGGTTGTCCACGTGACTGTCAAAGAGCAGGGCCTTGTCCTAGTGACTAGCTATGTGCAAAAGGTTGTACAAGTGAGTGCCATTGAGATTAAGGTTGTGCAAGTCATTGGCGTTGAGTATGAGCTTGTCCAAGTAACTTTCATTGAGAAAAGTGTTGTCCAAGTGACTGGCATTGAGTATATGGTTATCCAAATGGCTGTCAGGGAACAGCATCTTGTCCGTTTGACTTGCATTGAGAATATGGTTGTCTAAGTACCAGCCATGGATAAAAGGCTTGTCCAAGTGACTGGCATTGAGTATATGGTTGTCCAAGTGATTGTGAGAGAGCAGGGACTTGTCCAAGTGACTGTCAGAGAGCAGGAGCTTGTCCAAGAAACTGGCTTTGAGAAAAAGGTTGTCCAAGTGACTGTGAGAGTTCAGGGACTTTTGCAGGTGACAGGCTTTGGAATAAGGTTGTACAAGTGACTGCCATTGATAAAAGGCTTGTTCAAGTGCTGGCATTGAGAATATGGTTGTCCAAGTGACTGTCAAGGAGCAGGGAGTTGTCCATTTGACTTGCATTGAGAATAAGGCTGTCCGAGTGACAGAGAGAGAGCAGGTTCTTCTCCAAGTGTTTGTCAGAGAGGAGGAGCTTGTCCAAGTGACTGGCTTTGAAAATAAGACTGTTCAAGTGACTGGAATTGAGAATAAAGTTGTCCAAGTGACTGTCAGTGAGCAGGGTCTTATACATGTGACTTGCATTGAGGACTAGGTTGTCCAAGTGACTGAGAGATGCAGAATCATTTCCAAGTGACTGACAGAGAGCAGGGCCGTGTCCAAGTGACTGGCTTGTGGAAAAGGTTGTACAAGTGACTGCCATCGATATTAATGTTGTCCAAATCTCTAGTATTAAGAATATGGTTGTCCAAGTGACTGTCAGACTACCAGCGCTTGTCTAAGTGTCTGGGTTTTAGAATAAGGTTTTCCAAATAGCAGGTATTGAGAATAAGGTTCTGCAAGTCACTGGCATTGAAAGTAAGGTTGTCCAAATGAATGCCATTGAAAAAAGGCTTGTCCAAGTGACTGGCAATGAGTATATTGATGTCCACGTGACTGTCAGAGAGCAGGGCCTTGTCCAAGAGACTGTCAGAGAAAGGAGCTTGTCCAAGTGACTGCCTTTGAGAATAAGGTTTTTCAAGGGACTGCAATTGAGAATTAAGTTGTCTAACAGACTGTTGGGTGCATTGTCTTGTCCATATGACTTGCATTGAGAATTAGGTTGTCCAAGTTACTGAGAGATAGCAGGGTCTTTTGCAAGTGACTTATAGAGAGCTGGGCCTTGTCCAAGTGACTGGCTTCTTTAATAAGGTTGTACAAGTGAGTTCCATTGAGAATAAGGTTGTCCCAGTAAATGGCATTGAGAATATGGTTGACCAAATGACAGTCAGAGAGAAGGAGCTTGTGCCTGAGAATAAGGTTGTCCAAGTGACTGTGAGAGAGCAGGGGCTTGTCCAGGTGACAGACTTTGAGAATAAGGTTGTCCAAGTGACTGGCATTGAGAATATGGTTTTCCAATTGACTTCCATAGAACAGGAGATTTGCTAAGTGACTGGGTTTGAGAATAAGGTTGTCTAAGTGCAAAGTATTGAGAATAAGGTTCTGCAAATCACTGGCATTGAGAATAAGGTTGTCCAAGTGAATGTGAGAGAGCACGGGCTTGTCCAAGGGACAGGCATTGAGAATAAGATTGTCCATGTCACTTGCATTGAAAGGAAGGTTGTCCAAGTGACTAGCATTGATAAAAGGCTTGTCCAAGGGACTGGCATTTAGAATATGGTTGTCCAAGTGATTGTCAGGGTACAGCGTCTTGTGTGTTTGACTTACATTGAGAATGAGCTTGTGCAAGTGACTGAGAGAGAGCTGGGTCTTGTCCAAGTGCCTGTTAAAAGGAGCTTGTCCAAGTGACTGGCTTTGAGAATAAGGCTGTTCAAGTGTCTGGAATTGAGAAACAAATTGTCCAAGTGACTGTCAGAGAGTAAGGCCTTTTCTTTGTGACTTGTATTTAGAATTAGGTTATCCAAATGACTGAGATGAAGGATATTTTCCAAGTGACTGTCAGACAGCAGGGCCTTGTCCAAGTGACTGGCTTTGTGGAGAAGCTTGTACAAGTGACTGTCAGAGATAGAGCTGGGCCTTTTCCAAGTGACTGGCTTTTTGAATGAGGTTGTACAAGTGACTGCCATTGGGAATAAGGTTGTCCAAGTGACTGGCATTGAGAATATGGTTGTCCAATTGACTTCCGTAGACAAGGAGATTTTCCAAGTAACTGGGTTTGAGAATAAGTTTGTACACATAACAGGTATTGAGAATAAGGGTCTGCAAGTCACTGGCATTGAAAGGAAGGTTGTACAAGTGACTGCCATTGATAAAAGTCTTATCCAAGTGACTGGCATTGAGTATATGGTTGTCCACGTGACGGTTAGAGAGCAGGGCCTTGTCAAGTGACTGTCAGAGAACAGGAGCTTGTCCATGTGACTTGCATTGAGAATTAGGTAGTCCAAGTGACTGAGAGAGAGAAGGGTCTTTTCCAAGTGACTGACAGGGAGCAGGGCCTTGTCCAATTGATTGGCTTTGTGGAAAATGTTGTACAAGAGACTGTCAGAAATACAGCTTGGCCTTTTCCTAGTGACTGGCTTTTTGAATAAGGTTGTACAAGTGACTGCCATTGGGAATAATGTTTTCCATGTGACTGGCATTGAGAATATGGTTGTCCAATTGACTTCCGTAGACCAGGAGATTATCCAAGTAACTGGGTTTGAGAATAAGTTTGTACACATAACAGGTATTGAGAATAAGGGTCTGCAAGTCACTGGCATTGAAAATAAGGTTGTACCAGTGACTGCTATTGACAAAGGCGTGTACAAATGACTGGGATTGAGGACATGGTTGTCCACGTGACTATCAGAGAGCAGGGCCTTGTCCAGTGTCTAGCTTTGTGCAAAAGGTTGTACAAGTGAGTACCATTGAGATTAAGGTTGCGCAAGTCACTGGCATTGAGTATAAGCTTGTCCGAGTAACTTTCATTGAGAATAGTGTTGTCCAAGTGACTGGCATTGAATATATGGTTATCCAAGTTACTGTCAGGGAAAAGCGTCTATTCCATTTGACTTGCATTGAGAATTTGGTTGTCTAAGTATCTGTCATGGATAAAAGGCTTGTCCAAGTGACTGGCATTGAGTATATGGTTGTCCAAGTGACTGTGAGAGAGCAGGGCCTTGTCCAAATGACTGTCAGAAAGCAGAAGATTGTCCAAGAAACTGGCTTTGAGAAAAAGGTTGTCCAAGTGACTCTGAGAGATCAGGGACTTGTCCAGGTGACAGGCTTCGGAATAAGGTTGTCCATGTGACTGCCATTGATAAAAGGCTTGTTCAAGTGCTGGCATTGAGAATATGGTTTTCCAAGTGACTGTCAGGGAGCAGGGTCTTGTCCATTTGACTGGCTTTGTGGAAAAGGTTGTACAAGAGACTGTCAGAGATAGAGCTGGGCCTTTTCCTAGAGATTGGCTTTTTGAATAAGGTTGTGCAAGTGACTGCCATTGGGAATGAGGTTGTCCAATTGAATGGCATTGAGAATATGGTTTACCAAGTGACTGTCAAAAGCAGGAGCCAGTCCATTTGACTGACTTTGAGAATGAGTTTGTCCATGTGACTGTGAGAGAGCAGGGGCTTGTCCAGGTGACAGGCTTTAAGATTATAGTTATCCATGTGACTTTCAGGGAGCAGGGTCTTGTCCATTTGACTTACATTCAGAATAAGGCTATCCAAGTGACAGAGAGAGAGCAGGGTCTTTTCCAAGTGCCTGTCAGAGAGGAGGAGCTTGTCCAAGTAACTGGCTTTGAGAAAAAGGCTGTTCAAGTGACTGGAATTGAGAATAAATTTGTCCAAGTGACTGTCCTTGAGCAGGGTCTTGTCCATGTCAATTTCATTGAGAATTAGGTTGTCCATGTGACTGAGAGTGAGCATGGTCGTTTCCAAGTGACTGACAGAGAGTGGGAATAAGTTTGTCCAAGTGACTGGCTTTTTGAATAAGGTTGTACGAGTGACTGCCATTGAGAATAAGGTTTTCCAAGTGACTGGCATTGAGAATATGGTTGACCAAGTGACTGTCAGAGAGAGGAGCTTTTCAAGTGACAGGCTTTGAGAATAAGTTTGTCCAAGTGACTGGAATTGAGAATATGGTTGTCTAATTGACTTCCATAGAATAGGGGATTTTCCAAGTGACTGGATTTGAGAATATGGTTGTCCAAATAACATGTATTGAGAATACGGTTCTGCAAGTAACTGCCATTGAAAGTAAGGTTGTCCTAGTGACTGCCAATGATAAAAGTCTAGTCCATGTGACTGCCATTGAGTATATGGTTTTCCAAGTGACTGTCAGATAGCAGGGATTGTCCAAGTGACTGGCATTGTGAATAAGGTTGTAGAAGTGACTGCCATTGAGAATAAGGTTGTCCAAGTCACTGGCATTGAGAATATGTTTGTCCAAGTGCCTGGCATTGAGAATATGGTTGTCCAAGTGACTGGCAGGGAACAGGGTCTTGTCAGTTTGACTTGCATGGAGAATAAGGTTGTCCAAGTGACTGAGAGAGAGCAGGAGCTTGTCCAAGTGACTGGCTTTGAGAATAAGGTTGTTCAATGACTGGAATTTAATATAAAGTTGTCCAAGTGACTGTCAGAGAGCATGGTCTTGTCTCTGTGACTTGCTTTGAGAATTAGGTTGTCCAAGTCACTGAGTAAGAGCAGGTTCTTGTCCCAGTGCCTGTAGAGAGGAGGAGCTTGTACAAGTGACTGGCTTTGTGGAAAAGATTGTACAAGTGACTGCCATTGAGATTAAGGTTGTCCAAGTCTCTAACATTAAGAACATGGTTGTCCAATTGACTGACACGGAAACGGGTCCCTTCAAAGTAACTGGGTGAGAATAAGTTTGTCCAAGTGACTAGGAGGGAGCACGGGCTTGTCCAAGTGACTGGCATTGAGGCAAATGTTGTCCAAGTGACTAGCATTGAGAACACGGTTGACCAAGTGACTGTCAGAGGCAGGAACTTGTCCAAGTGACTGGATTTGAGAATAAGGTTTTCCACGTGACTGTGAGAGAGCAGGGGATTGTCCAAGTGACAGGCATTGAGAATAAAATTGTCAAATTGACTGGCATTGAGAATAAGGTTGTCCAACTCACTGGCACTGAGAAGAAGGTTGTAAAAGTGACTGTCATTGAGAATATGGTTGCCTAAGTGACTGTCAGATATCAGGAGCTTGTACAAGTGACTGCCTTTGAGAATAAGGTTGTCCAAGTGACTGTCAGAGAGGAGGGTCATGTCCATATGACTGGCATTAAGAATATGGTTGTCCAAGTGACTGTCAGGGAGCAGGGTCTTCTCCATGTGACTTGCATTGAGAACTAGGTTGTCCAAGTGTCTGAGAGATGCAGAATCTTTTCCATGTGACTGTCAGAGTGCAGGGCCTTGTCCAAGTGACTGGCTTTGTGGAAAATGTTGTACACATGACTGGCATCGAGATTACTGTTGTCGAAGTCTCAGGTATTAAGAATATGGTTGTCCAATTGACGTCCGTAGCCCAGGAGATTTTCCAAGTAACTGGTTTGGAATAAGTTTGTACATGTAATAGGTATTGAGAATTAGGTTCTGCAAGTCACTGGCATTGAAAGTAAGGTTGTACAAGTGACTGTTATTGATAAAAGGCTTGTCCAAGTGACTAGCATTGACTGTATTGTTGTCCATGTCACTGTCAGAGAGCAGGGCCTTGTCAAGTGACTGTCAGAGAGCAGGAGCTTGCCCATGTGCCTTGCATTGAGAATTAGGTTGTCCAAGTGACTGAGAGAGAGCAGGGTCTTTTCCAAGTGACTGACAGAGAGCAGGGCCTTGACCAAGTGACTAGATTTGTGGAAAAGGTTGTACAAGTGACTGTCAGAGAGAAAGCTGGGCCTTGTCATAGTGACTGGCTTTTTGAATAAGATTGTACAAGTGACTGCATTTGGGAATAAGTTTGTCCAAGTGACTGGCATTGAGAATATGGTTGTCCATGTCACTGTCAGAGAGCAGGGCCTTGTCCAAGAGACTGTCAGAGAGCAGGAGCTTGTCCAAATGACTGCCTTTGAGAATAATGTTGTTCAAGTGACTGTTATTGAGAATAATGTTGTCTAAGTGACTGACAGAGAGCAGGGCCTTGTCCAAGTGTCTGGCTTTGTGGAAAAGCTTGTACAAGTGACTACCAGAGACAGACTGGACCTTGTGCAAGTGACTTGATTTTTGAATGAGGTTGTTGAGTGACTGCCATTGAGAATAAGGTTGTTCAAGTGACTGGCATTCAGAATAAGTTATATGAGTGACTGAGAGTGAGCAGGGTCTTTTCCAAGTGGCTGACAGAGAGCAGGGCCTTCTCCAAGTGACTGGCTTTGTGGATAAGGTTGTTCCAGTGACTGCCATTGAGAATAATGTTGTCCAAGGGACTGGCATTGAGAATATGGTTGACCAAGTGACTATCAGAGAGAGGTGGTTATCCAAGTGACTGGCTTTGAGAATAAGTTTGTCCAAGTGACTGGAATTGAGAATATGGTTGTCTAATTGACTTCCATAGAATAGGGGATTTTCCAAGTGACTGGATTTGAGAATATGGTTGTCCAAATAACATGTATTGAGAATACGGTTCTGCAAGTAACTGCCATTGAAAGTAAGGTTGTCCAAGTGACTGCCAATGATAAAAGGCTAATCCATGTGACTGCCATTGATTATATGGTTTTCCAAGTGACTGTCAGATAGCAGGGATTGTCCAAGTGACTGGCTTTGTGAATAGGGTTGTAGAAGTGACTGCCATTGAGAATAAGGTTGTCCAAGTCACTGGCATTGAGAATATGTTTGTCCAAGTTCCTGGCATTGAGAATATGGTTGTCCAAGTGACTGGCAGGGAACAGGGTCTTTTCAGTTAGACTTGCATGGGGAATAAGGTTGTCCAAGTGACTGAGAGAGAGCAGGAGCTTGTCCAAGTGACTGGCTTTGAGAATAAGGTTGTTCAATGACTGGAATTTAATATAAAGTTGTCCAAGTGACTGTCAGAGAGCATGGTCTTGTCTCTGTGACTTGCTTTGAGAATTAGGTTGTCCAAGTCACTGAGATAGAGCAGGGTCTTGTCCTAGTGCCTGTAGAGAGGAGGAGCTTGTACAAGTGACTGGCTTTGTGGAAAAGATTGTACAAGTGACTGCCATTGAGATTAAGGTTGTCCAAGTCTCTAACATTAAGAACATGGTTGTCCAATTGACTGACACGGAAACGGGTCCCTTCAAAGTAACTGGGTTTGAGAATAAGTTTGTCCAAGTGACTAGGAGGGAGCACGGGCTTGTCCAAGTGACTGGCATTGAGGCAAACGTTGTCCAAGTGACTAGCATTGAGAACACGGTTGACCAAGTGACTGTCAGAGGGCAGGAACTTGTCCAAGTGACTGGATTTCAGAATAAGGTTTTCCACGTGACTGTGAGAGAGCAGGGGATTGTCCAAGTGACAGGCATTGAGAATAAAATTGTCAAATTGACTGGCATTGAGAATAAGGTTGTCCAACTCACTGGCACTGAGAAGAAGGTTGTAAAAGTGACTGTCATTGAGAATATGGTCGCCTAAGTGACTGTCAGATATCAGGAGCTTGTACAAGTGACTGCCTTTGAGAATAAGGTTGTCCAAGTGACTGTCAGAGAGGAGGGTCATGTCCATATGACTGGCATTAAGAATATGGTTGTCCAAGTGACTGTCAGGGAGCAGGGTCTTCTCCATGTGACTTGCATTGAGAACTAGGTTGTCCAAGTGTCTGAGAGATGCAGAATCTTTTCCATGTGACTGTCAGAGTGCAGGGCCTTGTCCAAGTGACTGGCTTTGTGGAAAATGTTGTACACGTGACTGCCATCGAGATTACTGTTGTCGAAGTCTCAGGTATTAAGAATATGGTTGTCCAATTGACATCCGTAGACCAGGAGATTTTCCAAGTAACTGGGTTTGGAATAAGTTTGTACACGTAACAGGTATTGAGAATTAGGTTCTGCAAGTCACTGGCATTGAAAGTAAGGTTGTACAAGTGACTGTTATTGATTAAAGGCTTGTCCAAGTGACTGGCATTGACTGTATGGTTGTCCATGTCACTGTCAGAGAGCAGGGCCTTGTCAAGTGACTGTCAGAGAGCAGGAGCTTGTCCATGTGACTTGCATTGAGAATTAGGTTGTCCAAGTGACTGAGAGAGAGCAGGGTCTTTTCCAAGTGAGTGACTAACAGCAGGGCCTTGACCAAGTGACTGGTTCTGTGGAAAAGGTTGTACAAGTGACTGTCAGAGAGAATGCTGGGCCTTGTCATACTGACTGGCTTTTTGAATAAGATTGTACAAGTGACTGCATTTGGGAATAAGGTTGTCCAAGTGAATGGCATTGAGAATATGGTTTACCAAGTGACTGTCAGAAGCAGGAGCTTGTCCCTTTGAGTGGCTTTGAGAATAAGTTTGTCCATGTGACTGTGAGAGAGCAGGGGCTTGTCCAGGTGACAGGCTTTAAGAATAAAGTTATCCAAGTGACTTTCAGGGAGCAGCATCTTGTCCATTTGACTTGCATTGAGAATAAGGCTATCCAAGTGACAGAGAGAGAGCAGGGTCTTTTCCAAGTGCCTGTCAGAGAGGAGGAGCTTGTCCAAGTAACTGGCTTTGAGAATAAGGCTGTTCAAGTGACTGGAATTGAGAATAAAGTAGACCAAGTGACTCAGTGAGCAGGGTCTTGTCCATGTCACTTTCATTGAGAATTAGGTTGTCCAAGTGACTGGCTTTGATAAAAGGCTTGTCCAAGTGACTGTCAGAGAGCAGGAGCTTGTCCAAGTGACTGGCTTTTTGAATAAGATTGTACAAGTGACTGCCATTGGGAATAAGTTTGTCCAGGTCAATGGTATTGAGAATATGGTTTAACAAGTGACTGTCAGAGAGCAGGAGCTTGTTCAAAAAACTGGCTTTGACAAAAAGGTTGTCCAAGTGACTGTGAGAGTCAGGGGTTGTCCAGGTGACAGGCTTTAAGAATAAGGTTGTCCAACTGACTGCCATTGATAAAAGGCTTATCCAAGTGCTGGCATTAAGAATATGGTTGTCCAAGTGACTTTCAGGGAGCAGGGTCTTCTCCATGTGACTTTCATTGAGAACTAGGTTGTCCAAGTGTCTGAGAGATGCAGAATCTTTTCCGTGTGACTGTCAGAGAGCTGGGCCTTGTCCAAGAGACTGGCTTTGTGGAAAATGTTGTACACGTGACTGCCATCGAGATTACTGTTGTTGAAGTCTCGGGTATTAAGAATATGGTTGTCCAATTGATGTCCGTAGACCAGGAGATTTTCCAAGTAACTGGGTTTGAGAATAAGTTTGTACATGTAACAGGTATTGAGAATTAGGTTCTGCAAGTCACTGGCATTGATAAAAGGTTGTACAAGTGACTGCCATTGATAAAAGGCTTGTCCAAGTGACTTGCATAGAGTATATGGTTGTCCATGTCACTGTCAGACAGCAGGGCCTTGTCAAGTGACTGTCAGAGAGCAGGAGCTTGTCCATGTGCCTTGCATTGAGAATTAGGTTGTCCAAGTGACTGAGAGAGAGCAGGGTCATTTTTCAAGTGACTGACAGAGAGCAGGGCCTTGTCCAAGTGACTCGATTTGTGGAAAAGGTTGTGCAAGTTACTGTCAGAGAGAATGCTGGGCCTTGTCATAGTGACTGGCTTTTTGAATAAGATTGTACAAGTGACTGCATTTGGGAATAAGTTTGTCCAAGTGACTGGCATTGAGAATATGGTTGTCCATGTCACTGTCAGAGAGCAGGGCCTTGTCCAAGAGACTGTCAGAGACCAGGAGCTTGTCCAAATGACTGCCTTTGAGAATAATGTTGTTCAAGTGACTGTAATTGAGAATAATGTTGTCTAAGTGACTGACAGAGAGCAGGGCCTTGTCCAAGTGTCTGGCTTTGTGGAAAAGCTTGTACAAGTGACTACCAGAGACAGACTGGGCCTTGTGCAAGTGACTTGATTTTTGAATGAGGTTGTATGAGTGACTGCCATTGAGAATAAGGTTGTTCAAGTGACTGGCATTCAGAATAAGTTATATGAGTGACTGAGTGAGCAGGGTCTTTTCCAAGTGGCTGACAGAGAGCAGGGCCTTCTCCAAGTGACTGGCTTTGTGGATAAGGTTGTTCGAGTGACTGCCATTGAGAATAATGTTGTCCAAGGGACTGGCATTGAGAATATGGTTTACCAAGTGACTATCAGAGAGAGGTGGTTATCCAAGTGACTGGCTTTGAGAATAAGTTTGTCCAAGTGACTGGAATTGAGAATATGGTTGTCTAATTGACTTCCATAGAATAGGGGATTTTCCAAGTGACTGGATTTGAGAATATGGTTGTCCAAATAACATGTATTGAGAATACAGTTCTGCAAGTAACTGCCATTGAAAGTAAGGTTGTCCAAGTGACTGCCAATGATAAAAGGCTAATCCATGTGACTGCCATTGATTATATGGTTTTCCAAGTGACTGTCAGATAGCAGGGATTGTCCAAGTGACTGGCTTTGTGAATAGGGTTGTAGAAGTGACTGCCATTGAGAATAAGGTTGTCCAAGTCACTGGCATTGAGAATATGTTTGTCCAAGTTCCTGGCATTGAGAATATGGTTGTCCAAGTGACTGGCAGGGAACAGGGTCTTTTCAGTTAGACTTGCATGGGGAATAAGGTTGTCCAAGTGACTGAGAGAGAGCAGGAGCTTGTCCAAGTGACTGGCTTTGAGAATAAGGTTGTTCAATGACTGGAATTTAATATAAAGTTGTCCAAGTGACTGTCAGAGAGCATGGTCTTGTCTCTGTGACTTGCTTTGAGAATTAGGTTGTCCAAGTCACTGAGATAGAGCAGGGTCTTGTCCTAGTGCCTGTAGAGAGGAGGAGCTTGTACAAGTGACTGGCTTTGTGGAAAAGATTGTACAAGTGACTGCCATTGAGATTAAGGTTGTCCAAGTCTCTAACATTAAGAACATGGTTGTCCAATTGACTGACACGGAAACGGGTCCCTTCAAAGTAACTGGGTTTGAGAATAAGTTTGTCCAAGTGACTAGGAGGGAGCACGGGCTTGTCCAAGTGACTGGCATTGAGGCAAACGTTGTCCAAGTGACTAGCATTGAGAACACGGTTGACCAAGTGACTGTCAGAGGGCAGGAACTTGTCCAAGTGACTGGATTTCAGAATAAGGTTTTCCACGTGACTGTGAGAGAGCAGGGGATTGTCCAAGTGACAGGCATTGAGAATAAAATTGTCAAATTGACTGGCATTGAGAATAAGGTTGTCCAACTCACTGGCACTGAGAAGAAGGTTGTAAAAGTGACTGTCATTGAGAATATGGTCGCCTAAGTGACTGTCAGATATCAGGAGCTTGTACAAGTGACTGCCTTTGAGAATAAGGTTGTCCAAGTGACTGTCAGAGAGGAGGGTCATGTCCATATGACTGGCATTAAGAATATGGTTGTCCAAGTGACTGTCAGGGAGCAGGGTCTTCTCCATGTGACTTGCATTGAGAACTAGGTTGTCCAAGTGTCTGAGAGATGCAGAATCTTTTCCATGTGACTGTCAGAGTGCAGGGCCTTGTCCAAGTGACTGGCTTTGTGGAAAATGTTGTACACGTGACTGCCATCGAGATTACTGTTGTCGAAGTCTCAGGTATTAAGAATATGGTTGTCCAATTGACATCCGTAGACCAGGAGATTTTCCAAGTAACTGGGTTTGGAATAAGTTTGTACACGTAACAGGTATTGAGAATTAGGTTCTGCAAGTCACTGGCATTGAAAGTAAGGTTGTACAAGTGACTGTTATTGATTAAAGGCTTGTCCAAGTGACTGGCATTGACTGTATGGTTGTCCATGTCACTGTCAGAGAGCAGGGCCTTGTCAAGTGACTGTCAGAGAGCAGGAGCTTGTCCATGTGACTTGCATTGAGAATTAGGTTGTCCAAGTGACTGAGAGAGAGCAGGGTCTTTTCCAAGTGAGTGACTAACAGCAGGGCCTTGACCAAGTGACTGGTTCTGTGGAAAAGGTTGTACAAGTGACTGTCAGAGAGAATGCTGGGCCTTGTCATACTGACTGGCTTTTTGAATAAGATTGTACAAGTGACTGCATTTGGGAATAAGGTTGTCCAAGTGAATGGCATTGAGAATATGGTTTACCAAGTGACTGTCAGAAGCAGGAGCTTGTCCCTTTGAGTGGCTTTGAGAATAAGTTTGTCCATGTGACTGTGAGAGAGCAGGGGCTTGTCCAGGTGACAGGCTTTAAGAATAAAGTTATCCAAGTGACTTTCAGGGAGCAGCATCTTGTCCATTTGACTTGCATTGAGAATAAGGCTATCCAAGTGACAGAGAGAGAGCAGGGTCTTTTCCAAGTGCCTGTCAGAGAGGAGGAGCTTGTCCAAGTAACTGGCTTTGAGAATAAGGCTGTTCAAGTGACTGGAATTGAGAATAAAGTAGACCAAGTGACTCAGTGAGCAGGGTCTTGTCCATGTCACTTTCATTGAGAATTAGGTTGTCCAAGTGACTGGCTTTGATAAAAGGCTTGTCCAAGTGACTGTCAGAGAGCAGGAGCTTGTCCAAGTGACTGGCTTTTTGAATAAGATTGTACAAGTGACTGCCATTGGGAATAAGTTTGTCCAGGTCAATGGTATTGAGAATATGGTTTAACAAGTGACTGTCAGAGAGCAGGAGCTTGTTCAAAAAACTGGCTTTGACAAAAAGGTTGTCCAAGTGACTGTGAGAGTCAGGGGTTGTCCAGGTGACAGGCTTTAAGAATAAGGTTGTCCAACTGACTGCCATTGATAAAAGGCTTATCCAAGTGCTGGCATTAAGAATATGGTTGTCCAAGTGACTTTCAGGGAGCAGGGTCTTCTCCATGTGACTTTCATTGAGAACTAGGTTGTCCAAGTGTCTGAGAGATGCAGAATCTTTTCCGTGTGACTGTCAGAGAGCAGGGCCTTGTCCAAGAGACTGGCTTTGTGGAAAATGTTGTACACGTGACTGCCATCGAGATTACTGTTGTTGAAGTCTCGGGTATTAAGAATATGGTTGTCCAATTGATGTCCGTAGACCAGGAGATTTTCCAAGTAACTGGGTTTGAGAATAAGTTTGTACATGTAACAGGTATTGAGAATTAGGTTCTGCAAGTCACTGGCATTGATAAAAGGTTGTACAAGTGACTGCCATTGATAAAAGGCTTGTCCAAGTGACTTGCATAGAGTATATGGTTGTCCATGTCACTGTCAGACAGCAGGGCCTTGTCAAGTGACTGTCAGAGAGCAGGAGCTTGTCCATGTGCCTTGCATTGAGAATTAGGTTGTCCAAGTGACTGAGAGAGAGCAGGGTCATTTTTCAAGTGACTGACAGAGAGCAGGGCCTTGTCCAAGTGACTCGATTTGTGGAAAAGGTTGTGCAAGTTACTGTCAGAGAGAATGCTGGGCCTTGTCATAGTGACTGGCTTTTTGAATAAGATTGTACAAGTGACTGCATTTGGGAATAAGTTTGTCCAAGTGACTGGCATTGAGAATATGGTTGTCCATGTCACTGTCAGAGAGCAGGGCCTTGTCCAAGAGACTGTCAGAGACCAGGAGCTTGTCCAAATGACTGCCTTTGAGAATAATGTTGTTCAAGTGACTGTAATTGAGAATAATGTTGTCTAAGTGACTGACAGAGAGCAGGGCCTTGTCCAAGTGTCTGGCTTTGTGGAAAAGCTTGTACAAGTGACTACCAGAGACAGACTGGGCCTTGTGCAAGTGACTTGATTTTTGAATGAGGTTGTATGAGTGACTGCCATTGAGAATAAGGTTGTTCAAGTGACTGGCATTCAGAATAAGTTATATGAGTGACTGAGTGAGCAGGGTCTTTTCCAAGTGGCTGACAGAGAGCAGGGCCTTCTCCAAGTGACTGGCTTTGTGGATAAGGTTGTTCGAGTGACTGCCATTGAGAATAATGTTGTCCAAGGGACTGGCATTGAGAATATGGTTTACCAAGTGACTATCAGAGAGAGGTGGTTATCCAAGTGACTGGCTTTGAGAATAAGTTTGTCCAAGTGACTGGAATTGAGAATATGGTTGTCTAATTGACTTCCATAGAATAGGGGATTTTCCAAGTGACTGGATTTGAGAATATGGTTGTCCAAATAACATGTATTGAGAATACAGTTCTGCAAGTAACTGCCATTGAAAGTAAGGTTGTCCAAGTGACTGCCAATGATAAAAGGCTAATCCATGTGACTGCCATTGAGTATATGATTTTCCAAGTGACTGTCAGATAGCAGGGATTGTCCAAGTGACTGGGTTTGTGAATAAGGTTGTAGAAGTGACTGCCATTGAGAATAAGGTTGTCCAAGTCACTGGCATTGAGAATATGTTTGTCCAAGTTCCTGGCATTGAGAATATGGTTGTCCAAGTGACTGGCAGGGAACAGGGTCTTTTCAGTTAGACTTGCATGGGGAATAAGGTTGTCCAAGTGACTGAGAGAGAGCAGGAGCTTGTCCAAGTGACTGGCTTTGAGAATAAGGTTGTTCAATGACTGGAATTTAATATAAAGTTGTCCAAGTGACTGTCAGAGAGCATGGTCTTGTCTCTGTGACTTGCTTTGAGAATTAGGTTGTCCAAGTCACTGAGATAGAGCAGGGTCTTGTCCTAGTGCCTGTAGAGAGGAGGAGCTTGTACAAGTGACTGGCTTTGTGGAAAAGATTGTACAAGTGACTGCCATTGAGATTAAGGTTGTCCAAGTCTCTAACATTAAGAACATGGTTGTCCAATTGACTGATACGGAAACGGGTCCCTTCAAAGTAACTGGGTTTGAGAATAAGTTTGTCCAAGTGACTAGGAGGGAGCACGGGCTTGTCCAAGTGACTGGCATTGAGGCAAACGTTGTCCAAGTGACTGTCAGAGGGCAGGAACTTGTCCAAGTGACTGGATTTCAGAATAAGGTTTTCCACGTGACTGTGAGAGAGCAGGGGATTGTCCAAGTGACAGGCATTGAGAATAAGGTTATCCATGTCCCTGGCATTGAAAGGAAGGTTGTCCACGTGACTGCCATTGAGAAAAGGGTTGTCCAAGTGACTAGCATTGAGCATATGGTTGTCCAAGTGAATGGCTTTGGGAATACGGTTGTCCAAGTGACTGAGTGATAGCAGGAGCTTGTCCAGGTAACAGTCTTTGAGAAGTTACCTAGTTGTGTAAGTGACTCTCATTGAGATTACAATTGTCCAAGTCACTGGCATTGAGAAGAAGGTTGTCCAACTCACTGTTATTGAGAAGAAGATTGTATAAGTGACTGTTATTGAGAATATGGTTGACTAAGTGACTGTCAGAGAGTATGGGCTTGTCCAGGTGCCTGGCCTTGAGAAGAGTGTTGTCCTAGTGACTGTCATTGAGAATAAGGTTGTCCAACTCACTGGCATTGAGAAGAAGGTTGTACAAGTGACTGGCATTGAGAATAAAATTTCAAATGACTGGCATATATAATAAGGTTATGCAAGCCACTGGCATTGAGAATAAGGTTGTCCAAATGACTGTAATTGAGAATAAATTTGTCCAAGTGACTGTGAGAGAGTAGGGGCTTGTCCAGGTAATTGTCTTTGAGTTATGATTGTGCAAGTGACTGTCATTGAGAATAAGGTTGTCCAAGTGACTGTTATTAGGGATAAGATTGGCAAATTGACTGGCATTGAGAATAAGGTTATCCAAGTCTCTGGCATTGAGAAGAAGGTTGTACTAGTGACTGACATTGAGAATATGGTTGACTAGTGACTGTCAGAGAGCAGGGGCTTGTCCAAGTTACTGGCTTTGAGAATAAGGTTGTCCAAGTGACTTAGAAAGCAGGGTCTTGTCCATGTGACTTGCATTGAGAATAAGGTTGTCCAAGTGACTGAGAGAGAGCAGGGCCTTGTCCAAATGACTGTCACATAACAGGGGCTTTTCCAAGTGACTGTCATTGAGAATAAGGTTGTCAAAGTGACTGGCATTGAGAATAAGGTTGTCAAAGTGACTGGCATTGAGAATAAGGTTGTCAAAGTGACTGGCATTGAGAATAAGGTTGTCAAAGTGACTGAGAGAGAGCAGGGCCTTGTCCAAATGACTGTCACATAACAGGGGCTTTTCCAAGTGACTGTCATTGAGAATAAGGTTGTCAAAGTGACTGGCATTGAGAATAAGGTTGTCAAAGTGACTGGCATTGAGAATAAGGTTGTTCATGTCATTGGCATGGAGATGAAGGATGTCCAATTGACTGCCACTGAGAGAAAAGGCTGTCCAAGTGACTGGTATTGATAATAATGTTTTCCATGTAACTGGTATTAAAAGGAAGGTTGTCCAAGTGACTGCCATTGAGAATAAGGTTGTCCAAGTGACTGTCATTGAGAAGAAGGTTGTCAAAGTGATTGCCATTGAGAATGAGTGTGTCTAAGTCACTGGCATTTAGAATAAGGTTGTCCAAGGGAGTGTCAGAGAGCAGGCTCTCTTTCATGTGAGTGGCATTGAAAATATTGTTGTCCATGTGAGTCTCAGAGAGAAGGACCTTGTCCAAGTGACTGGAATTGAGACTAAATGTGTCCAAGTCACTGTCATTGTCAATAAGGTTGTCCAAGTGACTGTCAGAGAGCAGACGCTTGTCTAAGTCACTGGCTCTAAGAATAAGCTTGTCCCAATTACAGGCATTGACAATAACATTGTCCAAGTGACTCTGAGAGATCAGGGGGTCTTGTCCACATGTCTGGCATTGAGAAGAAGCTTGTCCAAGTGACTGCCTTTGAGAATAAGGTTGTCCAACTGACAGGCATTGAGAATATGGCTGTGAAAGTGACTGTGAGAGAGCATGGGCTTGTCCAAGTGACTGGCTTTGAGAATAAGGTTGTCTAAGTGACAGTCAGAGAGCACGGTCTTATCTGAGTGACTGTCATTGAGAAGGGGCTTGTTCAGTGACTGAGAGAACATGGTTGTCCAAATAAGTGGCATTGGGCATGTGTTTGTAAAATTGACTGGCCGAGTGACCGGACTTTTCCAAGTCACTGGCAGAGAGCACAGGCTCTTCCTTTTTTTTTTTTTTTTAATATATTTTATCCATTTTTTGCAGAGAGGAAGGGAGAGGCAAAGAGAGTTAGAAACATCAATGAGAGAGAAACATCGATCAGCCGCCTCCTGCACACCCCCTACTGGGGATGTGCCCGCAGGCAAGGTACATGCCCTTGACCGGAATCGAACCTGGGACCCTCGAGTCCGCAGGCCGATGCTCTATCCACTGAGCCAAACCGGTCAGGGCCAGGTCCTTCCTCTTGTGTGGCATTGACAATAACGTTTTCCAACTGACTGGCATCAAAAAGAGTCTTGTCCAAGTGTCAGACAGAGAGAAGGGCCTGTTGTAAGTTACTCACTGGGGTGGCCTATGCTTGATGCCTGGGCCTGACCACAAAAGTACTATGGCTGTGGGGTTGTGAAGACTTCTTAGTGAACAGGGAGCTTTGAAAATGCCTAGGCCCCGTTCATTCAGATCACCTGCCCCTTAGAGCACCATGAGAGGTGAGTGACCAGGAACCAATTAATTTGTCAACGGTGACTGCACATTTCAGGGATGTGCAAACAGAAGGGCAGCTGGCAAGGTGGAGAAGTCAGCGGGGCCGTGGCTGGTGGAGGGTTCCATAGGAATCAGAGGCGCCTCTTCCCAGCATTGTCCGTGAGGGTGTGGGCAGGCCGTGGACCCAACAGGTGGGGGAACGAATGTCATGTCACTCCTGCCAACATAAGAAACCTCCAAACCTGCCGAGAATTTTGATGGGTTTATTTGAGCCAAACTGGCGACAGTTGCCGGGAAGCAAAATCTCGAGGGACTGGGAAAATGCTGCAGGGAATTGCCGCTTTGCGCCTTGTTTTACGCGTTGGATTCGAAGGCGGAGTGTCAGGAGGGTTACGTGAAATCCATTGGTGATGGGTGAGAGAGGCTGGGGAAGGCCAAGCAGGGAAGTCTTTGAGAGTGGATAAAGCGCAACGCGGATGGGCACACACTTCTACATGCTGGCCTGCTGGAGAGCTAACCGTTAACGTTACAGCATATAGAATCTAATACTGAACATATCTATGGTGTCTGTAAAAGGGGTACTCTTGACTTTCTGAAGGCGCATCATCATAGATGCAAAAAGCAATAGCCGCCTCAGCCAAGGGGAAGGCCGGCTTTTGTCAAGAAGGACACAGGCCGAGGACGTGACTGCCCACCATGACGCACTTCAGGTTGGGAAGT
This sequence comes from Corynorhinus townsendii, assembly GCA_026230045.1. Lineage (NCBI taxonomy): Eukaryota > Metazoa > Chordata > Mammalia > Chiroptera > Vespertilionidae > Corynorhinus > Corynorhinus townsendii. The sequence continues at coordinate 1,599,882 of JAPDVU010000017.1, forward strand.
CCGCATTGCAGACCTCCTGTGGGGTTACTTCCTGCCCACGAGCGGGTAAGGCTGCCATGCAGGCCTTCCCAGCTTGTGGGGTTTGGTGTGGGCGCCCTCTTCGCCCATGCCTCTGTGCAGTTAGGAGGAACTGGGGAATCTCAGGCTGTAAAAAGTCCAGTTCTCTTCTTGGACTTCAGGGTGTCCCTTGCATGCCAAGCTGTGCCTCTTTGGGGCGGGAAGGTGGCTGTGGGGAACCGTGCATTTGTGCAGTGCACTGGGATTGGCGACCAGGCCGCGTGTTCCTCGTTGCGTGCAGGGATTGGGCAGATGAATGAGAAACAGAGCTTCCCTCCTGCGTTGGATGTCCGTGGAGTGGGAATTCAGATAAAGGAATAGGCCATTAAGTTGGGATTAGTGACAGGGTTCAGGGCTCTCTAACCGCAAACATAGCACCGTGGAACAGTGAGGATTTAAGCAGATGGAATTTGATAAAGGGAAGTGTTATGGAGGCCAAAAGTAGTAAATCGTGATAAATTTATTAGGTCTTTCTGGAAAACCAGAGGGGCTGAGCTCCAAAATGGCACCAGCACCCAGGGACAGGGCACCAAAGATTTTAAAGGACTCTTGGCTGGCTTTTTCTGGGCAGAGACATCTCTGGGGGGGTGCAGATCCTGGGAAGGTCCGAGGGGAAGGAGAATGCTCTTAGCTGTGGAATGTGGCCTTAGCCAGTGGAATGCGGTCTACGCAAAAGGGAGTGTCGGTTGTGAAGCGGTCTACGGGTCAGTTCCCAGGGGAGGGGGTGCTGATTCAATTATTTGATCAGACCTCACAGGAAGGTGCCGGAAGACCTTTGACCTTCCTCCCTGAAGCCGGGTACAAAGCTCACAGGAGAGGCGGCCTCCGTGTGCTGGGCGGGGAGGAGCGTCCTTATCTCTGGAGACAGAGGGCCACCACAAGGAATCGGAGTGCACAGGCCTCCTTCAGTTCCTGCGTTTACTGCACGTAGCTCCTTCCCTGCGTCCTATCACATTTCCCCACGACTTCCCCTCTTCATCCAACCTCATGTGGAAAAACTCGGGTCGAACCATGCCTTTGGCTCATTTCCTTACAAAGCCTCCCGTATCATGTAAAACAAACACATCTGAATGCTTATTCCCTTCTGTGTGTTCCCCGCCCCCCCCCCCCCCAAACTATAGGAGCAAGTTTATTTAGAAAGTCACAGAGGTAGAAGAAAGGGGCTCAGGACAACCGCTAGAGAGGCAGAAGAAGGGCCCTTGGAGCTTGGGAGGGAGGAAGGCCAGATGGTAACAGATGGGGTGGGGGAGGGAGAAGAGGGGGAGGGGGAAGGCACAGGCACGCTCCAGGAGGGAGAGCCCGCTTTTTCTCTTGTTAATCTGTCTTTTATTACAGAGCCCCAGCTGGGAGCCCAGAAAGGCAGAAAGGAAAATATTTTTTCCTCCCCTGTAGTAGAAATGGTAAGCCTCCCATCGTACACAGTCCTGGAGGATTTCAGAGGATACTAGCATATCGGCAGCGTGGTCTAGGTTTAAGTGGTGGGAGAAGGCTCCCTGCAGGAGGCACGTTATGACTAGAGGTATAAAGAGTTAAGTAGTAGAAACTCAAGAAAAACCGAATAGGAAAGACAAAAATAGGATTTCTGTTCAAGGTAGGAAACAGAGCATGAACAGATGTCAAATTATTTGAGACGCCATAGGTAGAGAACATTTCATCCGTCTGAATCAAGGTGATTACACCATGGGGCGAGGCTGGGAGGGTATTTAATGTGTGATTACTTGACTTCATGCTGTCCTGTTCTTATGCATTCATTGGCACCACTGTCATTTTTTTTCTCATAGGAATGCCCCCGGTGTGACTGTAAATTGAAAATTCTGGTTTCTTGGTGTCGGACAAGTTCTTAATGTAAACCCTTGGTTTTAGACAGTCTAGGCAGGCAAAAGCGTAGAGGGTTTGACAGAGAAGAAAACCATCCTGCAGGCCAGGGGAGAGAGAGGCCACCAGGAATCAAGGTTTGCTGTTGGCCCATTCTCTTCATCCCCTTAGATTGTCCCAGGCAGGATGCCCCATCATCCGTGAATATTCCGTGCACAAGCCACTCTCACGCCTTCACAGTCCGGCCCCACAAATGGACACTTTGCTTGGTTTATAGGATTGTAGCGCCATCTGGCCTCCAGAAATCCAGAGGCCCGGTCAGCCCCAGCACAGTGCCCCCAGCACAGTGCCCCCAGCCTGGTTACCGGGCTCGGCTGCCGACTGTGCCGAGTGGGGATGGGAGGGAGTCCCCAGAGGGGGAAGGAGAGCAAGTCAGGCCCAGGAAAAGGAAAAGATGGGTCCGGGCACCAGAAGTCCCTGCATGCCAGCAGGAATGTGCCCTCCATCCATGGTTGGCAAACTGCGGCTCGCGAGCCACATGCGGCTCTTTGGCCCCTGGAGTGTGGCTCTTGCACAAAATACCACGGCCTGGGCGAGTCTATTTGGAAGCGGCATTAGAGGAAGGTTAAGTTTAAAAAATGTGGCTCTCCAAAGAAATGGCCATCGTCGTCCTGTTGCTATTTGGCTCTGTGGACTCCTGAGTTTGCCGACCACTGCCCTAGATCTTTTATTTCAAACCGGAAACAGAATGCTGTTTGCTTCCAGGGGACAGAACACAACTCAGAATTGTCCCCCGTAAACCGCCGGGGGGGGGGGGGAGCCGGGCCCCGCATCCACTCCCCGCGCCGCCTGGTCTGTGGGTAGCGCTTGGGAAGGGCCCTGTGAGGCCCACGGAGCTCACTGACCCACGGGAGCGGGTTGTGGGCACGCACAGCTCACGTTCTGTCTGTGAAGCGGGCTCGGGGGTCTGTCCCGCGTCCAGCCCGGTTCCCCCCCCCCCACCCCCACGCAGTGGCGGGTGCGTCTGTGTCCCTTTCCTCGTGGGTGCGGGGCCCGCCCATCAGGCGGGCGTCATTCAGGGCCTGATGCCCCGTGGGGTTGCTCTTCAGACGCTTTCCAATCTGGTTTGCTGTCCCCTCGTGGGGAGCGTCTCCAGCGAAGGGCCGTCTCCCCTTTGTTGTTGGTCCTTTTGCTAACGTTTCCTGTGACCGGGGTCCGTTCCAAACTGCACTTTTGCCAGCGTTTTCCCCGCAGGTGTATGTCTTTGGACTTGATTTTTTTCCTACAGTTCTTTGAAACCGGAGTCACCATGATCAGATTTCCTGTAGCCCTTGGCAACACAGGACTCTCGGTTTGAAAGGAGGACGTTTTGTTCGCCCTGAGAATAGAACGTGGAACTCAGCCGTGTTATTCCCTCGGAAACAAGGCGTGGCCCCTTCCCCTCCTCCCCACCCCGCGAGGGGCCTGTGGTGCGCGGATTTAATTTAAAAAAACAAAAAAAAAAACCTGTCGGTTTTAAGTCCATTTGCAGAGCATTTGAAGATTCAGAATCCACGGTTCCCTCTTAGCAGTGTTGGTCCCGACTTTGACTTTATGATGCTTTTTGGGGGGAAGGTTAATAAATCTCGGGGTGCGTGGGTTTTGAATTTCCTGTTCACGTATATTGTTTCTGGGCCGTCTGCAGGCAGCGGACCGTGGGACGCCGGAGCCCAGCGGCGCGCCCCGAAGGCCCGCGCACCAGGCCCAGCAGCACGTGGGCCCCGCCCTGCGGCCAACGCGGAGGACGCCATTGTTCCGCCACGTCGCTGCGCCCAGGGGAGGTCACGTGAGAACTCGTGAGCGCGTGCGCGGCGTGAGGGCGGGGCGGGTGCTGCTCCCTCCGCCTCCGGGTCTCCGCCGCCCTGGGTGCCGCGGGACCGTTCCGTTTGGGGAATTTCCTGTCGTTTTCGCGGGTCTCAGACCCCGTGGTCCTGATCCCTCCGAGGAGGGGGAGGGTAGAATTCTTGCGTTTGATGTTAGGACTTCAGAGTCATTAGCCTTTATTCAGATCAATAAAGTGGCGTGTTGTGTTTCTGTTTTTTACTTCCATAGGCTTTTTGTTTTATATCTGTCGTCTGTGAAATGACCCTTATAAACACTTACAATACGGTTATTTCTCATCTCATTTCACGGACCGGAATTTCCCCAAACATTTTAAAAAGTAGGCAGAAACTACCATGTTTCATTCGTTTACTTAAGTAGGAATACCACTTCATAAAGTTACCTTTTACCTTTTGTTTTGCATTCCTTGGTATTTCTTTTTTTTAAAAAAAAAAAATTCCATCACACCAACTCCTATTTACCTGAGTGGGACAAGATTGCACCTGAGTGTCAAGATTCATGTTAGAAATAACTGAATTTTTTACTTTAAAAAATTATCCTTTGACAAACTTGCCCCATAGCCACTGCGCCTAAACCGGGGAGCCCTGGAAAGGGTCCCTTTAACCTCCTGGGAATTTTAGATACTAAGAACATTCCCTGTGCACGGGACTTGGTATTGTTATATGGTTCATTGGGCTCTGATGTGGCTGCCCCCAGACATTTTTTTGTTAAAAAGTAGAATTAAATAGAACATCGTGTGATGTTGGAGTAGGGGAATTTATCTTGGTAACGTTAGGATGCTGGTTTCATTGTAGGTATGATTATGCAAAGCTAAGAATCCAAGAACGCACCCCCAAGAGAAAGGAATTAAAAAGTAAGATTTTATGTGAACGTGCCCACCTTGATCCTGAAAGAAAACACACCAACTGAACAGAGTCTCCGGCACAGAGACCCGAGTACAACTCGGTGTGAACTCCCATCAAACAGCGTGTGCACCGTGAGAAGGCTTTCGATCAAGTCGATAGTGTGTAAGTTGTAAAAAATACTTTTTTTTTTTTGACATTTTTTTGTTTGTTTTGCAAACTTTGGAAATAAGTCTCAGAATTCTTTGAAGTAGCTGGCGAACCACATTATTCCCCCCCCCCCCCCCCCACTGCCTGTTGGGTCCCTTCCGCCCTCACCAGCTGGCACTGATCCCTCTTGGGCTCCAGGTCGCCATCCAAGGGACCCTGGTATGGTCTCCTGCTGCCCACTTCCTCCCGTCTTACCGTTGTGGCAGAAACTCTTCTCGGTTGCGTTTCACAGTGTAAGCAGTCAGCGCTCCACACTACTCCAAAAGTCATGAAGTTATTTCCTTGTTAAGTATTTGGGAGTTAAAAAATTTTTTTAATGCGAAGATAGAAACTATTCGAACTCCAGGAAAATTAAGGGCGAGGCAGGGAATAATTCCAACAGGAAAAAGCTTCTAGACTCATGCTGAGGGATGATCTTCAACTAAATACATACATATATATATATATATATATTCATTCCACAGTTGAATTTATTTTTAAAGGAAGGGTTGTGCTAATGTTACAAACGGAGAGAATAACCAATTCAAAAAACTAGGAAATGAGAGCCCACCGCGGCCTTCTGAGCTGTGCAGCCACCCCCTGGCCACCCCGGCACTTTGGTTTCATTCTATTCGTTTCCACATTTAATACCATCTCTCTGTGTCTGTATTACTGTATAGATCACGTACTGTGAACCGTATTCAGTTTAGCGATGGCAGAATGAATGCACTTATTCAGAAGGTAAAACATGCCTAGTTTGAAGGTTCAGTGAAGGAACGAATTTCTGAAGGCCAGAAACTTGCAGAAAATAGGAATATAACGAAGGAAAATTCCCTTTGAAATGTTCCCCCCCACCACCACCAAATAATTCCATTACTGTTGAATCACGTTTTGAAAAAAAAATTACAAATAGGACCTTTTGTTCCGTCTCGTTAAATGTCTGAATTTTAAACAGATTTTAGGACTGGGGTCTGAATCGCGCTTTTAAAAGGGACACGTTGCATGGTGGTGCTGTTTGGACTCTTTAGAACGCGTGCGCTGGTGGGAATTCGCGTAAATAAGTAGTAATTCTGAACCGGCTTCTCTGACCCACGTAGCCTGTTTTGAAAGCGAAAATAATGGAAGAAAGTTTCCCTCCGGTTTCCGCCTTTGTGGTCTTCAGGGCCCGCTCGGCACAGGAGCGCGCCGGAATTGCGTCATCGCCCGGCACCGCCGCCGGCTCGCCCGCGGGGCACTCTGGGAGGGCGACGTGGCTGGGCGCGGCCGGCGGCTGGGGGAGTCCGCCCGCGCCTGCGCGGTAGGACCCGCATCGCTTCCGCTCCGGGTTGGGGTTTTTTTTTTTTTTTTTTTTTTGTCTCCGTGGCGCTGGGAAACCTACACGTGTCCTACTTAGGTTTTTTATTTTTGTTTATTTCTTGGTTACTTTCGTTGTTAGGTTTAGGGTTTGCCTTTTTAAAACGTGACTTCGCATCTACGCTCTTAGAAACTCCCGTGGAAAACAGAATTTTTAGAAAGACCCGATCTTGGACGTTCTCCCTTTTGTTCTGGCTGTGGCCACGTGGCCCGAAGAGGGCTTTGGATTTTACACCGAACAATGGGAACATGCTTTTCTCATTACTGCCTGTGGCGCAGAAACCTTGTGAGCAAACGTGTACGCCTTTCTTTTCAAAATAAGCCTGAGTTGTTTTTTAATACAGTTGTCCACGTCAGAGGTTTTTGTTTTCCTTTCTCGGTCATCTTGATGATAGAATTCATCTTTTGTCTCGATTTCAGGGAGACTCTCTTCATTTAAAAAAAAAAAAAAAGCGGTTTTTACTCCGTTTTCTGTGGATTCGATGATCACTGTGTCGCTTTTTCTAGGAATGCATCCCTACAGAGCCAGGGCTTCTCAGCCCAGTTGAGCTTTCTATCCTGAAGGATCCTGTGGTTGTGCACAACATGTGGGCATGTGGCTGTTTTGTGTCCGGTGTGAGTGTGCCGGACATCAGACTCTTTACACAAGGCTCCCCGTCTCCCACCGGGATCCCCGTCTCCAGGGGACACAGCGCCCCTGTTTGCCTCGCTTTCCCGTCCCTACATTTGTCTTTCGGCCGGCCTGATCTAGGATACAGCCTTTCTGTTTTATAATTCTCGACTTCAGCCTTGGCGAAGCCAGACTGCGATGTCACAGTCCCCTCCCCGGGCGGGGGGGTTTTAACCTGTTCTTCCCAGTCGCTGAAGGTGCTTCCTCCTCCGTCCCATGTGGCAACCCGCACCCCTGGCCTCCCCGAGGTCTTTACCCTCCAGGGACACGCGCACCCTGTCTTATTCGCCGCCTCCTCTCTGTTGCCCTCAGAAAGCCTTTCCTAGTATCAGAAACATTTCTCGTCGTGCGTATGGGAGCAAAGACTTGAGGAAACCCTTCCTGGTACACATACCAGTCCATTCTCTCTCTCTCTCTCTCTCTTTTTTTTTTTTTAAGATGAACGTTAGCCTGGTCCATGCAGTGTATACAGCCCAAGATGCATTCGCAATCTCGCACAAGTCTGTTTTTATATCGCTAGAGCAATTATTATTTCCATTACAGTTTAACCCCCATAAGGCAGCCCTTTGCTCGTTGTTTTTTTTTTTTTTTTTTGGATATTTGCTCCTCCCCAGTGGTTCTGTTATAGGCACCTCTCACGGACATTGGGGAGGTGTTACCGGACAGGACAGCCTCCTGAGCTAGTGGGAGAGGGCTGTTCCCCAACCACCATGATCTGTCTCTTCTCAAATAAATGAACTTAATACGAGAGGCCTGGACTGCGTTGTGAAAAGCCAGTTGGTTAAAGCGATTAAAGCATGCACCTTGATTGAAAACGCCAAGCAAGCAAATCTGTTCCACCCGGCTTGGGGCACAGATGGGCTTCCCCCCCCCACCCCCCCCAGCTAATCCGGAAAAGCGAGTTGGAGGAGTCACATGCCCTCCTCCTGTCCGTAGGTTTCAAAAGATTCTTTTGCTGAGTCTCATGGTACAGCTTAAGCCTCAAGGTTTTCTTCCCAGCATTCCTGGCTACTCTCTCTTGCTGAGCCCCAAGGCTTCTGGCTTCTCTGCTTCGGGAGTAAAAGTGCCCTTTCCCCTCCCCCTCCCTCCCTTTTTGCATTCTCTCCTTTGGGAGGCCTTTAACTCTTTGCTTCTCAGAGCGCCCTTGGCGGGGGGGGAGGTAGTGTTTTTGTTCTTTGCAGGCCGGCTGCAAACTCTTCCACACTGTCTGGCCTTGTCCTGAACTTCCTGCCTCAGTTTCCCCCATTCCTCCCGCCCCGGAATCCTGTCGCTCTTCTGCTGGACCCTTCTCTCTCCATCTCTGGCAACGGCAGTGGTCCCCCACCTCTCGGTGAAGCATTAGGGTCCCCTGAGAGCTGGTGAAAGCCAGCCCGCAGCTCCAATTCACCATGCCTGGGTTTGGGGCCCTTTTTCAAGTTTCGGGGTTGACCTGAGGCCCACACTTGGAGAACGTTAAGAGCCCACCAGTGGGACGCACGGACATGCCCCACATTCTGAGCTTGTGGAGCTGAACCCTGATGGAAGATGGAAACCAGCGCCCTACAGTCTCCAGCTCTCTCCAGGGCGTTGGGAGGGAGGGCTCGTCACAGACGCAACTCCGGAGGGAAAGGACTTGCTCAGGAGCCCACAGCAGTTAGAGGAGGGCGCTGTGTAGAGACGTCGCCCTGACAAAGAGTGCCCCCTACGCGGTACGCTTAGGCCTTTGTCCCCGCTGGTGAGGTTGGTGAACCAGCGGCGAAGGCGTCACCCAGGGTCTCGTCAGAAATGCAAGTCTCAGGCCCCTCCCCAGGCCTCCGGGATCAGAATCCAAGGGTTAACAAGACCTCCAGTGACACCCCTCCGCCCCGCCGCGTTCCTTACCGTTGGCAAAGCGCTGGTCTGCACGGCCTCCCGAATAGATGTCAAGTCCCAGAAGCAGAGCTCGGCTCAGACACCACCTGCATAGCTGATGCTCCGTGGTTATGCTCTAAGTCGGGGCCCATTTGGATATTTATGACACCATTCGGGGGCCATACAAAATGAGCAACTTAAAAATGAGCCTGGTAGGAAGCAGCCCATCCATGATTATCCATGGTCATTGATGTGTTGTTTTGTTTTGTTTTAATATATTTTTATCTCTTTCAGAGAGGAAGGGAGAAGGAGGGGGAGATAGAAACATGAATGATGAGAGAGAATCTCGGATCAGCTGCCTCCTGCACGCCCCACGCTGCAGATCAAGCCCACAACCCGGGCATGTGTCCTGACCAGGAACTGAACCATGACCTCCTGGTTTATAGGTCAAAGCTCAACCACTGAGCCACGCCAGCCAGGCTGATCATTGATGTTTTTATCTCTCTCTCCCTCCCTCTCTGAAACCAAGAAAAAAAATATATTTTTAAAATATTTTTTCATTGATTTCAGAGAGAAAGGGAACGGGAGCGAGAGATAGAAACATCAATGATGAGAATCATTGATCTGCTGCCTCCTGCACACCCCCTATTGAGGATCGAGCCCACAACCCGGGCCTGTGCCCTCGACGGGAATTGAACCCGGGACCCTTCAGTCCACAGGCCTGTGCTCTATCCACTGAGCCACACCGGGCAGGGCAAAATATATCTATTTTAAAAACTAGCCTGCTCCATTTGGTCAAGCAGTTAAGGAACTCACCCCTAATGCCTTGGCAGGGCCAGACCACATGATTTTGGGGGCCTCAGATGGCCCGAGGGCCGGACGTTCCCCAGCCCTGTCCTGAGGCCGAGCTGTTGGAGATGGGTTGGGGCAGGTGCAATAGGTACCCTTGCAGGTAGGAGGGAGCTACGGGGCCTATGCCCACAGGTGTCCCAGCTTCCCTTCCCACCTCAGATCAGCTTCTAAGCCCAGGGTGTGCCCGGCGGGACATTCACAGGATCGGGGGGTCGGGGCGTGGCATAGATGCAAAGACAGTGACAGTGTTCCGACTGCCGGAAGCCCAACTGCATGCCGGACGGGCTCGGACCTAAAGTCAGGGGGGCGCGGAACCGCCGGTCAGCTCTGGGCGGGCTTCTGAGGCGAGACCCTTTACGAAGAATGCAGTTCAACAGCTGCTCTGAGTTCAAGGAAGCGGGTGCCTGCTTTTAAAGGCTGGAAAGAGCCAGGCCTGGGGAGCCGTAGGCCCTCCCAGGAGGCATTGCAGCAGAGGAAGCCGGGCCCTGGGGTGGCACCTGCTCCGAGTCTCCACAGGTAGGGCAGTGGGCGTGGCGGGTGCAGAGTCCCAGGCCTGGTGGGATGCTTGTACTCCAGGCAGCGTGCAGGGTCAGTTTCCGCAAGTCCTGCTGTGGCTCAGGGGCCCCGCCCGAGAGAGAGAGAGAGAGAGAGAGAGAGAGAGAGAGAGAGAGAGAGAGAGAGAGAGAGAGGGAGGGGGGCTGCCTGGGGCGTGGGCTCCGGGCCTGCTTCCCCCTTGGCCTCGTCGAGTCCAGCGGCTGCTGCGGGAAAGAAGGAGGGCGCAGGTCCTCGCGGGTTCGCTCCGTGGCGAGAGCATCGGCCCACAGACTGAAGGGTGGCGGGTTCGATGCCAGTCAAGGGCAGGGACCTCGGTTGCAGGCTCGCTGCCCTGCCCCAGTCAGGGCGCCACAGGGAGGCAACCCATCAAAGTCTCTCTCACGTCCAAGTTTCTCTGTGTGTGTGTCTCCCCCGCTCCCTTCCACTCCTCCTAAAATCGGCGGGAAAAATATCCTCGGGTGAGGATTCACAGGGATGGGATGGAGGCCCAGCCATCCAGACGGCCTCACTGTGGTCTTCCTGGGCCCCTGGCCTTTGAGCAGAGCCTGAGGTTGTTGGGCCATGAACGCAGCAGAGAACAGCCATGTACCCAGGACCCGCCAGAATCTGCCGAGCGCATGTTCTGTATCAGCCACGGGTCGTGATTTCCGTGGAAGATTCCGTTTCTCGGGTGATAAAAACACCACGCAGACAGGCTCCTTGCCTTAGCGCAGCGGGCGGCAAACTCCTTAGTCCACAGAGCCCAGTATCAACAGGACAACGATGGACATTTCTTTGGAGAGCCACGTTTTTTAAACGTAAACTTCTTCTAACGCCACTTCTTCCAAACAGACTCGCCCAGGCCGTGGTCTTTTGTGGAAGAGCCACCCTCCAGGGGCCAAGGAGCCGCATGTGGCTCGCGAGCCGCCAGTTTGCCGACCACTGCCTTGGCGAGACTCATTCCCCAACGGAGGTGAGTCCTCCCCGCTGCTTTAGGGCAGGGGTGGGGAACGTCTGGCCCCGAGGGCCCTAGGAGGCCGGGGGAAATCCCTGGGTCGGGCCCTTCCAAGGCCTCAGGGGTGAGTTAACCCAGTGTGTGGCCAAACAGAGCCAGGCTGATTTTTACATGGATCCTTTTGTATGGCCCGCAAATGGTGTCATACATACCCAACGGCCCTAGCAGGAGGCTCAGGTGGGGGGGACGGAGGGGCTGAGGCGTCTGGTTCAGCTGTGCCGATGCCCTGGCTACGTAAATGCAAACTCCATCCGCTCCTTCCAGCTCCTTACTGGATTGGGGACACAATAAGGACAAAATCCGCGCGTCGTTTTCTTGGGTTGACTCGCGTCGGGTCGTGTCTGAAGGCTTGTGGACTTGAAGTCACTCGGGATTGAGGCAGGAAAAGCTATCATTTGGTCTGTTTTTTTTTTTCCCTTCCTTTCTTTCCACCCGGGCCTCTGTGTCTATGGTGTGCCTGCTGGTGTTTAGTTCATACCGGGCCCCTGGGAGACCAGGCATTTCCCGCGTTGTGTGTCTGTCCCCGAAAACAGCCTCTGTGTGCCTGGTAGGTCTTGTCATTCTGTGATTCTCGAGATCAAGGTTGCTAATACCCCCCACCCCGCGCACACCCCCACACACCTGCCCCGCCGCCGCACCCCTTCTGAAACCAAGGAAACAGCCCAGGGGTCCTGGCGGCCGGGCACTATGTGAGACAGGGTGGGGCCTTGTATGAGGGCCGATTCCCATCATGCCAGCAGGATGGCAGAGCAAGGGGCACCCACGGAAACCTGTCCTGCCCATCGCCCCCCGCCCCCTATGCCGGCTGCTTCCGTGGGTAGAAGGACAAAGGTTAGGTGGGGAAGTAGGAATCACAGGCATGGGGAGTAGGCAAGGTATGAAGGTTACAGGCGATGCGGGCGGCGCTGGGGGGTGGGGGCGCTGCAGGGGGTGGGTGCCTCCAGGACTAGATGATTTCAGCGGCAAGGTTGTGGCTGTCTCCATGATGGTAGGCAGTTCTCGGAAATCCGATGTGGGCTCCCGTGTCCTGGGGCGTGAGACTCAGCCAGGCCAGAATCCAGAATGCGCTCTCTCTCTCTCTCTCTCTCTCTCTCTCTCTCTCTAATCAGCACAGCCATCGCCGTGAACAGAGCAGGACACGCCTTTCTTACCTTCACCGCCGGTCCCCACTCTTCCACGTCGGCCCCCCACACTTCCTGGGCCTCCCACCATTGCTGCCAGTGTCCCGCGTGATGAAGCCTTCAGTCTTGTCTTCATCCGTCTTCCCCCACCGCGCGTCCGTTCTCCCACAGCCTTTAGCAGGGTGGGTGAGAGAGGAGGGGGCCGGTGCCCAGGTGAGCGCAATGCTGGCTCAGAGGCTTTCGCGTCCCTGCAGTGTCGATTGGTGAAGGTCTTTCCAGAATTAACGTTACATAAAAATAGCACGAGTATACCCGTTGGTTTAATTCATTTTTAAGAAATGGAATGTATACCCTGGCCAGGTGGCTCAGTTGGCCCCATAAACTAAAAGGTTGCCTGTGTCCAATCCCGGGTCCAGGCACTCATGGGAGGCAACCAATACATCTTTCTCTCTTACATCTTTCTCTCTCCCCCTCTCTCTCTCTCCCCCCACCCTCCCTCTCTTGCTGAAAATCAATAAAAAGCCCAGCCAGTGTGGCTCAGTGGTTGAGCATTGACCCATGAACCAAGAGGTCACAGGTTTGATTCCCGGTCAGGGCACATACCTAGGATTCAGGTTCAATTGGGGCTCCAATGGGGAGTAACAATCAATAGTGCTTTCTCTCTCTCTCTCTCTCTCTCTCTCTCTCTCTCTCTCTCTCCCTCCCTCCCTCCCTCCCTCCCTTCCTCCCTCCCTCCCTCCCTTCCTCCCTCCCTCCCTACCACTAAAAATCAATTTTTTTAAAAAAAAAAAAAAGGTCTTTGGGTGAGGATCAAATAACTTTTTGTAGACTTTATGGATATGTTTACTCGTCTGTTGGCATAACATTTCTCCACAAGCACAGACACAGCGGGTGCCTCTGCATGTCCTGGGGTGGGGGGGGGGGCGGGGAGGTCAGCGTGGTGAGGGACAGGGGCCTAAACATCACGTCTGCATCATGCATCCCCCTCTCGAGGCAAGGAGGGGGCTTGCACGATTCCGCCAGGAGGTTTGTCAACGGAGTCTGTCCCCAGAAACGGGATACGGGGCCATCAGGGTTTGCAAGCCGACTTCCCCCTGCCCGCCAGTGCTTACATTTCGAGTTGGTGGTGATCGTAGCTATTCCATTCCATCCATGAAGCAAGCGTCCAATTGTAGAAGGAGCCACTTCAATACCCGCACGGGTAATGACCAGCGGACACTGGCTGACCTGTTGGCATCTCCATAGAGTAGAGCTAGCTATTCAGGAAATGGAGTAGGAAGGTACATACCTGTTTCTCCCGCCCCACCCTGCAGAGGTGTAGGTGACTGTGTGTGCGTGTCTGCTCTCTTACTTCCCGTGGCAATCCAGTCCTCGGCATTTTTCCTTATTTCTGTATTTGTCCATTCTTCGTTGTTGGTTTTTTTAAAAATATGTTTTATTGATTTTTTTACAGAGAGGAAGGGAGAGGGAGAGAGAGTGAGAAACATCGGTGAGAGAGAAACATCCATCAGCTGCCTCCCGCACGCCCCCCACTGGGGATGTGCCCGCATCCAAGGTCCATGCCCTTGACCGGAATTGAACCCGGGAACCCCTCAGTCCGCAGGCGGACGCTCTATCCACTGAGCCAAACCAGTTAAGGCTGTTGTTGTTTTGTTTTGTTTAATCCTCACCCAGGGACATTTTCCCATTGATTTTTAGAGAGAGTGGAAGGGAGGGGGAGAGAGACAGAGCGGAGAGAAACATCGATGTGAGAGAGAGACACACCCAATGGTGGCCTCCCACGTGCACCCCCGACCAGGACCGGGAATCGAGCCTGCAACCAAGGCATGTGCCCTGGACCAGAATCAAACCCGGGACCCTTCGGTCCGTGGGCCAACGCTCTATCCACCGAACCACACCGTCCAAGGCTACTTGCCCGTTCTCATTAGCATCACCTCCTTCCGCAGCAAGGACCCTCCTTTGCAGGGATGTCTCCCCCTCTGTCTTGCCTTCACCCCTCCTCTCCCTTCACGTCTTCCCTCCCACCACTTCCCAGGCCGGAGGAGCACAGCACAGGCATCCGAGATGGAACATCCAACACTGAAAATGCCACCTATTTATTTTTAAGAACGCGTGCACAGGTGGACAGAGTCAAGAAGGATAAAAACAAAACGAAAAGTATTTCTGGTGTAAAAAAAGAATAAATTTGCTTGTATAGTCCATGTAGAATGTCTGACACCCATTTCCATAAAAAAGGAAATGTATACTATGTCTTATATGCACACAATGGATTAAATAAAATAAATTTAAGCCCCCCCCACACACACATACACACACGAATAGGTCACCCAAGCATGCCAGCAGGCGTTGGGGACGCGAAAGGGGCTTCACCTAGGAGGACGAAGGATAAAGAATGCGTGTAGGTGCCTAGGGGGTCTCGAGTGACCTTGGCTCAAGGGCAGCTGCAGAGACCCTGTCGGGTTGTAACCGGGACAGCCCAGGGGTCGGGGCCGCCTGCCCCTACTCGAGCCCATTCAGCAGAGACAGGGTCGAATCCCAGATGAGCATTGGTTCTAGTAATGCGGGCCGGGTGGGGAGAGCAGCAGGGCACCAACAAACATCTGCTCTGCACCCCTGCCATCCACTGGGTAGGAGGACAGGGAGTACGTGCGAAAGTCAGGATCACAGGACAGGAGAGTACGTGCAAAAGTCAGGATCACAGGACAGGAGAGTACGTGCAAAAGTCAGGATCACAGGACAGGAGAGTACGTGCAAAAGTCAGGATCACAGGACAGGAGAGTACGTGCAAAAGTCAGGATCACAGGCACAGGAGAGTACGTGCGTAAGTCAGGATCACAGGACAGGAGAGTACGTGCAAAAGTCAGGATTACAGGCACAGGAAAGTATGCAAGGGATAAAGGTTACAGGTTGCAGGCAATGCGGGCAGGGGGCGGGAGGGTGAGGAGGGCGGGCGCCTCCAGGCCCCTATCACAGGCAGGAGGGGCTCAGGGTCAGGGTCGCAGGGGGCCGGAGCCTCCGGGACCCGGAGGCTGTAAACCTTTCCATGATGATAGCAGTTCTCGGGACAGGAGGGCGGGCCGCATTCCGGCCGGGCTCCCTGTGTCCCCGGGCGTGCCACGTACCGCCAGGCTGGAACATGCTTTATCTAATCAGAACAGGGCCATCACCGGCTACAGAGCAGGATTCCTGCTTCCCATCCTTGTAGCTGGTCCCCACGCCTCTGTTTCTGCCCCTAACAGTTGGGTGGTCCCTTCACAGGGCGGGCAGCTTGCCTGCGGGAGTCCCCGGGTGGGCCCGGCCAGCCCTCCATGGGGCTGCCACGCAGATCCTAGGAGAGGCCTCTGTCCATTTCCTTCGGAGCCGGGCCCCCTAAGTAGCTTCCTGTTCGATCGTGGGGAGAGGTCGGGGTCAGGGTGCTGCTTGCTCTGTCTACCCCATCTCTGCCACCAGGGGAACGTCCATATTTTTCTGTTCAAAAAAAAAAATCTTTTATTAATTGATCTCAGAGACGTCTATTTGTTCCACTTACTAGTTTTAAAAATATGCGTATTTTTTATGTCAGAGAAGAAGAGACAGGGGAGAGAGAGAGACATCCAAGATGAGAGAGAAACATGGACGGGCCGCCTCCTGCACGCCCCGCACTGGGGGTCGAACCCGCGCGCAACCCGGGCCTGTGCCCTGACTGGGAGTCGAACCCGTGACCTCTGGGTTCATAAAGGTTGATGTTCAGCCACTGAGCCGCACCACTGGGCTCTGTATTTTTCTTTTTTAATCTTTGTTAATTGATTTGAGAAGGAGAGAGAGGCATCCATTTGTCCCACCTACGGATGCCTTCACCGGTTGACTCCTGTGTGTGTCCTGACCGGGGATCGAACCCCCCAGCCTTGGCGGGGGGGGGGGGGGTCTCAGGACGATGCCCCCACCAGCCGAGCTCCCCGGCCAGGGCCTTACATACGTTTCCAAGTGAAGCGGAAGGAAGGGAGGCGGCGAGGCTGCCGGAAGATGCAGACATGTTTGTTCGGGGTTGGACTTTCACGGGTCTCCTGAGTCAACACCGAATGGGTGATCTATCAGGTGTTTTATAAAATCTATCTTCTCAGTGTTGACAGTGTGACGGGTGCCCTCCATCTTCTCCCCCTCAGCTCCCTCCCCTTCACCCAGCTGCTACCCAGCTTCCCCCCAGCCCAGGCCTTCACCAGCCTATGACCCACCAGGGGTGTGTGTGTGTGTGTGTGTGTGTGTGAATGATATTTTTTGTAAGAGCTGAGGTACAGTATAGTTTCAGGTGCACAGCCCAGGCCTTCACCAGCCTATGACCCACCAGGAGTGTATGTGTGTGTGTGTGTGTGTGTGAATGATATTTTTTATAAGAGCTGAGGTACAGTATAGTTTCAGGTGCACAGCCCAGGCCTTCACCAGCCTATGACCCACCAGGGGTGTGTGTGTGTGAATGATATTTTTTGTAAGAGCTGAGGTACAGTATAGTTTCAGGTGCACAGCCCAGGGACTGGACAGTCATAGAACTTACAAAGCGGCCGTCCCCGTGAACCTGGCGCCATCTCGCACCGCCCCTGGTGATCACGATGTGACTGACTGTTTCCTGGGCTGCCCTTGACGTCCCCGGGGCGCTTCTGTACCTGCTCATTGGTGCTTCTCTCTCTTTTTTTTTTTTGAAATTCCTGTTGTTGAAAGTATTAACCCGCCTCCCCTTTGCCCCTATTACCCTCGCCCCGCCCGCCCCTGGCCTCCCCCACCTCCCCCGCCCCGCCATTCTTTAAAGTTAAGTTCCGTGGTGGGATGGGCCAATATATTGTGTGTGTGTTTTAATTGTTTATAAAGTATTGCATGTCTCCTTTTTCCCCTGATTAACCACCCCCCCCCCAGCCACTCCCACCCCCAGGGCAAGCCCCCGCCGCCCCAGGGTCTGTGTCCACTGGTCATGCTAATATGGGTGCCCACAAGGCTGTGGTTGATCTCTAACCCCCGCCCCCGCCCCATATATTGTTTTATGTGAGAGGACAAAGGCGATGGGACGCACAGCTCTTTTCCCTCCATTCCCGCCTGTGCCCTCCGTGGGAATGCTCAGAAGACTGGCCACCGTCGCCAGCACGCTGTGCCTCCGAGCCTCCGAGCCTCCGAGCCGGGTCCCACCCGCGTTTTCCCGTTGGGTCATGGACAGGAGGTCAGGGCCCGTGTGCTGATCTCTCGGTCCACGCCCGTCTCTGCCACGAGGGAAAAAGTTCCTATCTTTCTTTCTTTCTTTCTTTCTTTCTTTCTTTCTTTCTTTCTTTCTTTCTTTCTCTCTCTCTCTCTCTCTTTCTTTCTAAAAAAACAACCACCTTTATTAATTGATTTTAGGGGGCAGGACGCCGCTACCAGCTCATTTCTTCTCTCCCTCTTTGTTGTGAGTCTAAGAAAAAGAAACCCTATGGGTTGGCCTCATGGGAAGGAAACTGGGTCCGGACTCCACCAAGGACTGAAGGGCCCAGAAGGGGCAGTTCACGCCTCACATTCCTTCTTGTTTGCTGGCCGGCCGGCCGGCCTTTGTCTTGAGGCCTCCACCGCCAGACGCCAGGCCTGGAAAGTCGGGGTAATCCGGTGTCAGGTTTCCCTGCAAATTCCTCCCTCCTCGCAGGCCTCCCGGTCCTGCTCCCCGAAGAGGCCCCACACCCTCCTCCCTCCCCCTGCGGCGCCTCCCGAGTTCTCGTCGGCCTTGGAAACTGCCTGCTCAGCTCTGGGGGTGGGGGTGGGGGGATCGCTTATCCGGCTTCTGCTCTCACACTGGGCAGAGTTCCCATCAGTCCTTGCTGGGCCCGCCATTTCCAAGCAACCCCCTGCTCTCCTCCATGTCCCCATCGAGTCTGTTGGCGCCGCTATGGGGAGGGGGGGAGGGAGAGGGGGGCTTCTGGGTTCCTTCAGCTTCTCCTGCTGCGTCCTGTCGTGTTGCTTGGTTGGTGACAGGATGCGATGGAAGGGAAACGTCACCGAGGATTCGT